>KZ308183.1:1893318-1977094 GCA_000376725.2 Ladona fulva | reverse complement strand
ACTATCACTGTTATCAACAGAAAAGCGAAAAAAAAACAGTCAGGAAAGTGCGAAAATGGTCGAGAAGTTCACTCCGTTTGAGATTCACGTACGCACTGACTCAATGTTGCGCGACATTGTGTAAAGAATCCCACTTCGGATGGGATTCTAGAAATACTAAAATGTATCACACGAGATGCAAGATTCATTGTTGCGGAGCGTCCCGGATGCTAGAAATGAATCCCAGACGCAGCTCGCGCGACAAAGAGTCCGAACAAAGAATCCCAGTGCGTACTAGCCTTAATGGAAAGAGAACAGGAGCATGGAGTAGTAATTTTTTCTTACCTACTGTCCCCAACATTATCACAAGTATGCCCAAAATTATGTCATAAAACTGTTCCAAAAAGTGACGGCAAACCTTATCTTGAATATTTCACGTGGATCTTTGGAAAAAATATCACTATTATAGTAAAAGTAACCTTTTCAATGTTGCGTTAGTAGGATTAGGTATGGAAAGTAATGAAACAGGAAGTTAACGACTTCCTTAATGTTATTCGTGATTATTTTATTATTCGGTGATGATAACGTTTTCAGTAGTTTGTCTAGAAGGCTTAAGGGTGTTTTTCAGTTTTATTGCCTTAATTGTCATCGATATAAAATTTGAAAGTAATTTATCAGTAAATTAATTGAGAGTGAACACTGAAGGAATCTGCGATCAATATTAAAAGTAGTAAATTCATTTTTTCAGAAATAACATCGGATGCAGGTGATCCATGTTACTCCTGATGCGCTACATAATATTGCTTAGCAACTTCCTCAAAGAAAAACCAATCAACCTTAGAGTTAAATTTTTAGCTAAGAGAACATAATATATTTTGCGAGTAATTCCTTAGAATGTGAGTGGAAAAAAGTTGTCAATGAAAATATGTTGTTTAAATCACCTAACCGAATTTTAAGTGTGCGTAAAGTTCTTATCGTGGCTATAACTAAAAATCATAAATGCTAAGCAATGAAGAAAGAACTTCGTAGTTTTTCTAAGCAATGTCGTTCCACGAAGTTCGGCCGAATATGATAACTGTCTTTAAAGTTGTCAAAATTCTGGGGTTGGGAGGCTAAACTCTCCATCCGTTCCTTCATAGGCGACGCCTTTCGATACCCCCGCAAGGTAAAAGTGCCACCTCGCTCGCATTCATAGTCATGTAAAACTCCAAATCCCTCTGAAATGCAATGGGATGCTCGCCGGGTATACCTGCGAATGTTGGTCTAGTAGAGTGCTCCATTCGCACACATATTAAAGGGCTGCCGATTCCGCTTCGCGCTCGGACATCCTCGTCATTGGAAACTTTATTTTTCAATTTCTCCGATTCTTCGTCCTTCCGCCCCCCGGATCCATCATCGAGCTTACTGCATAAGCCATCCAATTTATAAAATTAATATGTTGAGGCTTAACTTGGTGGAACGCCATGACATCAGTGAAGTAAAATAAAACTTTGTAAGTTCCACAGCTTGGTTTATTTTCACGACCGGTTTCAGCCTAATCTGACCATCATCAGGTGATATTATGATTATTATGAGACCTGATGATGGCCAGATTAAGCTGAAACCGGTCGTGAAAATAAACCAAGCTGTGGAACTTACAAAGTTTTATTTTACTTCACTGATTTCATTCATTCTTGAGCTGCTTGGAGTAGTAGTAGTATTGTTAAAAGTGCTTCGACAGCTTAGATCATTTCGCACGTGGGCCCCCACCGGGATTCGAACCCGGGATCGCTTTCATCGAAGTCGAACGCGTTGCCCACTTGGCTATCCAGAATTCCTTGAGCCGCTTGGATTAGGTTAAAAGGCCGCAAACGGTCCGCGGACTAAGGATTAGACACCTCTCAGCTATTAGACTGATTACTTCTTAGGATGGCACTGCCATAATAAATTAATTTAAATTATAGTTAATAACCATGCACCTTTTATGTTAACACCTCTCATTTCATTATTCCAGCTCCAAGTGGTGGCCATTGGGGCCGGGTTTTTTGGACCTCTGAGACGCACGATGTTTTTAACGAAATTTCACTTTAATAAAATCCTGGAAAAACTAATTTAACCAGGGAAAGAAATACAAATCAGAAAAGCCATTTTATGTAAATTTTAAAATATATAGCCAATATATAGATAAAGCCAAAAAGAAGACTGGTAGACGGTACATACTACACATCCCTATCGGGAGTGAATTCAGTCTGAGTATGAGCCTTTTAGAATGGCATTGCAGCAGCTTATAAAGCATCTATAGGTTCTAGTGTAAAGTAGAGAATGGCCCCTACAGTTTTTTGTTTTGTAATTTCTTGCCATTGCGGTTGCGAGTTTTATTCATGACGATTACGGTAAATTATACGGAAAAAATGTACACTGATAAGTGCGTGGACCGCGCGTTTTGGCGGAAGGCAGCTTGCGGGGTAAATATTGTGGCCGAATGACAGTTACATACAGATCCCGCCGAATTTTTGTGAACTTCAAGGAAATATAATAACGTTATATTGAAATAGTTCCTCCTATTTTTCAATTATTGAAAGATTGGGGGGAAAATGACCAAATCCGATTTTAAAAATGTTTCCGTTTTCGATCCGACATCGAAACGATAAAAAAATGCTGATAAAATCAATCAAATTTGGGTCATAAAAATTCTTTTGAAGAAATCTGGGTCGGTGAGTTTCTGCGATTTCGGTCGACGCGAAATTTGTGGAAACTCGTTATTTTTCTACCATTTATAGTTATCGCTGAAAAAATGTGAAATCGGTTGACATATCAGGATATTTATTAGTTTAAAGGTGACTATNTAAATATGTTAAATGAGTATTTTCATAGTTAGGTAGCACGTAATATTCCACGCAGAACTTGAAAATTTATTCCGTTCTGAAAAATAGATATACCTTTCGTGAATCATTATCGGGACTTCTTCACTTTTATAAACGTATCTTGTTAATAATATTCCTCATGCAAAAAAATATTCATAATGCCTCATCTCTTCGTTTGTTTTCGAAATCGCAAAGACATTTCGGATGGCATTCGAGCTCATTTTTTACGAAAGTCGCGTCTAGATAATAATTTGGTAGAATTATTCTAAGAAATCAAATCCAGGATTTGTTGAGGTGCTTGTAAAAGAAGACGAAATTAAATCATTTTTAAAGTAGCATCGAAAGGTTCATTTACTGTTTAATCTTAGACGTGGAATCAAGCCATTTAAACGAGTTACGTTATTTAAAGTGCTGGATTAAATTGTAACTACTTTTCAGCATAGGTATATCTTTCATTCAGGCCTCTTTGCTCAATTCCCGAGTTTATTTGAGTTTGTAATTCGCTTTAGCTGTAACTCGTATTGGTTCCTTATGGTGGTTTTAAATCATTCTTTGATAGAGTGTTATGAACATAAGAGTAATCAGCGTGATGCTTTTTCACCTCCTTTGCGTAGTGCTCTATAGCGATAGATACAATTTCTACTGTCGAATATAGTTTGGCTCAGTGGAGAAATGACTTTCAACACTCCCGACATTCATTTTACAACGCTCGCCGGATCTATTAGTCCATCATTTATCCTCGTGAATGTATTTCTCCTGTTGTTGCATTTATCATAATCACAGTTTCGAAAGCATGATTAGAAATGTTCATCAGTCACCTTAGGCAATTCACTATTATTCGGATACAGCCAATTTTCGTTTCGTAATAAGGAAATATAGTGAGAGCTGGGCGACGTATAGACCTAGTCCCTTTTCCGTTTTAGGACGAGCTTTTCTCCCTCTCGCTAATTTGAATCTATTTCCCTTTCGTTTGGGCTCTTTCGGCATGCTCTATTCCAGTTTTTATCCGTTTGGACGTTCTCCTCTAAACGTATCCGGATACAGCCGAATGACGCGATTCGTTCAGCGAAATTCAAATCCGTTAACTTTGATTCACTTTTCGTGTTCTCTCCGTATAAAGGGATTTCCCGAGTATTAGCGTATGCTTTTTCCATCATTATGATGATTGTCAGATTATGCGAATCATCTGTCTTTGAGTTATAAAAGGTTACTCAGAGGAATTTTAAGTAATAGAGTTATCGTCCGTTTAAATTGTGTGGAACTGTATTAAAAATAATGCCTTGTTTGTCTTGATGACCTTTTTGGAATTATCGATTGAAGTATTTCGACTCTATTTGACTTAAAATCATGCAGATTAATGCGGGTTTGAAGCATAGTAAGGAATCAATCACGTATTTTTATTCCTGTTGTAAAGTTGAGACTATATTAACATGGTATCTAAGAGATAATTAAATAAACGCTGCACGAATGTTGAGCACGATGTAAAGGCTTGAAGTTGGAGAAGAAGAATTTATTGAATTAAGAATTACGGCGTCATAAATTTTAAATGGCAGTCGCGTTAAACGTTTATTCTATATTTAATTGAATACAAGGGTAGAATATTAATTAATATGATGGTTATCTTGACTCATGAAGTTTGTTGAGGATGGCAGGAGCGGATATACGCTGTAAGAGGCACTAGGCTTTAAGTTCACATCGAGGACCTTCTAGTAATTACCTATTAGTAAAAGTTGGATTTTTTTCATAAATAAACAAATATACATCCCATAGAAATCTCAGTCGCTATAATAAGGCAAGAATGAACAGAACGGTTTAGAATTACAATACGTAGTGTTCCTATAAATTACAATGAATCATTATAATTTTTCCTTATATTGTGTCATAAGTAATGTATCATATTCTACAAACGTATCATTTAGACTTTGGATATCAAAACGTAATAAGTGTTTCTTTTAGATAAACGTATCATTTAGACAAGATTTAAATTATTTTTTAGCAAGCATAAAATTCTTTCTTTTAGCAGAATACCATAACAATTTGTTATTGAGAATTTATTAGCACAGTCTTATTGAGGCCATAAGCTTGCGCCTATTGGGCCTATTATTAATCTGGGGTTGGTGTTATCACTTTTTTTAAATTGGCAGTGGCAACTGTGGATTGGAATGTATAAGAGAAAAATATAATGAAAATTAAGCAACATATTTTGTTTTCCCGAATTACGCTCAGCGAAGGGAATAACGTCATTATTTTTTTGTTATGCAAGGACCAATATCGCCATCCAGAATTTCCGTTATTGGAAAAGACTCTTATGTCTGATCGGACGTCTTTTTTCGTTCGGCAAATCTCGGTTGCGTCAAACACCCTCCTTCTCTTCTCCTCTGGCCAACCCTCAATTGCCGGCCGGTTGATCTCAACGAGAGTGAGAGTTCTCCACTCTTTCTCCCGCAAAAGTGTGTCTAGTGCAGTGGGTAAGTGTGTCAGTAGGACCAATGTTGCGCCTTGTTACGTGGGTGTGTAGGGAGGGGGTGCGTGACGTAATTTCGCTCTTCGGGGTTCCGTCTTCGATTGGGGTAGGATGCGGCCGAAGTAAGGACGGCCCCGATGTCTGAGGAGGGAGTTTCGGAAGTATTTTCGGCTTTGAAGGGCAAGGGAATTCTGGCGCTTATCGTCCGCGGTATCGAATTCGAACCAGCGGTTTGAAATCGCACGTTTGCATTTTTTAGCTGTTTTGCTCATGTGGGGAATGCGGAAATGAATTTGAGGGGAATAGAGGAATTGTCTGTGGAATGAAGGAGCTGAAATTAAATCTTACTCAGCGAAATAGCTCGATTTTCTGCCGGAGAGACTGTGAATAAGTTCACCTGATTCCTGTGAATTACAATAAATTATTCTTTTTTCATTATATAGTGTCGTAAGTAATGTATTATATTACCGTATCTATTATTTATGATAAGTTATAAATATATTAAATGAGTATTTTCGTAGTTAGGTAGCACGTAATTTTCCACGCAGAACTTGAAAATTTATTCCGTTCTGAAAAATAGATATACCTTTCGTGAATCATTATCGGGACTTCTTCACTTTTATAAACGTATCTTGTTAATAATATTCCTCATGCAAAAAAATATTCATAATGCCTCATCTCTTCGTTTGTTTCCGAAATCGCAAAGACATTTCGGATGGCATTCTAGCTCATTTTTTACGAAAGTCGCGTCTAGATAATAATTTGGTAGAATTATTCTAAGAAATCAAATCCCGGATTTGTTGAGGTGCTTGTAAAAGAAGACGAAATTAAATCATTTTTAAAGTAGCATCGAAAGGTTCATTTACTGTTTAATCTTAGACGTGGAATCAAGCCATTTAAACGAGTTACGTTATTTAAAGTGCTGGATTAAATTGTAACTACTTTTCAGCATAGGTATATCTTTCATTCAGGCCTCTTTGCTCAATTCCCGAGTTTATTTGAGTTTGTAATTCGCTTTAGCTGTAACTCGTATTGGTTCCTTATGGTGGTTTTAAATCATTCTTTGATAGAGTGTTATGAACATAAGAGTAATCAGCGTGATGCTTTTTCACCTCCTTTGCGTAGTGCTCTATAGCGATAGATACAATTTCTACTGTCGAATATAGTTTGGCTCAGTGGAGAAATGACTTTCAACACTCCCGACATTCATTTTACAACGCTCGCCGGATCTATTAGTCCATCATTTATCCTCGTGAATGTATTTCTCCTGTTGTTGCATTTATCATAATCACAGTTTCGAAAGCATGATTAGAAATGTTCATCAGTCACCTTAGGCAATTCACTATTATTCGGATACAGCCAATTTTCGTTTCGTAATAAGGAAATATAGTGAGAGCTGGGCGACGTATAGACCTAGTCCCTTTTCCGTTTTAGGACGAGCTTTTCTCCCTCTCGCTAATTTGAATCTATTTCCCTTTCGTTTGGGCTCTTTCGGCATGCTCTATTCCAGTTTTTATCCGTTTGGACGTTCTCCTCTAAACGTATCCGGATACAGCCGAATGACGCGATTGGTTCAGCGAAATTCAAATCCGTTAACTTTGATTCACTTTTCGTGTTCTCTCCGTATAAAGGGATTTCCCGAGTATTAGCGTATGCTTTTTCCATCATTATGATGACTGTCAGATTATGCGAATCATCTGTCTTTGAGTTATAAAAGGTTACTCAGAGGAATTTTAAGTAATAGAGTTATCGTCCGTTTAAATTGTGTGGAACTGTATTAAAAATAATGCCTTGTTTGTCTTGATGACCTTTTTGGAATTATCGATTGAAGTATTTCGACTCTATTTGACTTAAAATCATGCAGATTAATGCGGGTTTGAAGCATAGTAAGGAATCAATCACGTATTTTTATTCCTGTTGTAAAGTTGAGACTATATTAACATGGTATCTAAGAGATAATTAAATAAACGCTGCACGAATGTTGAGCACGATGTAAAGGCTTGAAGTTATTTATTGAATTAAGAATTACGGCGTCATAAATTTTAAATGGCAGTCGCGTTAAACGTTTATTCTATATTTAATTGAATACAAGGGTAGAATATTAATTAATATGATGGTTATCTTGACTCATGAAGTTTGTTGAGGATGGCAGGAGCGGATATACGCTGTAAGAGGCACTAGGCTTTAAGTTCACATCGAGGACCTTCTAGTAATTACCTATTAGTAAAAGTTGGATTTTTTTCATAAATAAACAAATATACATCCCATAGAAATCTCAGTCGCTATAATAAGGCAAGAATGAACAGAACGGTTTAGAATTACAATACGTAGTGTTCCTATAAATTACAATGAATCATTATAATTTTTCCTTATATTGTGTCATAAGTAATGTATCATATTCTACAAACGTATCATTTAGACTTTGGATATCAAAACGTAATAAGTGTTTCTTTTAGATAAACGTATCATTTAGACAAGATTTAAATTATTTTTTAGCAAGCATAAAATTCTTTCTTTTAGCAGAATACCATAACAATTTGTTATTGAGAATTTATTAGCACAGTCTTATTGAGGCCATAAGCTTGCGCCTATTGGGCCTATTATTAATCTGGGGTTGGTGTTATCACTTTTTTTAAATTGGCAGTGGCAACTGTGGATTGGAATGTATAAGAAAAAAATATAATGAAAATTAAGCAACATATTTTGTTTTCCCGAATTACGCTCAGCGAAGGGAATAACGTCATTATTTTTTTGTTATGCAAGGACCAATATCGCCATCCAGAATTTCCGTTATTGGAAAAGACTCTTATGTCTGATCGGACGTCTTTTTTCGTTCGGCAAATCTCGGTTGCGTCAAACACCCTCCTTCTCTTCTCCTCTGGCCAACCCTCAATTGCCGGCCGGTTGATCTCAACGAGAGTGAGAGTTCTCCACTCTTTCTCCCGCAAAAGTGTGTCTAGTGCAGTGGGTAAGTGTGTCAGTAGGACCAATGTTGCGCCTTGTTACGTGGGTGTGTAGGGAGGGGGTGCGTGACGTAATTTCGCTCTTCGGGGTTCCGTCTTCGATTGGGGTAGGATGCGGCCGAAGTAAGGACGGCCCCGATGTCTGAGGAGGGAGTTTCGGAAGTATTTTCGGCTTTGAAGGGCAAGGGAATTCTGGCGCTTATCGTCCGCGGTATCGAATTCGAACCAGCGGTTTGAAATCGCACGTTTGCATTTTTTAGCTGTTTTGCTCATGTGGGGAATGCGGAAATGAATTTGAGGGGAATAGAGGAATTGTCTGTGGAATGAAGGAGCTGAAATTAAATCTTACTCAGCGAAATAGCTCGATTTTCTGCCGGAGAGACTGTGAATAAGTTCACCTGATTCCTGTGAATTACAATAAATTATTCTTTTTTCATTATATAGTGTCGTAAGTAATGTATTATATTATATAAACGTATTACATATTAAGATTTACTCAACAAGCATTAAATTCTTTCTTTAGATAGGTGATGGAGTGAAATTAATACTTTTGTTTTAATTTAATATTTATGCTGTTCATATTTAATGATATTTAAAATTTTATTGATGATTCAAATGTAAACTATGAATTTACAACATAAACTACTAATATTGAGTTATTTTATTTATTTTAATTACAATTTTATAATTTTTACTTCTCAGAAAAATTTTTTACTACGTTGCGTTTTTCAGTGCTTTAATCAAACCACCTCATTTCCTTAATAAGGGAACGCTCAAATATTATTATATATCATTGTGATTTCGAATTTATTTTCAAATAAGAAGCATTTATTACTTTGGCGACGTATATAAATTTCATAAAATTTCGTAAAGATTGGAAAAAATTTTTATCGAAACTGAATCAAGGGAAAGATGCGACTTCATATATTAGCAAGAAGAAATTACTTAATAAAGTGTATTTTATGCGTGGTTTTGTGTGACCTGATCCAAGATTGAATTTCAGTTTTTCACGGTAATTTTTCGAATTGTTATTCGTGTATTATTAATTGTTGTTTATGGCGATTTTAGATCTTCAACTTGTTTTGTTTCAAATTTTGCATTTTATTCATGTAACTGAGAGTGGGAGCTGATTCTTAAATGATTGTTTTCTTATTACTGACCTTGCCTTGAATATTAATTTTACCCGTCCAATACTTGTCATTTCTTCGATGATGACGTCAAATATTTAGCGCGTCCCAGTTTCGTCTCGTGGACTTGTGTAAGGAAGGTATGAAAAGGGAGTTTTAGGAAAGTGGCCATGGAGTTGTCATAGCATTTTTGGGTACGTCGGTGACGTATTCTTCTTAAACAGCCAACATTTTCCCGCGAAAAATAACGCGGTCAAATGACGTAGTCGGAGCGCGCGGAACTGGATTCGCAGCTGTCGTAGGAATAAAGTTGACCTGCTTTTGTGGCGCGCATTCGGGTCAAGGTCTTTCCGATAAGGAATGCAAGCACGCCTTTACGGTTGATAATAATTTGTTCCACGCAAAGCTACCATGTCAAGGTTTTAAAATGGTTTTTCTTATATATTGTCTTTCGAAGGTTATGCGTACAAACCTTTTTATCACTTTTTTATTGCTTTTAATTTTATGAATGAGTTTATGTGTTAACCAAATTGATGATGTTGACCCAAAGTCTGCAGTTGACCCACCATCTTAAAGCCAATTAAGTGCTTGTTGATCTGCTAGTTATGTTGTCTTCTCAGAAATTTATTTTGACTAGAAAAAACTATATTCTGAATTTTATGTGTGGTACGTACTTAGCGCCTGAATAGTAAGTTGGAAAATTGGCAAAAATTGATACAAGTTATTACGCCATCTTGGACATGTCAAATAGCGAGTGTAGTATATAATTGATTGTTCATCTATACATTTAATGGGTACCTATTAATTAAGATCTTTGGGAATTATTTTTAAGGGCAACCCAGGACAAGAGGGGAGTTCCTTGGATACCTAGCATTTGGGTCTTCAAAAGTTAACTTCATTGCACATCAAACAATATATCAGCAAGAATTTTTCTGCTAAATTTAATCCTTTACTTATTAATTAAATCTTATTACTTAGGCAAAGGAAGCTGAGAAGGGGGGCCCTGTGGAAATTTGCATCTGGGCCTCCTTTGGTAAAAATAGGCACTGGTTAAGGGATTTGCGTTAAAATTTACTAGTCAACACAAATAAGAAAGACGTGTTACTTCTTTTACCAGAGGTTTTCTCCGTACTCAAAAAACGGTGGAATTTTCCAATATCAACGCCGCATCTGTCGAATTAACTAGGCAAATTGTGATTTTCAATAGTCAATGACTCGCACTCGCAGGATAATATCCTCCTGANTAAAACGAATGTCACAAACATTTTACCAATTTATCGAGCTTTCGTTTGACAAATTGGTTTCTTCTTTGATATAATTTATTGAGTGAATTATTCGTAAATAAATCATTGCATTTCTCATTGTGTTCTTTTATAAGAAAACTATAATTTTTTAAAAGAAAATTCCTACCAAGCAGCTATTGCATACAGCCTTAGAAGTAATTAAGCCATCCATTATGATTGCCTATCGAATGAATTCTAGATTCCTCGTGCAGAGAGAAGGGCAAATAACCTCACTCTTCATTTTGCCTAGTCGCCTCATACCCCTCTCCAATGCTTTCTAATGTTGGAGGGGATGAGATTCTAATCAGCCTCCGGGCGTAATCTGTGCAGACAAAAACTTAGTCCTTATCCTGTTCGGGGAGAACTTACGTGATAAATAACTCATTCTGGAGTAATTTCTTAGTTTTTTCCTCCTCTAATTCGATTATCGGTAATTCTCCTCAGTGATGCTGTATAGCTTCCCTTTTTAGAACGAACGAAAGACATTCAGTTTCTTGGAAATCGTACGTTTACGTGCAAATAGAAGAAACGGAGGAAGACCCTACTTTCTCCCATCAATAATATATTATATAATAATATTTAAGTAGTATTGTTAAGAGCACTTCAATGCTGAGGTCATTTCGCACGTAGGCTTCCGCCGAGAATCGAACCCGGGACCTCTTTCACTGAAGTCGAACGCGTTGCTCACTTTGTTAGCTGGGAGCCTCTGTTAAATTTTTTATTGTCTCAAAAGTCATTTCCAGGCATATTACATTCCATTAATTTAGCTTCACGAGTTAATTCATTGATCAAACTTAAAATCCGGTGAAGTTAAATCTCTATAAATTGATCTGGGTATACAGTTTTTCGTTATAGTTTCAAATACAACCAATGCGATATTGTCAAGCGTAAATATTTAGAAAATAAAATCATGCCGTACAGCTTGATTAGTTTTCCTAGAAATTAAAGTTTTTAAGAAAAAAGTATTTTTATTCATGCTCCCATATCTCACAGTATTATTTCTAAAGGATATTTGTAATTATATATGCAGCAATGAGACAAATCTGTTGATAAATCCGCCGATGTATGTAACTGCGTCATATCACTATGGTATCTTTGTTAGTTGTGATTTCCGTATATTTAGCATGCTTCTCTCTTCACTATTTATAGATCTCTATTTATTGTTTTATTCGCTTCATGCAAGTGTTCCTATTTTTGCTTCATCATTAACGTGCTTCATTTCCCTATCGCGCTGAGTATTTTCCACCACTTGCCAAGTGATATTTCACACAATTTCTCATTAACTGTATTTGCTTAGGCTTTCATTTATTCTTCTCCTCAAGAGTTTCCTTACAATGGAAGGTTGCATTTGCTTTGGTTACTCTTCTTTGTGTGCATAAATAGTGACTTCCGTATTGACATTTCATTATATTTACCAGCTACAGTGGATGTGAATAGTGTCTGATGCTATGGTTTTGCGGTATTACCTCAGGGATTTTATGTTTACAGACTTCTGTACTCTCATGTATTGTGCTTGTTTTCGCGATTTCCACGAGCAGACTTACATTAGGAAGCCAAAACAAAGGAAATATTTCCTTGTTTTGTTTTTTGCTCGCGAATATATCCAGAAACAACTTCATCGAAAGCTTTGAGGCTGCAATTTCCACGTTTGCTGTAATTATTTATCTTTTTTATGAAAAGACTCCTTGTGAAATTCTATAAAAGAGACAAGCATAAGTATGTTATATTCTGGAATGCATCCACAGCGATTTGACAACAATAAACGGGAAATTTATTAGCTAGTTTTAATATCTTCATAATTTTTCTACTTTTCGGTAGGCTCATATGCCCTAATATTCTATTCTAATCACCATTTCCTTCACCTCCCGGTAACCAACCCCTCCCTTTATGCCATCTAACTGCTTTTTCCCTTGTGTTCTTCCAATAACATTCTTTAGCAATCCATCTCCCCTCAATATTGGCCCACCCATTTTCTCTGTCGGTTTAATTACTTTGATTAAAACCCTCTCTTCCCCAACCATCTCTAGTACTTCTGTGCTTGTTTCCAACTCACCTTTTCCATTCCACGCCATACCTACATCTCGAATGCCTGTAATCTTTTGATGTCTTCCTTACGTAAGGTCCACGTTTCACACACATGTAGCAAAACACTCCTCACCAAGGATTTTACCGATCTTTTCCTGGTTCCTTTATCAAGACCTCTAGTCATCAGTTCCCTTTCGTTTCACGAAAGCTACCTTGGCCAATGAGTTTTACTGTATAGTTGTCTTTATATAAATCTCACTCCAGTACTCAAAGTACATTGTTGTTATTTTAATTACTTAGCGTAGAAAATCCAAATGTGTAGAGCATGGAGGGGCCCTAGGGATGATATGGGATCCACGGGATCATTGTCTTGTTAATCCTTTTAGCTATTTTTTATTTTGAAAAACCTGACGTATACAGAATTGAGCTAAAATGTGGTAAAGGAAGGTAAAATTATCCACATCACCGAAAAATTAGTTCCCTATTTTAAAAATGTTATGAAATAGATGGAAATTGAATAAATATATTTAGATTAGACCCGTCAATTTTTCAGTTACAATCGCTTTGTATAAATACATAACTATTCTCAAATGTAAATATGTGAAGTGTCAGTTAGGTAATTTAATGAATTACTTCTCATAATATCAAGCAATCATTGCCCTGTTGCACTAGCTAGTGTCATAAAGAAAAGTTTAGTTACTTTTATTACAGGTGCTAAAAAATTAAAAAAACCAAATCGCCTTCTCCTCTGCTCGATTCTCCACTTGTGGCTACTGACGGTGGGTTTACCCATCCCTAAACAATAGAACGTTTGATAGGAGCAATCACGCCCGAAATCAGAACCAAGTCAACATATGAAGATTCAAATTTATTAGTGAATTCAAACGTATGTCTATTACCGATAGTTTTAAATCGTTAATCTTCAATTAATTTCAACCAGCCCTGTATGCTAAATTCGTCGCATAATTTTTTTTTTAATTTTTTTAATTGGCTTCAATTTAGACTGCGATTCTGATACTATAAGCAGATTCTCCCAGCACACGTGAGATATCATATTTATAGATGAGGAAGGCCGCAACAATGTAAAGGATTGTTTGTATCAGCAAGTCTCTGTAAATTAATAGTTTAATATTCTCTTTGCATTCATAAAACGAATGTCACAAACATTTTACCAATTTATCGAGCTTTCGTTTGACAAATTGGTTTCTTCTTTGATATAATTTATTGAGTGAATTATTCGTAAATAAATCATTGCATTTCTCATTGTGTTCTTTTATAAGAAAACTATAATTTTTTAAAAGAAAATTCCTACCAAGCAGCTATTGCATACAGCCTTAGAAGTAATTAAGCCATCCATTATGATTGCCTATCGAATGAATTCTAGATTCCTCGTGCAGAGAGAAGGGCAAATAACCTCACTCTTCATTTTGCCTAGTCGCCTCATACCCCTCTCCAATGCTTTCTAATGTTGGAGGGGATGAGATTCTAATCAGCCTCCGGGCGTAATCTGTGCAGACAAAAACTTAGTCCTTATCCTGTTCGGGGAGAACTTACGTGATAAATAACTCATTCTGGAGTAATTTCTTAGTTTTTTCCTCCTCTAATTCGATTATCGGTAATTCTCCTCAGTGATGCTGTATAGCTTCCCTTTTTAGAACGAACGAAAGACATTCAGTTTCTTGGAAATCGTACGTTTACGTGCAAATAGAAGAAACGGAGGAAGACCCTACTTTCTCCCATCAATCAGCGCAAATCAGTTTCCCCCAGACAACGGGGCTTAGGATCCCCAAATTTGCATACCGCACCGCCGACCTAATCCAGACCCGTCTGCGGCGAAGTCGATTTTCTTGCTCCTGCCGACTCATTCTTAAGTTCGAGAGCGAAAGTGGTTCTGGCGAAAGTTGAGAGATAGTGAAGGTGGAAATTCCCGTCGGCGCTGAAATGGATTTGCAGCGGAGGAAGGCGACCCCGACCCGGTGGTATTCTTCTCACCCTCCCGTCTCGGCGTGTTTGTGTGTGTGTCCTCGCCAGACATTGACCGCATTAGAGAAACTCGATTTGGGTCAGAGATTGGAAGAGAGAGATGATTGGAGGACAGCTAGAGATCCTTTCCCGAACGATCGCATAACTCTCAACTTCGCGCCAAAGCGAGATATCGATGCGGCGATTACGTCGATCTATCGTTTTCCCGCGGCGTGATTGGTTGTCCGAGGCGGAAAGATGGCTCAATATGGGGCGTTATGATTAGAAGAGATATATGTTTGAAAACATGCGCTGAATGTATGCTTGTGGGCTGCGTAATTAAGCGAATAACGTGGATTTTAAGTTGGGTTATAGTTTGCGGTTTTAATGTTTGTACTCGTCCCAATATTTTGGTCAAATTTCAGCAGTGGAAGTTCGTATTTTTGAGACCGAAACTGTTTACTTTGCAGATGTCAAGTTTCCACGTTATATGTGGAACATGCGTTTTTCCAAGGCCCTACATTTTTAAAGGATATGTGGCAATATAGAAGGCGCAAAATCTGATCTAAGCGATTCATATATCTCCATGATATACTTAAGTAGTAGGTTTAACTGTTTAATATGTTTTCTTCTTGAATCAAACAGGTATTGCTAACTCGAATTCCATTAAGTATCGCTGATGGGTAGTAATCTTTTCTCTTCATTATTTCATTCTCTAAATTTTTATTTCTAAAATCTAGATTTACCTTTTGTAAAATCTGTTTCACATAATGTTTTATAAACTTGGAACATTCTTATAAACTTGGAATATTCTCTTTGGAGAATATAGGAGGAACAGTGCGGATCTAATTTTTTCCATTCCAATTTGAAATAATAAAAGAGCAATTTCGATTTTCGAAAACTATTCCTTGAAAAATGTTTGGTTGAGGTTCTTGAAAATCTTTTATAAATATATTCTAATATAATACTAAGATCGCTGTTGGTAGACGCAGGATCTTTATACTGACAATTTGTAGACATTATTTCTGACAAAATTTTTATCGTTTTACTAGAGCTTGAAATCGAACAGAACGATTGAACTTTCTCGATTTATTCACTGAAAGCGTTGGCCATTAGCTGGTCATCTATTGGACTTCGCTGA
Source organism: Ladona fulva (assembly GCA_000376725.2). NCBI lineage: Eukaryota > Metazoa > Arthropoda > Insecta > Odonata > Libellulidae > Ladona > Ladona fulva. The sequence continues at coordinate 1,961,307 of KZ308183.1, read as the reverse complement.
ATTTCATAACTATTCTAAAGTAATTCATCACTCATCATTCATAGAAGTCATCTCCGAGTGTGACTCAGTGCAATTCTTATTCATTATATTTCGTTTACTGCTATTTCTTAGTTACGTGATGCTAGATGAGGGTTATATCTTAAGTGAAGTTCTTGCTATATGTACCACGGGGAAGGAATTCATTAGTTAATCATTGTTATACCCAAAACCCTATGTTTGTAATGTTGGCATTATTCTTGAAGACTTGATGGAGTTAACAGTTGCAGCTAAGTGTGATTTCGAGACGTGTGGTGACTTAGGCGTCACCTGCAATAGTCACAAAACGGTGAACTATCTGAAAGTTGCGATACGAAAATTGGGACACTCAAAAATACGGATTCCTCTCAGTTATTCAATAAAATCCCTACGATAGGCAAAATACTATCAACTTTTACGAAAGTCATTTCATAATTTTTCATAACAATACATCGTTAAATATGTAATGAGGATGAATGATCAGATATTGCCGCGGACGATCAAGATTTCACTATTTAAGACAATGCATCATGTTGTTAAATCAGAATTTTCTACGGATAGTGCAATGTATGTACTATATATCAATGTAATTACGCGGTTGTTTATTTGATATTACGGACATTATTTGATTATAAAATATTCATCGTCCTTATTCGAGCGAATCTGTGACTAAATGTCTTCTTCTCCATTTGATCAATCTTTGTTTTATTACAGTTTTCAGTTTTGTAAGAGTAAGCTTGAAAAAGAGTTCGAAGAAATGAGTTAGCCAAAAGTCTTTCAAGAAAAAGGTATCATATATTATAAATTATAAAATCAGCAGAGCTCCCTCAAATATGCCGGTTGTGAAGAATTTGTATAGCCTACCGGTATAAATAGTAGCTAAAAGATGTGAAAATTTATAAAAAAATTATAAATATACTATCGATAAAGTTCATAAATTAGATAGACCATAAAATGCTTCCGATAAAGTAATAAATGTGTATAATTTACACGTTAACAAAAACGTATAGCAAGATAACTAACATAAGGTAAATCGTCTGTAAATACAGAATACAAAGACAGTAAAAAAACAGAAAATACAATAAATTATGTGAATGTAAGCTAATTATGGATTGAAGTAGAAATTCGTGGAACGTCTTAGAATTCGTAGTCAATAACATTCTTATGGTAACTGCTAGATTCAGGAGATGTTAGTTGAAAACTGCTAAAATTCTACAACCTCTAATTCCTTATTAGTTTCTGCAAATTATATTTCTTCTAAACTTAAATTTGGAATAAAAATAAAATCCATTCTCTGTGGAAAAAATCCATTACACGTTATTTAAACCAATTTTAGGTTGAAGTTTTCGAAGTATTTGCGTGTAGTAGTTAAGAACTTGTTTTCAAAAGCATTTGTTACTATCGCTTCAAAAGGGTTTTCATGTCTTTATTTGTGATTTTTTCTATTTACTTCCGGAAATAATTGTACTTAAAGCAGCTGTTTTCGCAAGAGCTTTCCTTCGTACATTATCTACAATATTACTTGTCAATACCGTCCTTTTATTTTGAAATACTCGTTTTATTCAAGGGTATCATAGTCTACTTCCGTGCACCTGCTATCTTCAACAATCTTATGCCTTTCTCGGAAAACATTTTTTTACCTAATCATCCTTATTATTTATCCAATTTCTTTGCACTATCATACTGAAGGTAATTTCCGTTTTGCTTTAGCGGCCTCTTGATTTCCTGGATCCTACGCATTATTTTCAAGTCAGTCCCTGCTTCCTCTTTTTTGTCTTGACAGTCTTGTATGGAAATTAACAACAAACCTACTTATGTCCTTGATTTTAATTTTTTTCCAAGGGGCTTTATAAACTGCTGCCAATGGTCCGAGTAAAGCCAAGTCTTGGTTTAATTTTTTTCTCTGCTGTATTTTGGCTAACAAATTCAATCGCTTTTGACTTTTGATTCTTTACAGTTTGAAATCTAGAATTTGTACCAACATTGGGCCTTTTTCAAACGTCTACATCAACATTCATTCTCTTACAGCCATCCAAAGGCTAGCGGCATGGTTATTAAAAAATTTATTATTATTATAAATAGTAATATAAATAATAATAATAAATAGTAACTTTAAATAATACAAATAAATAGCATTGATACATAGTAATGATAAATAGTAATAAATAATAAGAATAATAAATGATAATAATAAACGATAATGAAACGCGTTTATTAGTGAAAAAGTGATGGTTAAAAATGTCATCTTAAATCTAATCTTGATTGTTTATTATTGACCATGTAAATGGTAGATTTTCTTGTGCTAATGTTGGTCTTCTCTTTTTAGTATTTATGAATGATTTATGAGCAACTTTGTATTATAAGAACTTTCAAAGCTACTAGCGTAATCCTCTTTGAAAAATTTTTAATGATAATTCTATAATGGCTTTAGTGAAATTAAGAAAACACGTCATATAAACAAAGAGTCGACAGGTCTTCCGAGACATTTTTTTTATTAACTATCAGAAGTATCCATCGATTCTCAACGGGAAAGTATGGATTATAAATAATTAATTACACCTAATTGGTCAGTAGTATCTCTCATCTTTGCTTTAACCCGACGGAAAGTAAGTATGAATTTCGTTGCATCACGATACACAAATTTGATTTATTTAACTGATATTGTTAACGTAAATGTTTGTTGAAATTTTAATAACTCGAATTAATTTCTAATTTACTTAAATATACCGCTATCTCCTTGTATCTATGAAGTTTTTATTCTGACTTTATAATAAAATCGACCATTTTTCAACGGTTTTGTGAATAAACGATATTGATCGAAATTTTAGGCTAAATTCATGTTTGTTTTATTTATCATCAAACCTTTATAACTCTAACTTCCACAAAGTTATGGTCGCTTCCAATTATTTTAGTATTTGTTTATTAAAATTTTTTATTCATGATGTTTTGAATCTTTAAAACTATCGCCATTTAAGTGACAGCTGAATGAGCTGCCGGCTAAAGTGGCTGTACTGTCAGTGTATTGTGAATAAGAAAGCAGAAAGATGCCATTGAAAAAAAATAATTCGTTTTTAGTGTCGGGCGTCTGAGAGTCGATTGCTTGAGGAAGGTATCGCCAAATGTAGTCGACAATTACATTAATGTGAAATCTCTCTCGTATTCGTAGTTATTTTAGGTAAATTTTCATAGGAAAACATAAGTTTCTGCTCTGTCGATTGTGGAGATTGCTTGCCTACAACTGTGGCGGTGTCTTATTTCCTCTTGTTAAGTTTATAGCTCGAATGCAACGAGGGCCTAATAATGAGCATTTCAAGCAGTCTACCGAATCTGGAACACTCGGTGACGTAATTTGATGATCGATTGATATTACAAACGAAAGTCCCGGATCCATCTTCTTAAAAAAGATGAGTTCCTCCGCGATAAGAGCTCTCTTTTCAAGCATCTCGAATTTATTTAACGATTTCTTTCCTACGAGATATGCATTCGCCGGAGATATCTTCCGATTACTTACCAAAGTGTGTCGCGCGTTGAGTAACTCCCGAAGTAGGTCAAGTTGAAATTTCAGCCAGATAAGTTTCCCGATGAAGATAATGCCACTGTTTACTTCGTCATTCGCGAGGAAAATCTCTCTCGATGAGTTACTCAAGCGGTTCATTATTTCTCGTCAGCTCTTGGCGATTCGAACGAAAGATGGTGAGAAGATACGTGGCTCGCGGTCCATCCAACGCCTTCTGTTTTGGAGAGATTCCATAAACGCTTCGATATTTCTATTCTCGGGACGGTAATTCTGTTATCATTCCTCGATCACCCTTCCCTTTGCTTATCCTAATTCTTCTCGTTTATAGATGTATGATTGTAAGCTCAGCCTGAATTTATATTAGCTTACTGTATTTTGATGAATAGCAACAGCCTATTTACTCTGTTAGTCTTCCTTTCCAAGCCTTGACTGTATGATAAATGGGAAAATACCAATTTCCTAATTTAAGTAAATATTGCTGTATGCCTTGATCGGTATCGACCAGGGATGGCGAACCTTTTGCGGCAAGAGTGCCATATTTGACAAATATAAAGGACTTTCGTGCCGATTTGGAGCAAAATCATCGAGTGAAATTTTCAATTATATGTCAGCAATGGGATTAAATGTATTAATTGAAGTAAATAAGCATTAATTATCATTGGTAATGATCAGAAACCTTTTTTTATCTACTTTGAGGCTTTGTTTTTATAGTGAAGAATACACAATAAGGATTTTGGAGTCCGAGTTTCGCATGCCAAAAACTTCTCTCGCGTACCACTTTGGGCTTTGCCAACCAACTTTGCGTACCAACTTTGGGCGTAACCACTTTGCCATAGGTTCGCCGCCCCTGGTGTAGACCATCCGGGTCGGATTAGATCCAAATCAGGTAGCTTTCTCAAATATGGAACAGATGATACAGTTGTTATCTGGCTGTTTGTAAATTATCAGTAGATACCGATCTTGTGTGCCCTATCTCAATAGATAGAGCAGTAACATTTTAATATATTATCAAATTTCGCATGATGTTTTAATAAGAAGTGTACCAAACAATATAATGTTCATGGTTTGTCCCATGAATAATTTACAAAATACTTTGCGTCAATTTTAATTGAATTGATATTAAAAATCAAATATTTCAAAAATCGCAAAACCCAACGGCTTTGTAGGAATTTTTTTCCCCCTTCTTTATAGAAATGACATTTCTTCTATTAAGATCATTAACGATTGTAAAAAAAATTATTCTTTTCATCATTTTTGACGTTCATTTCAGAATGTTATTTTTTCATAATTTACATGATTCAAACTCAGAGGATATTCTGCTACATAATTTAATATAATTTTGATTACCAGCTGAATAAATGATTTCATGGGTTTATATTGATTAACGATTTTTTTTATTTTCGTAGATTTAGCATACGATGAAATGTACCTGTAGTCTAGACTTAGTGCAATTAATTCTCAGCAGTTACTTTACACACCCTCTTAACCCCCAGAACGAAATCATACAAAGGCTCCTGGATAGCCAAGTGGGCAAAGCGTTCGACTTCGGTCCCGGGTTCTATTCCCGGTGGAGGCCTACGTGCGAAATGACCAAAGCAGTCGAAGCACTTTCAACAGCAATACGAAATCATACGAATGATTCACGAAAATTTTAAACCGCTTACATTTATTAATTTGACTATAAGCTAGTATTGATGTAATCTTTCTCTCGCGAAACTTGAAACGTCGATTACCTGGTTTAAATGCGAAACAACAAAGGTAAACCATAAACAGGTCAAGAACAGCAGACGCAAATTCTCAATATTTATACGCCACATTCAACATTATTTTCTCATCCAGGTAATGGTCAACCCTCGTCCTTCGGCGACAAATTTAATTTTTAGCTGTCCAAGATGTCTCAAGATACAAATATGGCCGCCGTGGAGAGTGACGTCACGTTCTTTCCTTACCTTTCAAAGCTCCGTGATTCTATCCCCTCCTCTCTCATTCACTTCTCCGCCTGACGCAATTGCCCGCCCGGCAACTAAACCACGCGTGCTGTATCTTTCAGTCTGCACCTGCTGCCACCTATAGGCTGAGGGTTGAAGTCGGGCTTTCCCTCTCTCCTTTTACTGCCCTTTCCATTCTCCCTTACTTCCTCCCCATCCCCTCATGCGCGCTCTTTCGACATCGTTTCCAGCATAAATGTCAGTGTTAAAAATCCTGCGTTATCAGCGCATATTACAACGATCGTCGAGAGATTTAATTCGGTAGAGTGGAAGGTTTTATTTTTTACAGCCGTGAGTTGTTTTTCGGGGCTCCCATTTTGATCGTTTTACGCTGACCTCTTTTTTGAATTCGTGAAAAGATTTTTCGGCGTTTTTGGAATAACCGCATTGAAAATTAGGTCCAAGATTTACCTTTCTTTACGTAACGAATTGTTGTTTTAATCGAAAACGGCCCGGAAGGGTCTCTTAAATTGTTTAACGTAGTTGTAGTATTGTTAAAAGTGCTTAGATAGCTAAGGTAATTCCGCCAACCGAGAATCAAACCCGGGACAGCCTTCCTTGGCTATTTGGAAGACCGTTGTTTAACGTTTATATTAGGAAAGAGATGTATGGATTACAATTTGTAAGAACTACTTTAACTCGTGATCATGGAAGCAGTTTTATTCTGTTCAACTATACGTTCTCAAGAGTTTACGAAACTCTTCTTTTCTTTAATTTTTATGCATTAATTATATTATAAGATAGTGTTACGTAATGGTCGTTGGATAAAGTAAAGAGATGAATAAGGGAATCGCGTGAACTCCTTTCTATAGAAAATTTTCACTTTGTCTTGTAAGTAGAATATTTTTTCTCAATTTTTATGATAGGTTGAAGTAAGAATTTGCATATAAATGTACACACACGAGTCCCAGCTGCAGATAAATCTAATTTTTCTTAAAAAATATGTTTTTATCGTGATCTAGTAAACGTTTCTTATCAAGGAGCTTTTTTGTGTTAATAACCACCACGAAGTAAGGCCTGCTTCTGTGTCGTCTAATTTTTCTTCGTTGTTTGAATTAATTACAAATATGCCGTTCGGAATCAGCCTTTGGCGTTAGCTTGGATGCAAAGCTTGATTATTTATTAGCTCAATGGACAAAAATTTCATTTCTTGCCGAATAACACAAATTTCTTATGAGTTCCAGACTATCTGAATTGCTTTTTCTCGTTCACCCTCAAATGAAGTGAATTCTGACGCATGATCTCAATGAGGTTAATCGAACATTTAAAAATTCTTTATCGATTCGTTTAGTTCTTTTTTACTTCGAATTTCCACTTTTAATTATCAGTCTTTACAAGTAAAGTTCGAGTAAAATGAACATTCGCCCTATACTCAAAATATTGAGTGCCACTCACTGCCATACATACACTTCAGCACCTGAAAAATGATTTCATATTTAACATATATTACTCGTATTATAATGTGAAAGTTATTTTTTGTTGCGTGTAATATTAAAAATATGTTATCGATCTGTATACTTTAGTGTCAAGTACTTAAATTATCCCTAGTTTTTTTCCGTCTGGATTATTTATTATTTTTTAAAACAGGGGTTTCCGACCCTTATCGCCCCAGTTTCCTCTTCGCTTAATTACCCGTATCCCTTATTCATTACAATAACAAATTAATTCTTAACTTCACTATGCGCGTTCAGACAGGTGTTGCCAGTGCGAGTCCCAGTATGGAATATTCCGGTTACGTTTGTGATTCATCTGTAGTATTGGAACTCTTCAAAGGTATAGTAATATATTAATAGTAGTAGGAAAAAGTATGTTGGGTCGATAGAAAAACAAACAGAGGCACTAGAGATGGTCGGGGAAGATAGGGTTTTTTAAGTAATTAAGGGGTCGACAGAGGAAATGAGTGGGAAAAATATTGAAAGGAGGGAGATAGCTGAAGAATGTAATTGAGAGTAGAAACGAAATAAACGGTATTGAATAGGGAATATTAAGGCACATGAACCTACCAAAGGGTAGAAAACTTATATATGTATAGTACTAGTTCATGAAAGGGAATTTCCAATGTCTTTATAAAACTCAGGTAAAGCATCGATGTAAGGAAATACCTTTGCTTATGATGATTTCTCTTTCTCACTGTAAAAGCGTATCCAAACAATACTTCGATAATAATAGTGGTTCGCCCTTTTAAGGCGGCACCAGTACCTGTATTTAGGGCCGAGAACTTCGTATGGATTCGTGAGGCCTCCTCTAGGAAATTTTACGATTTTACGGTCACAGCTCCACGCCGAGTGAGTCTACAAGAAAGGCTTTAAATTTTTAAAAACATGCAGCTATCGCTGGGGAGAGTGCAATGCGTGTCGGCGGAGGGGATGGGGTGAATAGTGGGCCCAATGGCGTCCATCGAAATGGGCCCTCTCTCCGGAAATAATGGGAGGAAGGAGACCCGAAAACTTTCACTCTCGCTGCTGGAGAGACACGTGTATGGTCCCCAGGTCACAATGCGTCCGAGTCGGTATTTTTTTTACCTACGAGTTCGTCTGAGTGGGCATTGTTTGGAGTTTGTGGGCGGAATTTCTCGTATGAAAATGCTAGGGGTGCGTTCGTTTTATTCTTATCTCCAGGTGGAGGTTTAGGTCATTTACCTTCTGGCCCGCGCTACTTGAATGCACATTATGGTTGTCTTAATATTCTATTTCAGTAGTACTTTGAGTTAATTTATTTAATTTCATATGTGAAATATAGTTTTTTGAATTGCGAAGTCTGTTTTCTGCTCACTACCCTATCCGAAAATCCGAATTTTTCTTTGTTTTAATGGATGAACTCTTATATTCAGGAATAAGATAGATGTACGGTTTTTTTAAAACTAGCTGTACAGTCGGAGTTTATTATTTAGTCTTTGATTTCATCTAGTTCATCAAAATTTGAATAAATGTTTTAAAATTTACCGACCAAATTTTCACATACTTGAGGTTAAACTACATACTCACAGATGGATTAAGATGCCTGGAATTTTCTACGTTTATTAATACTTTATAAGTGAAATATGTCCAGCTTCACTCCAAGGGGTGAATTATATTTGGTATAACACATTTTGTTTTTTGTTACTTACGGCTTTCGTTTTCGCTTATATTTCTTATCTTTCGCTCCTAGAGCCTAGTATATCCTTCGGTAGACGTTTTCTTCCCCAATACCATATAAATAAACTCTTCGTTCTTATTATGAAGGTTTGGGGTGATATTCAACATTTCTGGAGATGAATTTTCGATGTTTTTACAAAAGTTTATAGCTTTTTAATTTTTTTTTAAATTCTTGGCAAATTATTCGCCTCTAGTTTAATAAAGATATACATATTCGAAAGAAATATTTTTTTCCGTAAAAATTTCCTTTCCAGAATTTTAAAGTTTGGTTGAATGTGTCAGTGCCTTAGAACCTTAGTAAGTAGGAAGTTAGATTGTTTTCTTTTGATTAAAAGGGATGATTTAAAATTAGACTTTTCAGAAGGTTTAGTCTCTAATCATTTTGAATTATTTTTAAGTAAGTTATGAATTTACGTGTTAGTTTTTAGCATTGAAATTTATTTGTCATTAACGTTCTTTCTCCTCTTCTTTTCTAGGTATGTCCAGCTCACGTGAATCATGCTGACTTAAGCAGAATAAGAAATACGATTGACGGGTTTTGAAGCTCCTTATGATATTTTAAGGTAATGTGCTGCTTTTCGGAGTCAGTGAAATACAGTATTTTCCTCAAGTATAATGAAGAAATTAGGTGGTGCATATCTGTGGCTTGGAAAAATAATGGGGCACAAGAGCACAAAGTTTACAGTCTCATAAATATGAGAAGAAACAAGCTGTGACATTAGGATTTATTTCCTCGAAATTAAAGACACCTATAAATTTTAAGAGTCACCCGTTCACTTTCACTCCAAGACAAGCTCAATGCATTTTCTAAATCGAAGAATCAACCTTTTTCCAATTACTACCCGAAGATAAATGTTTTCTTTTTTCTTCTGTGTCTTGATAATGTTGCGTACACCCCTATCTATATATCAGATTCTCTTTCAACATCAAAGAGTAAAGGGCAGATGAGCCGCTTTTATTTTGGAGATGGGATGTTTTAGGCAGGATTTTGGTATCGATAAATATATTACTTCGCGAACTATGTTAACTAAAAAGTAAAGAGCTAGTGTAAGTTTGGGATGACATATCAGATATTCATGCATTTAATTTAACAATACTACTACTACTATAAATTGGTACAAATTTTATCTTGGTAAGATTTTTTCTTCTCGCTTGAGATTTTTGGTCGTATTCTTTTACTCTTCAGATTATAATTTTGTATTTCATTTGGTATACCTTTCTTTTCTCAGTTACCAACCTCTTGCGGCACTCTATCTATATATCTCTCAGAAGTTCTATTTACCAGGCTCTTGAGTGTATGTGAGATCCTAATTGAGAATAATTGTTTCGTGATCGTGGACTTAGTACGAAACTGCATCTTCTTATCGTTATGATATTTATTCATGCCTGAGTTCGTTTTCTTCCATTATATTTCAGATTCTTGCTTCTCCTATGCTCACGCAGTTAAAATAAAAATTACATATTATGTTAACTGACTCGGAATTTCATTACTGTGCTTAATTTGTGTCATTATGTGTTGTGTGGTTATTCAGTGTCCTCTTTATTCCTATTTACAGAATTCTCCTGTGCTTTTTTCACGTCTGTACAAAATTACGTTCCTTCTACTTTCTCCCTCTCATTTGATTTTGATTGGGGTAAGCATTCGGAATAGAAATTCGGAGAAAATTTCTTCTTAAGTTGTTATGAAGATGGCCTATCCCTAATGATTACTTCTTCTTACACGAATACTTTTATTTATCGCTCGAAAGTTTATTATTCAAACCTGTTTTATGACTTGTAAGGGAAATTGAAAGTATTTTATTCCGGCTGGAGTATTATCGGTTTTATTGTACGCCTCACAACTTTGCTTGCACGCCTGATAATTTTACCAAGCTTTTGTTTTTAAATTTCAATTTTCGTAATACTTGACTAAAGCTCGCCACTGACATTTTTCCAAATTTTAAACTTCTATATATCCATTCACCATTTCCAGGTTGAAAATAAATGAAATTTTGTGACCGCTGTTTTTACGTCAGCGTGCTTCTTTTGAAGGGGAATATTCATCGATGTGTATGACTGTTGTAAATTGTACTTTATTGATTTGGAAGCTAAAAATGACAGCTGCTCCGAAGGCTGTTAATAATTGGCCATGTTTTTACATTTAACGCAATTTCTCGGTATGTGCATGACTGTTGTAATTGTAATGTACTTTATGCGTTCGATTTCTTTAGTGTCATTTCATCAGAATGAACAATTAATATTATGTTAATGAAGTGTCAATTAACAATTGGATAAACGTTAAGAAGTATGTTACCATAGGATTTTGCTATTTTTTTGTTTATTTAGATATTGAGTTGCATTAAATATCACTGTGTAAGATTTGAACAATTCAAACGTATTTTCTTTATGCGTTCGATTTCCGTAGCGTCATTTCATCAGAATGAACTATGAATATTATATTAATGAAATATCAATAATAAATTGGATAAACGTTAAGAATTATGTTACCAAAGGATTTTGCTCATTTTTTCTGTTTGTTTAGAGATCGATTTCCATTAGATATCGCTGTATAAGATTTGAATAATTCAAATGTATTTTTTCCTGTAAATACAGATCAGGAGAATTTAGTTATTTTTAATACATTCACCCAATATATTCTTTAGTTCAGTTTCTGATTCCTTGCAAATCTTTTGTATATTTATTCCCCTTTTGTTTCTAGTACTTATATTTTCCTAATAATCCACCTTAAAAATGTTCTATACAAATTATAACGGATGACCAGAACATGAACTTGGGAGGCGTTACTTGTCTCACTAGGAAACTCCTAAAACCTTGGATAGTTGCACTTTTCATCGAGTTTCTTTTATTTTAAATTCATTCATTTTATTCGGCGGCTCGTTTTATACTTGGGGAGAGACTTCGGTGTAGAATCGGGCTCGTTCTTCTCCTTGCATGCCAGACGTTACAAATTCCCTCTGACCTTCCAAGTCCTCGACTTTCCTCTCATTATTTCCTTATTCCGAAAAGACTCTCATTCCCCTTTGAATCATCAGCTTTCTATTCCTCCCCACATCAAACCTCTTCCTCCCTCATATCCGCTCTATTCCTATCAACTTCGCCTTTTGTTGCCCCTACCTCCCTCGTCCATTATCTCCTTCTCCCCATCTACATATTCCCCATTCCGTTTCCTTTTCTTCACGAGCACTCGCATCGGGCTTTCCTACTCTAACGACGGAATCGAGCGAAGCGGCGCATTATAAAAAAAGGAAAATGCCGCAGAAGAAGTATTGTGTCATAGGTGAGATGAGAGAAAATCCCTGTCGACATGAATTCCACCGTTCGAAACTCGTTATCTTGATCCTACGTTATAACTCTATAGTTATCGATAAGGCATACATTGCGGGTCACGAAGACATTATCTTCTGTTTTGTACTTGTGCTTACCAACTTGTAACTATCTTCATGAAATATTATAATAATTATTTTTTCTTTCGTCGAGGTTAGGCCAAAATGGTCTCTCTTTCACCTAACCTCTGGGGATATTACATGGTATTACTCATACTATTACATTAATAACTAAATATAACTGACTAAAATTAACTTAAATCTAAAAAACAAAATCAAAAATTCTCAACTATCTGACAAACGTGAGTAAAAGAAAGACGCTACAAACCGTATATAAAATATTGCAAATATAAACTATTATAACGTATAAAAACAAAGATATATACGTATAAAAACAAAGATTTGGGTTGTGGGGAAAGACTCCTCAACTGATGGTTTATGGAGAAAAACCCACGATGCTGGAAAACACGCACACAAGAAAGGGGGTAAAAACACAGAGGTAATAAATACTCTATATGCAGTGGGTGATATGAATTATATGTACAGATATCTAGGAGATGTGTTGAATTTCATATCACCGAAGCTGTTTGTATTTTCTTTGTCGTTTTACGATGGTGGGAATAGATTGATGTTCCGGGGATTGACAGCTATCGATACTATCAAGTTGATTAACCGTTGATGGCTATTGAGTGAGGAGCAAAGTGATTTCGGTGATTCGTTAAAATCAGAGGATTTTTTTTTAATTGCCTCCATTTTCTTCCAGTGACATCTTTTATGGAAGGAATACCTAGAGGAAGGTTTGAGGTTTTGGAGAACATTTACGCTATCCATTCTTGCCGTCCAGAAATTTTAGCTATCTTCCTTAGCCTTCATAGGCTATCTTTAAGCTTTAAATAATTCCCCTGATCGGAATTTAAGCGAATTTCAAGTGTCTTTCTAATTTTGTTTGAATATGTTTGAATTGACAATTATTTTACAATAAATTATTATGGAGCCAATTAATTTATTTTAACGCTGTTATTTTTTTGATTAATCAGTTATAATGAACCTTATTCATACAAATTTACTGTCCATTAAAATAAAATAATTGTGATGGAGTTCCACAAAACTAAGCCTTCCTCCATGGATTTTATTTACTGTCCATGTTGAGCCCAATATCTAACAAATGTGAAAAGGTAGGTTGATTGAGTGTAATTGTTTTTGTGTCACTTTTCTTCATGAACCGATACTTCTTGGAAAGAATAAATTGAACAAATTGTCTCTAACTCTGGGTATCATGAAAGCCAAAGAGCGAAGAGTTTTTATTTTTTTAATGCAGGTTTTGTTAGACGCTGAAATTATACTAATTATTTCCATTGAGCGTTCCTCTTTACCATATTTCATGTTTAGACCGGACTAGATGTCGTTTGATAGCATAGCATAATGAGAGTTTGAATTCTGATTATAGAATGGTTTGTGTAGGTAAATTGTAAGAGTGATCTCATTCAACTATGTACCGTTACGCTTTTCTATTCCTTGTGTGCTATTTTCGAAGAATTTCGCATGCTATTCGAATTTTACGTTCTATTATACCCTTCATTTTCAGTTTTGCTCCCTTTCCCAACCGACAAGGCTATTTCAAGCGTATCACGACGCGTCGAGAGGATTAGAAAAACGCAAGTGATTTAGGGAAAAATGGTTTGAAATACTTTTCGGAGATTTCGTAGCTAGGAATTTCTATTTGTGAGAGACTGCGTCCTTGGGGAGCTGTCCTTTTATCCGCTACGTATTTCTAATCACGAGCTTCCGAATCTTCCGGGATATTTTTTTAAGGATCGTAAATGTATTTCGGTCAGGCATTGTCCCCATGGTTCCCATAAGGAACGTTTTTTTCTTTCGAACTGGTAGCGATTCTCCATTTTTCACCTGCTAAACATGACAGCGTTTCTCGGTGATTTGTGAAATTCGCCGCTGTCCCAGTTAGGAGATTGCGTAGGAGCTGTTTAAAATCTAGGTGGGGATCAGGTGGATTAGGTCCCGCGAAAAGATCGCCCAATCGAAGAAGATCGGTTATTATCGATCGATCATCGTAATCACATCGAGTGAGGATCTCTTACGAGCGAAAGAACCGAAAATGTTTGTCCTTTTTCGATGGAAATTTCAACGCGCTGCTCCCGAGCGCGTGCGTTGGTTACGCGCATGCGTGGTGGGGTCGATCTAGGCGCCGGATGCAAGTCGTGGTTCCACTCACCCGAGCGTATCGCCACCCATGAGAAAGTGAAGCAACATTAACTCCTTTTTCTCTTTCTCCCCACTCCTATCCTCCCTCTCTCTTCTTTCAATCCAACTAAACACCTCTTTAGATGCACTCCCCACATCTCTGCTTGAATTCCGTACCGTTCGTACTTTCCAAAGTTTCTCATTGCCCTCTTCCATTGTCTTTAATTTGGGCGCCAAGAGTGATTTTTACCTCTTATTTCTCTCATTTGCGTTTGGATGCGACATTTCAGCTGTGTTTTGTGTTGAGTATTTGAGAGGCAATCGCTCCTGAATCAAAGAGGCCAACTATATTTTCATATTTATTACGTATTTTGATTCAACCCGCAGCTCATGCCGTACTTTTTTTGTTTCATAAATGGCTTTCAATATAACGACCTATTTCTAACTTCTTTTGGAACCGTTGTATTTGTATGTTACGATGTTCTTTTCTGATTTTTACGACAATTTATTTCTAGTTGTTACGTCTTGTTATGAAATGATGTATATTTACCATTTTGTATGCTTTTCAAATGGGATTTAACCTGTCTATTCCTTAAAACTTAGTTAACTATCAGTAGGTTTCGCAGGTTTTTCACACCCACCTTCTCGTGGGGGTTTTCCTGCTGTAGTGTATTTTTCCTAAGTTCTAACTAAGGTTTTTAAACTCACTGTAGAGTAGTTTTCTTCTTTGCTCTTTTTTCGAGCTATCTTTTTTAAACTTCATATGACGAAGGGTTTTATGTAAGAGGAGACGATAGTCTCAATCTTGCCCTAGCGAAGTCGCATTATTATATAATTATTATTTTCTATGTACATATTTTCTATTTCTAAAAATTGATTTGTTAGTTAATTTCGTTGCATATTTTCGGTTGTACTAGGGCGTAGTTTTTTTCTCATTAAATTTGTAAGGAAAAAGTTGTATGTACCCAAAGTCGCTTAATTTTTTACTTCCGTGTATTTTATACTTTCGGTATGTATACGGTTCCGTCGTACATAACCTCCTTCAACAATTGTCTTGAATTTGCTGCCTTAATTTTAATTTCGACCTTCTCTGACAACGCTAAATTATGTTTTTATGCTCTTAGATATTCATCCTGGAAGTTAGTAGCGGGAAATACGAAAGAAAGCTGTTCAATCCTTACTTGTTAGTACTATTTTGATATTGAGCAAAGTGACAAAACAGACTTTGTACCTTTTTTCTACAGGATGATTTTAATACAGACACGACCAGGTTTCAGCAAATGATCGTCATCATCAGGCTGTCTTAAATGGAATACTGATGATGGCGATAAAATCGAATCGAATTGAAAACCTGATGATGGCTATCATTGGCTGAAACCTGGTCGTTTCTGTATTAAAATCCTGCGGAAAAATACTGTCTCCTTTCCTTCAAACATGGAGTATTTCCACATAACATCGCCAATGTGTGTGAATTTGTTTTGTTCGAGTTTGTTTACTTAGGATTCTGTACGTATGCCTGCTTACGCGAACATCTGCC
Source organism: Ladona fulva (assembly GCA_000376725.2). Lineage (NCBI taxonomy): Eukaryota > Metazoa > Arthropoda > Insecta > Odonata > Libellulidae > Ladona > Ladona fulva. The sequence continues at coordinate 1,945,594 of KZ308183.1, read as the reverse complement.
GAAACACTCACTAGCCGAGTTGGAAAAGAAACAATAGTTTAAGTATGCAGTAAATTTCTTTAGCAATTTTTCCCCTAAATAACAATGCACTGCACGTAAATATATACACACACACACACACACACACACGTAATACACTGAACGTAATTGTTCTACTACATGAGTTCTGTTATTATACTTAATTTTTGTTTCCTTCTTTTCTACTGAAATTCAGAACTCACAACCGTAAGGTTAAGTGCACCGGTAAATCTGAGTGTGTTTGGACGTGCGTCGTAGCAAAAGAAAGGTTGGGAAGCATCGTGTTAGGTGGTAGGTAAACATCTCTTCTCTGTATCCGAGGTATCTTTGAAAGGAGATATGCATAACACTACACGCTTGTTTGGTATTCTTCTTCATTTGTATTTTCTTCTTCATTCAGTTGAAATTCAGAACGTATATGACAGTCTGCGAATGACAGCAGTGTGCCGCGAAGTTTGATTTTATATAGAGGTGCGCCTGGGTAAACAAAAAATTGGAAAACACTGCGTTAAGCGATCGGCGAATCCGGTCCGTAAATACATCTCGCGTAAATGTCATCGTACCGTTTGGAGTGAATTTCATCACCCCCACGACAGATGACGCGTCACAATTTTGCTATTTCATGTATACTTTATTATTTTTTTTTTTTGAGAAATTGAAGTAACCGGTGGTGAAATTTTAAATATCCTGGTGCATTGTGAACTTTCAGCTTTTTCCTCATTAATTTGTTATGGCAATATTTCTCTGTTCTTCGATATTTCATTGTTTCTTTTTTTGTTGCTTCATTATTCTTCAGTTTTTATTTTATGTAAATTCAACACCTCTTAATTTCTGTTTATGTACTTTCTGTATGCATATGCATTAATGTTTTTCGGGCTTGTTGCTGACAGTTCCTTTGTCTTATTATTCCGCCTTCTTAATAAATTTTAGTTGCTACTTCCGGTAGGTTTTCGCAGGTTTTTCACTTCCACCGTCTCGTGGACGTTTTCCTGCAGGGTTTTATTTTTTCCCTAAGTTTAGACAGGTTTCTTTCTAAACCCTGATAATATTTCATTTCTTTTACTGATTTTTCTTTTTTGTATATCCCAAAGGCTATCTCTTTCTTTTAAATATTCAGTTACAAAGGGTTAGATCTAAGAAGGGACTAGGAAGTCTCAATCTCGCCCTTTAGTAAAGATGTTTATTATTATTATTTTCCGAAACACTAGGTAATAACGCATCTAGCCGCTTAGTACCAGAGAGAGCTTAATTAGCGTTGCGTGCTCTCACTTAACCCTCTGCTTATCGCCTTCCCTCTCTCCGTAATCTTCATTCTCCTTTTTTCGACTCTAATCGATTCCAATCTCGGAATGGATGCTTTTGTTTCCTACGCTCCCCGCGCCTCCTCTTTTTTCACCCTTTTCGCCCTTCACTTGTTTCTGGCTCCCGTTAGGACGCAAAACGTGTGAAATTTCGAACGTTCCTCGAGATGAGTTTGCGGAGGAATCGCGTTGCTTCACGGAGAGGATTGAAGGGCTCACAAATGCGTGCACGAGTGGATTATTAATGTACCCGAAGGGAGTCATTCAGTTAATAGTGCGGTTTTGTATTACGGGAGGCGTGATAAGCCGGAGGGACATTTCCGAATTCCTGACCTCAAGCACTTTTTCGGCTGTTTAGCCGTGCTGAAGAGCGATTTAGGACATTTCGGCGATTGAATGTAAGTCTGCAATTCGTAGTTTTCGCGGCTTCTATTTAATCCTGCATCCACAAATATTAATAAGGGTCTTGGTTATTTGAAGACAAATATTTCCTTCAAATACATAATTTCGTCTTATGGTTTGTAACTGAGTTAGCCTAAGTGCCAAAAAGCCTGGATATCTCTTGCGTGGTCGTCGATACCATATGGGTAAGGTACGAGTAATAATAAACACCGAAACACCGCAAGAGTTTACTTCACCGTTCTGATGTTGAGAATGGTCCTATTGTGTACAAAAATTAAAGAGAAAAGAGTTTTATTGGCAAGTGCTTACTATACGCTAATCACTTGTGGCTTTTTTTAATGCCTATGAATGATTTTCACCATAACCAATGCCAAATTTGAAACGAAAATTTCGTATACTCGAAGATTGTCCACTCTATTAAGACTTACATGGATTCTCTGTTGTTCAAACACAAGCCTATCATGTGGTAAACGTGGTACAGTTGTTCTCATAAAGGTAATTTGCTTAGCGTGATCATTTGATCACGTGGAGTATGGCTAATATATTGGAATAAAAATGTATTTATCGGTTATCCGACTCTTTGGCTCGAATTAATCTGAAAGGCATCATCTTCCTTAGTATATTACTGAATGAAATGCACATCTACCTACCAATCATAGATCCCGTCATTGGTTAATGAGTAGTGTTTTTATACGGTTGAAATTTCACAATTACTGCAACAACTTCTTCTGATACCCGTAGTTACCCGATAAATTTTTTTCTCGCGATTTAGTATCGAGTTTTGGAAACGAATCTCTTTACGTGGTCTCATATATTGCTCTCATATACGATCTGTTAAGTATGAAACATCAATCTGCAAAAATATAATGGTTTTAAGTTATCTTAAATTTAATACCAGATCCGTAACATACGTTATTTTAATTATTTATTGTCCTATATTTAAACCAATAGGTCGATGGAAACGTCTTGTCTAGTCTGGTCAAATATTAACTTACAAGAATTTAAAATTATTAGTATATAGCAATATTGTTACAATATTACAATTATACTGTATATCCCTTGCTGGAAAACAATCAAGTTTTGATGTAAATACATAAGTGTGAAAATTGGCATGAAAGTTCATGATACTAAGGTACGTATAGAAAACAAAATTTTCCTCATACTTGTAATAAATCCCTTACAAGTACATCATGCAAGTTTTTCGAAGGTAGGCAAGGTGTTTTTCTGTAAAATGTGGTGGTGTATAAAGTATCTCTTACAGTTTATGTTCCTAATATTCCTTAATAGTTACCGCACTTCATCCATCTCTAGGCAATCCGCTATTCCACCTTCTCTTCGTCAACGGCAAGCCCTTTTGTCCCAACGAAATTTTACTATTCTTTCTTAGAACTAGTTATTTTAGGGATAGTGCTCCAATACTCATAAGGTAAACTGTTTCTCTTTACGACACCGCGTGTATGATGTAATGGGAAAGGTTCATAACACCTTTAAGTGCCTACTACCAAGTCTGTGCGCTACGAGTTTATAAGACGGGGGAATTTGAGTGCGATGAGAATGATTGTCGTGAAAGGGTTAGATAATTAAATCCTCGAAGGTCTAATTAAGATCATCAATGAGGAAACCCGAGTTGGCATGGAGACTGGATACAATAGATTTCCAGCTTTCCTCTCGAGTGTTTGCAATTAAGAGAACAAGAGTTGCGCTTGATTGGAATACAGGTAACGTGAGGAAAATCTTTCTGCTCCATAAAGAGGCCGGTGGCATTGCTTTGACTGAAAGGAGAGGCGGAGATCCGAGGCTCATTTTAATCCAATCTCTGCCGTTTACTTATTTCTTTAGTCATCTATTGGCGTGTATTCAATCCCCTTTATCGATTCAGTTCATTTAAAATTATTAATCGATTCCGATCTACAGGAATTGTTCTCCCATTCTTCAATTGTCGTTTTGCTCGCCAGTTATAAAGTTCTTTTCAGCCAGCTTCTGTTGTCTTCAATCCGATATCTTTCGCCTGTGTCTCGATTTGGCCCAAAATAATTACCGTGTAAGTGTATAATAATAATAATTTATTTTGTCACATAAATACATTCATATACACAGAAAATCATCTGCTTGAATTGGGGACACGTCAAAGTACAATCCTCCCGCATTATAAGCCTTGTCAACATACTTCACATACACTAACGAGTAAAATATTACGATTGATATGATAAAAATATAACATTCATAATACATAGATATTCATATTCATAATACGTACATATGACATGATAAAAATATTCATAATATTCATAAAAAATATTACATTCTTCATACTTACATATGAGATGATAAAAATTATTACATTCATAATACATTAAGAACCCAAAGTACAATCAAAAACTATAACCTATTGTCTGCTAAAAACTCCTCAACTGAGTAGCAACACCTTTCTATAAGTAATTTTTTTGAGTTTTCCTTAAAAGATTTATGTATGTTTCTTTCTTTCACGCTGGAGTTAATTTTGCTACCGTCACAAAATCAGGTAACGTTTACTTACTTGTTGCCTTTCGATGTTGAAATTCTTCAAGTCGTTTAATGGCTGCCAATACTCGCTCACTTTTCTTCTAAACTGGAAAAGTAGGTAGCTATAATCTACAGTCTACCTCAGTTACAAGGCATTCATTTGGTTGGAAAAATTCTGTGTCAGTCATTCAATCATTTTGTGTCATGCCGGTGAATCTATAAAAGTTACTTCTGAATACTTACTTGTTTCCTCCATATTCTGGAAAACTCCGAGCTTATGGTGTGGCTAGAGAAAGATGTTGATAAATTTAATATGAAATTAGCGAGAATAGCGGTAGGCGTAGAATAATTTCTTTAGTATTTGGCAATAAGAGTGATAGGCATTTTTTAAATTGAAAATGCGCGAGTCATAATTTAAATATGCATTTGTGGAGTTCGCATATCCTGATGTCTTTTCGTGAATTGATATCAAGAATCCCGCAAGAGACTGCCTTTTTCCTGCGTGCAAAATGTAAGGTTATTCGACGCGTTTCTCGGCTGCGATCAGGTTTGGTTCATGTGTCCCGCACGCATTCCCACTCCTCTGACAATCTATTAGTTTAATTATGCGATTAGTACGAGTGGACTCGTATATTCTTTAAATTATGTGCCTCTACTTCGAATAGAATTCTTTCGGAAATACGTTCTCTTTCCTTGTGCGTGAGTGTATTATATTTAAGGTTGTTGTTAGATTCGAAAAAGTTATTTGGGAAAGCCTCTTTAATTGTGTCATTATCACTATGAATTGGCCTTTTTCTTTTGTTTATAAAAAGTCAACACTCTTCAGGAATATTTTCTCTGTGAAGTTTTTTTCAACTCTACCCTCTTTCAGATATTTATAACCTTTTTTTAGTTACCATTTGTGTACTAAACTCCGAATTATTCTGTGAATTCTCTTGAATTTTACGTATAATTCAGTCTTAGGGACTGGGAACCTGGTAATTGAAATATAAACCTGAAGCGTTCGCAGGGATGACGTTTAATGTAAAAAGAACATTTTCTCATTTAATAGTCTTTAGAAGTATCAAACGAGTGTTTTGGAAGATGGCTACAAAAAGTCAAGAGTAGAAAGTATTGTAGCCAGGGAACTGCTTCTTGGTACGTGGAGATTGATGACGCTTGTAAACGTCGGAACTTCTTAAAAAAGTTCAATTCTGATTATGACCTATATGTGGAACCTGACTTGCATCCTTTTATTAATGTCTAAATTTTCGTTCGTTTTTATATACTGCTGTAATTTCTCTTTCCTCTTTCTATTCTCTATCGAATTTCCCTTACTTTCTCTTGAACATTGTCGTTTCCATCTCCTTTCTCATTCTGTTCCCATCACAGCATTTCTCTTCGCTTTCCACCAACTTATCATTTTCGGTTTACCTTTCTATTTACTCTTTCAGATCCCTCATTCTCTCCGACTTCATAAATGCCTCTTTTCTTTATTTGAGTCGGGGTCATCCGGCTCTAGGTCGAATCCTCATTGAAGAAAAGGTTCCGTAGACGTAATTTATCTCGAGATTTTCCGTTCCATTTTTATAAAAATTTCGTAGCATTAGGATAATGTAAATATGATGATACTTGGAGTATTATTTACCGTCGCACAGAAAATAAATTCAAAACATTCAGTCTTTTACTTACGGATCTTACACATTAAGGTTAAAAATAAATACAAGTATATGGTTTAATTAACCAAGGTGTAAGTGTTGGTTTTACATACTGGCCTGTTTCTTTAAATGTTCATTGCTTTATTTATTTTATTTAATTTATTTCCCAATACCCCCACAATTATCCACTGACTATGTTCCTAATATTCCTTAATAGTTACCGCACTTCATCCATCTCTAGGCAATCCGCTATTCCACCTTCTCTTCGTCAACGGCAAGCCCTTTTGTCCCAACGAAATTTTACTATTCTTTCTTAGAACTAGTTATTTTAGGGATAGTGCTCCAATACTCATAAGGTAAACTGTTTCTCTTTACGACACCGCGTGTATGATGTAATGGGAAAGGTTCATAACACCTTTAAGTGCCTACTACCAAGTCTGTGCGCTACGAGTTTATAAGACGGGGGAATTTGAGTGCGATGAGAATGATTGTCGTGAAAGGGTTAGATAATTAAATCCTCGAAGGTCTAATTAAGATCATCAATGAGGAAACCCGAGTTGGCATGGAGACTGGATACAATAGATTTCCAGCTTTCCTCTCGAGTGTTTGCAATTAAGAGAACAAGAGTTGCGCTTGATTGGAATACAGGTAACGTGAGGAAAATCTTTCTGCTCCATAAAGAGGCCGGTGGCATTGCTTTGACTGAAAGGAGAGGCGGAGATCCGAGGCTCATTTTAATCCAATCTCTGCCGTTTACTTATTTCTTTAGTCATCTATTGGCGTGTATTCAATNTGTTGTAAATACAGGCTCGCGTGGTATACACATTTTCTCTTTGTGTGCATTTTGGTGTATGGAATGTCGAGAAAGTAATATCTGATGGTAACGCATATCTTCCTACTTTTATTCAATCTCCTTCGCTCCATTTACCTTTCTAGCGTTTATTTCCTCCTTAGAATCCAATATTCTCTCTTTGTGTACATCCTCGATCTTCACCCCGAAATGTAACACACGAGTGCGTAGGAGGCACCGTTGCATCCCTCCTCATCCCACAGGAGGCGAAGGAGAAAGTTCCTCCTCGGGAACGATATTATTTATGTCCCGAGGGATCGTGAGATGGACTACAGGAGATGCGACGGATCCATTAGTTCACCAGGTGCGTCCCCTCCGCCCTTTCCCACCCACTCTCTCGGAATAATGCTCGCCAAGAATTATTCCGGCGCATTTAACGACCCCACTTTTTCCCGCGCGCGTGCAGTGGTTTTCGTGGCAATGACCCGGCCCTCGCCGTCGTTTTTTTATTCGGGGAGATGAGAGTGCGTGAGGGATTATGCAACTGCATCGACGGGGGAAAGTCGGGCGGGATCGAGGGAGAATGCAGCGGAATGCGCTCGGGGTTCGATTAATCGCGCGCCGGGCTGAATTACTGGTTTGACTTGTGGCGCATTAAGAGTTAATGAGGCCGATTTCCGATTGTCAATGTGTGAAGTAATTACTTCGATTACTCGGAATGCCGCCCCATTTCGAAGTTCTTCCGAGAATCTCCAAGTTATTTTGGTTTGTTTTGGCTTAAGACTTTCCACGGATGGGAATACATATTTGAACTGATGGTGATGATTCGTATAGTTAAATGTGATTATATCATCATTTATACCTAAAGAAATCTGTCCGAATGCTGCTGCATCTCCATCCCCTCCTCCATTAGTTATCCAAAATTTTACAGCGGGAATGAAGTTACGAGGCAATATGAGGAGTGAGCGAGTTTGCTTCCTTATCAATTACTGTTATTCTTTTAACGGTAGATGATATATATTGTAAAGCGAATATAACGTTATCAATGTAACTATACTTTAATTGGGCTCTAAATTAGGCCTGTTTACCGATTTTCAACAAGCTGAGCTGATTTTTGTTTTATCTCCTGTTTCTTTCAAATGTTGTTGATTAAACAGTTCATTTACAATTATAGTCAACGATTAGTGTATTTAAGGAATATACTTTGTTTAATTGCATTTAATTACGTATTGGTGGACGCATTAAGTGACTTGCTTCTTAAATCTCCTTAATTGATTGTCAGAAGATAATGCGAAATCTCTATGCTTATTAGGGACCATTCGCTTATTTTATGTATTCGTGCTCTGCAGTATTTACTTATGCATAATTCAATCAGTTTTCGAATTTTAATGTTTGATTACCATATGTGTGCTACTAAACGAATTGGCGAAGCTAAGTTTCACTCAATAATAAACGCAGATTCTCAATTTTTCAAAACAACCGTCAGCTATCATATAATACAGAATTGCAAGATACAGTATTACAAGATTTCTTCGATGTTTCATGATGAGAGAAAATAACATTAGATGGTGTTTTTTACCTTATACATTTTTGAATTTCTGTATATTTCTAAGTTTAAATAATAATAATGCAACTTTATTAGGGCGAGATGGAGACTATCAAGTCTCTTCTTATATTTAATCCTTAGTCATATGAAGTTTAAAAGAGATAGCTCGAAAAAAGTGCAAAGAAGAAAACTACTTTGTGGTTTAAAAACCCAAGTTAGAACTTAGGAAAAATATACCGCAGCAAGAAAACCCCCATGAGAAGATGGGCGTGAAAACTTACTGATAGTTAACCAAGTTTTAAGGAATAGACAGGTTAAATCACATTTGGAAAGCAAGCAAAAATATTCATTATTTCATAACAAGACGTACCAACTAGAAATAAATTGTCGTAAAAATCAGAAAAGAATATTATGATATACAAATCCAACGGTTCCAAAAGAGGTTATTACCAAGATCATAATATAAGTTCGTGGTGTGCGTAGAAAAGAAAAATTAAATGAATATTATATGTATATAAACATTTTCACCTATCCAGATAAAGGCTTGTCAATAAAGACAATACGAATAACTACGCAATTATGCAAATACAATTTACATTAATGTAAATAAAACGACTCTTCCGAAGAAATTAAGTGCTCCAAATTTTTGAAATTTGCGTGATTAATCATTATCGACTCCGTTAGGGATCAACCCAATCAAACATACAAGGATCATTCATGCTCCCCGTCAAGGTGCACGCCCAGTATTTCGTAGCAGAATGTCTCCGTCTTCAGAAACTGTTCATCTATATTTGACTGCGGCGAGCTTACAGAGCGTTCGTGAGGCATCCATCGCGTCTTCCGTTCCCATGTATGCGTTTCCTCTCACGCTTCCTTTTCTTTGTTCCTTTTTATTTTTCCAGTCTTCTTCACGATCTTCCCTCCGCTCTTTTCTCACCCCCTTTTCAATCAGACTCTCGTCATTTCCGCCCTCTCTTCTCATTAAAACTCTCTCGGAACCATTTCTCATCCTCAACTCCGTTCCTGACCCACCTTCCTTCGTCCACTCTCCCGTCTTGACTTCTTCGTTGGTGTCTGATTAATCTGGGAACTTTGTCGCTCCGTCGTTAGAGCGTGTGTATTTATTTAAAGGATGCAGGGCTATCGTTAGCGCCAATTCTAAGGAATTTCTATTTATTTAAGGAGGACATTAACGACGATTTTGCGGGACATTTATGTGTGTGTATATGTGGGCAGGTTCTAATTCCCTGCTTAAAGCCTTCACTTCACAATCATCCCCACTTTACATTCTAAAATCTTTTATCGGTCTTCCTCTCTTTGTTTGCCCTTTCATCCTACCTTCGAATACTTTCTTTAACTATCCATCCCCTGTCAATGTTTGATCCACCCATTCTACTTTTTATTTTCTCGGTCAAAACTCTTCCTTCCGGCATCATCACGCGCATTTCCGTTTGTTTATGTACCATTCAAGCTTATTTTTTCTAATCATTCCCAAACACATTCGTCAAAGGCAGGCAATTTATTAGCTTCCTCATTGGTCCATCAGAAATGGACCACCTTTCACACCCCAGCTCCAGCTACAAGCCCTAGAATAAGGGGTTTTCCGGTCTTTTTCTAGTGCAATTTCCAAGCCTCTTCACCGACAGCTCCCATGCCCTTATGAATCTTCGTTCTATTTTTGTAACCTATTTTTGTGCCTCTTATTTGAAGAAAAAAGTGTGTCTAAGTAGGGGTAATGTTCAAACTGATACAACACCTTCATTGTTTACCTTGTATTCTTTCTCCTTGGAAGATTCCAATGTTTACCTATGTCTAAAAGGAATAGGTTTCATGCTTTTTATTGACCAATTGGTTTGTTCCCACTAATTACGACCCGCGCAATTTTATTTTCCCAGATCAGTAGCTATTATTGACCGAGAAACGCAACGAGGTAATAGATTGCAACTGAAAGCTTCAGCGTTTCCTCAATATGGGGCTAACCCAGAAATGGGGAATCTGCTGCCTTCTGGTCAAATAAGACCATTGTAGTCGCTCATTTCGGCCTTTTAGACACTTTCTAAAACAAATGCCCGTATTTAAATAATTTAATTTCCCAGTCTTGCTGCAGCTAAGTGTAATGCAAAATGGAAAATATTCTCTTTTACCTTGCTCAGCGAACGAATTCATTTTCTCATGTAGAATTTCGATTTTGAACTGTTTGAATACAAACAACGCACTACACAAGAACGGTCTGATTAGTTCACATGTAGATTATCTGACGCAGCCGAATGGTACACGTAGCCTTCGGATGGAAAAAGGTTCTCCGTCACTGGGCTAACTCATACACCAGTGCCTCTTGACATTTTGCTACACTTCTGTGAGTTTCAACTTTAACTTTACGGTACTCATCAATATAATCTTGTTAATTTTTCATTTACTTCGAGCGATATGAAGAATGATTACGAATTCATCAATAATTTTGTGAAAACCCTTCAATAAAACAATTACCTAAGTTCGTTGCAGGTCGTCGCGTCATTCTTCGGCAGCCCTCTTTATTAACTCCTTCGTAGGATGTTTATTTTTCACATCAGGAAATCTACCGCTATTACACGAGAGCCCGTACCTCGAATGTGATTTTTATTGCGAAGATTCTGAATTCTGCGATCGCTTCCAAGAATTTATCTTCCTATTCGACGTACGTACGTGGGATGATTGTAAACCTGGCCGATACCCTTCCTTTGAATTTCGCCGTATACCTATTGTCTGGTTTTACGAAAGATTGTGAGCCAGCAGTTATTTTTCAATGATCAAAGTTTTCCTTATTTTTTATAGATTATAATTCTTTAATAATAGAAATAACACACTGAAATATTTCCAGTAAATATTTCATAAATGATGAAGGCGCTTGTATTAGTCATCATCAGTTATCGAACGAGGAAAATGTACGAGAAGCATAATAACAAAAGAGGATTTATGGAGGAAGTAACGGAGTAAGAGTTGAAGGTGAAGAGGCAAGTTGACCGTTGATGGGAATGAATAATGAATTAGCGATGGATGGTGAGGGTATAATTACTTTATGTGTTGTGAATTGTAAATTACATAATTTATGGGATAATTATGTAATTAAAATTTATGGGATTCCATAAATAGTATAGATTCCATAATAGATAATGGTAGAGTCTTGTATTAATAATATCAATTTAACATTGTTATCACGGTTCGTAAATATGGAACGAAAATAAAAAAATTCTCCTTCCATTCGTCGTGATCAAATTCCGATCATACCAAATTGGTTTGCAGTGCAGCTCTTCACTGCTGAAAAAAGCTAACCTTGACAGTGGGGTGGAAATATCTTTTGAAAAAGACGTATTCAGACGTCCGTCAGAAAATTCCTTTTCCCTTTACCTATTTTCCCGTTTTGCTTCCATTATTTTAACCCTATTTCCTCCTTTCTTTCTTCGTGTTGCCTATTCACGCTCCGCCGTGCCCCGTGTCTGAGATTTCATGGCCCACTGCTCCTAAGATACTCGCCTCACTCGTCCCAATGCCTTTTACAGCGTTCCGCCCTCATTTTAATCTGCTCTTTATCCCTCGGCCTCTATCCTTTTTCCCTAATTCTTCTTGTTTATATCTATCTTAATTTTATCGCTTATAATTTTCATTTTCGTGCTCTTACGTTTCCAAAATTTATTATTGGAGGCGTTTTACGTTGTTTTTGCCGGTCCTCTTGTCTGCCCGTGTGATTTCTCTCTTTATTTTAAAGTTGCCTCTTTGTCCGGCATACTCTGAATTTTACGTTTGATCTTTTTAGTTTACGAATCTCATGATTTTCTTATCTCTGAATGTGTTCAATTGTTGTACACGAAATATTTTCTTCTTCGATAGTAGCTGCTAGAAACTTGCTCCTCAAGAACCTCGTTTACTTGTAGCTCTTTCGTTTTTACCTTATTTTTTATAATTTTTCTTCATGTCAAGATGAAAGTACTGCTTACATCTCTCGTTATCTGTAGATAAAAGTATTACTTATATAACTTATAAACAGTACTTATATAGATACATAATTTCATTTTGTAACTGTAAATTTTGAACTTACATTCTCCGTATATTATAGTTTGTAATTCGATTTTTTCCTCATTTTCGATTGCCTGATATTTAAAGTTACTGTTTTATATATTTTCTCCGTATGCATTTACTGTGTTTTCGTGTTTTCCTTTTTCACCCTCCTTCTCTGTGGGTGTTTTCTCGCAACGTGGGTTTTTTCTTTGTCAACCTTCAGTTGCAGAGAGATTTTCCCGCCCCGCCTTCTTTCTTTTAGTTAATATATTTTGTACATATCATAATGACATACGAGGTTAGGTAAAAGAGAGGCCCACACGAGCCTAACCTCGCCAATAAAGGATTTATCTATTTACCCTATTCCATTTTTATTTTTACCTCCTTTTCCGTACTTATCTGATATGTATTTTACGTTTTTTTTTATTTCGATCCAAAGTGATTTCGTAATTTTCTCACCATTTTGTTTTCATTCCCCCATGTCGCCTAATTTCCCGTTTTCCATTATCATATACTTATTCCCTTACCTCTTAATTCACTTAAATCCATCTTCCTTTTCCATTCCTTTCCTGACTTAATTGTCCGTCCACCATCGTCGGTTATGTGAGACTCTCGAAGATGCTTATCTATTCAATTTGCTCGGTTCTTCCAGTTTCATTTCCCTTCCCACTCCACACCGCTCTTATCACACCTGTATTCGTCACCTTATTATTCGCCGGAATTTCCTGCTTTTTGTTGCTTCTGAATTCCTCTGCTTTTCTCTCCAATGGTTCTAGTTCTAAGTTTTTTTTGTGATTATATGTGTAAGATCATTCAAATCGTAATACTCTGTTTCATCCTTTCAGACCCACTGACCATTGGACATAATATCCATTGCTCATTGTCTCATTGTATTTTTAATTTATTATTATTTTTTTCAAATATTCACGCTTTTACTTCTTTTTTTCTTAGTCCTGTTTCAATCCGGTGTCAAGGAAATTTCATGACAAGGATTTATAGTTCAGTGAATGTAGCAATGTTATGAGTTTTTGTAAGTGTCAGGAAGGGCATTTCATTTTTTAATTTTTAATATTAATATAAATATTTTTTGAAATCTGTAACACGATATGTGATAAGTATTCTTCTCATAGAAGTATTAGAGTATCACATATAGTTACGAGTCTTGGCTGTATTTATGGTTTATGTTTAAAGTCGGTGTCAAATATTTTGGACATAAGGTCTAAAAGGTGCTTTTCCTTTCTCAGACTCCAAGTATGCTGTTGAGTATATCCTGTTTTGTTTCCGTTTCAGCGCCTGTTTTCCGTTCTCAATATTACAGAATAGCATGGAAATGGAAATATCTGTTAAAATCTCATTTTCTGAGATAATTATAAGCTTTTTAAACATTTTCGTTCATCCTACTTACTCGGTTTACAAAACTCAAGGCTTTACCTTTCCTTATCTCACCAACTACCAAACTTTGTTACTTGACATCGTATTTCGTATGATATCTTATCGTACGATCATTCTCTGCGGAGATACTAGCAACTTCTGATGTAGTTTTTGTCTTCAAGACTTTCTTTTGTCTGAGAATTGATCTTTTTCTTGATGCACTACATAATGATTGAATAATGATGAGAACATTTGACGATTTCACACTCTTCTTTTCCTGTTTAAAAAAATATAATTAATTTAGTAGTGCGCTTTAGCTTATGTCCACGTTTATCATTCTAAATTCAACCTGTTTCTTATGCTGAACCGCTTCTTTGAATTTTTAAGACTGAATAATTTGGTATATTTACTGAACAAGTTACACTTTTTAATGTGAATAGAACGTATTACAATTCATTCGTTTTGGCAGAGGTTTTCTGTCCGAAGATGAACGAGCATAAGATGTTAACGATTATTATTTAGCGTCAGCGTTAATTTTAAACGAATGTACAAGTATCGCTGATAGACTGAAATTGGATGATTAGAATCGAAATTAAGGCATCTGTAAACATTGAAGGTAATAAAAATGTCTTTTGAATTTAAATTTAAAAATTAATGCCGCTTTTGAAAGGGGGCTTTTAAGGCTCAAAGTTTTACCCAGCACCTTATGCCTTACGTTAATGCAGTCCCATAGATTTAGTCATTACTTCCTCTTGATCTTTGTCTTATTGAGTTCATGTCAATGATGATTTCTGCATATTCCCTCCATTTCTGTCGTACTATTTCTCCATCTTGATTGAATTAAAGATATCAGTTTTCGAATGTGGTGACGTAATATTGATCGATTCATGCGAGATATCGAAGTAATCATAACAACAATGCCGATTATCTTCGCTAGATTTTTCCGCATTTCAGTATCAATGCTTTTTGTATACCCCTACTCATATGGTAAAGTTTCTTCATATCATGACGTTTCACTATACGTTAAAGGTATTCCCCTGGAATATTTGCCATTTGATAGAAAAGTACCATAAGAAGTGCGTATTCATATTACCCCCAATCTTGGCCTACTTTTTTATACTTCACTTTTTTGTTCTTGGAAGGTTTATTCTCGTAATCCTTCCGTTATCTAAGCTGCATTTGTTTCTGGTCTTCCCGAATTGATGTACCATTCGTTGTCAAAAAGGAAAGAAAAATCGATGTCTCGGCCGATACGTTTGATGTAGGTTCCTTATTATAGAAGTTATAGTTCACCGAGCAGCCCTGTTTTCTCGTCGAGTCACGCTTGTGTCCCCATCGAGAATAGCTCTTGAATCGATACCGCGATGGTTAGCAGCATCTGTTTTTGCTCCCATCATCGATGCCTGTGAAAGTGATCCGATAGCCCTATCCAGTTCCGCTTTTCGAACCATTTTGAATTTCCATCTCTCTGAAGCTTCCCTAGCGTGCATCCACGTTCCTCGGTTGCATTTATTCATTTATTTATTTACAAATTTCCTTCGCAGTTAGACACAAGTCTGGCGGCAGCGTAATCGCATAATATACTATAAATTTAATAATAGTAATAAGCTATTTAGTGTTCAATAGATTATTATATTTACTCTATAGTCAATTAAACAATATGCAACACCACTTTCCGGGCGGATGCTCTGTCCTCTAAGCTACACGAGTCGTGGCATATCCCTACTCATATCTTGCTTGAATTAAAGATATCAGTTTTCGAATGTGGTGACGTGATATCGATCGATTCATGCCAGATATCGAAGTAATAATAACAACAATGCCGATTATCTCCGCTAGATTTCTCATTAAACCTCATCGCTTGTCAATATGCAGCACGATTAATTAAAAAATGATTTAAAAAATACAATAGTTAATAATTTCGAAAAGCATTACTCGTAATTATCATATCACTGTTTCACTAATGAATAGTTATTTTTTACATAAATTATCATCGAGGTTTTTCAGGGCTCCTGGTTGTCCTTCACAGCTTCCGTGGTGGTCCCTGTGCGCACACAGTCCCGCCGCACATCACCTTATCAGGCAGCCCCTACCTCTCTCACTTTTCGTCTTTTTTCGTTCATTTCAATTTCGCACTATTTTTACAACTCTTTTAACAAATACAAGTATTTTACAGCTACGTTACGAGAGCACATTTCTTCTTAAAGATCTTGGATTATTAGGAAGGACTTCAGGAGCAATCCAGGTAGCTTGCTCCACTCGGCTATGCCTCTATTCAATAAGGATTAATTAGCGATCTTAGTTCTTTGCGGCCTTTGTGTTTAAAACCTCTTCCTAAAGAAATGTGGTGTTTCTATTTAGGTTTTAAAACCTTCCCTCACTACCTGCAAATATCTAGCATCTACTAAACACAAACTAACCTATGTATTTTCTCCTCATCTCTAGCGATTCCCGTCCGAGAACCTTCAACATTTTTGGGTTACGATAACTCAAAAATATTGTTCTATCATCATCTTTGTGCATGTTTTGTTCTGGTAGTGACCTCCAAATGGATGAGATAAATTGCTGTTCTTTTAAGTAATTTAATTTCAAATCGCATGCGATAATCATTGAGGTTTTCTCTTCTCCTATCCCTCCTACAAAATTAGAACGAGGAAAATATTTTAACTATACAAATTTCCCTTATATGAACAAATACTCCGGTTTTGACGCATCAGCGTCATCCTCAGGTGAAAAATACGTGAACCGTTCACAGTATGTATATACAATAAAATAAAATTTTCTTTCGAATAAGATATTACCTCTCATTGTATTTCTACTGAACGATTTATGTATTTTACCCCTGAAAATGGAGCTGAAACCGGTCTCATTTATAAATACAAGCAGAATTTTTACTGTATTTTTTATCCTTCGTTAACAAATTCCACGAAGTGAATGCTGCAATCGATTGTAAAATAAGTAATTTTGTCTTACTGTTGAATGTAGAGCTGTGTTTCCCAAAACTTTTCACGCAACCGCCCCCTTGGTTCCCATCGCAACTGCCCCCATCATCATCTTTGAAAATGATTATCTGTGTGGAAAATCAGGAGAGTAATAAAAAGGAAAATAAAAACGGATTTGATACCTACTCACTATATGGCTATATTATGGTTTTATTGTTGTTTACAATCAGGCTAAATTTAGTTGAAATAGAAAGGTGATCGGAAGTGGAATAAAATCCCATTATAAATAAAATGTAAAATAAAATTCTTGTTCATCAAGCGCGCCCCTATATTAGTCCACCGCTCCCAATGGGGGAGGTATTGCACACTTCGAGAATATTGGCGTAGTGTAATTAGAGTTCAGTTAATGCAGCACAATGACCCTATCATGAACACTTTTCTTAGTGACCAAAATAAATTCGATTAATTAGCATATAGTTTAAGCGTTATCACTACCACGACTGAGACACAAGTAAATTAAAAAACAATTAAACATAAACATTTTATTCTTTCCAGTGCCAAAAGACGAATTAAATCAATTCGATTCATCAGTATATGGAAATAATGAAATCTATGGCAACCAAAATAATTTTATTATTACTAAACTCGGGCTTTATAAGAATTTCCGCTGGTTTTTTCTTGCATTTAAAATNAGGTGTGAGAAACTAGCACAAAACAACTGATAGTAACAACAAATAGAGAGTAAATAAAAAGAAAATACCCAAAAAGCCATCAAAGAAAATTTTCTTTGATGGTTTTTGGAGTGTTTTTTTACTCTTTACTAAATTATCAATGATTGAAACTTTCTATTCAATTCGCATGGAGTTCCTTTTGCATAAGGGTTAACGTTAATTATTATGAGGGGTAACGTTCATTTCGCATCCAGTGTTATAGATTTCTTTCTAGATGCGATATTCAAATTTCACCGGATCTGTAATAATCAGCGTAATTGTGCCACATCCGGTATCCAGTGTATCATATCCGGATTTCTTCAGCCTTCAGCATATGCTAATTGGAATTGCTATTACGATATTATCATCGGAAAATTAACAGATCTAATTATGCGTTAGTGGGCAGATTTTCTCCCTAAACAATAAATTGATTAATGAATCGCCTTATTAAAATGGGAAGGTCTCAGCGGATGCTTGTCGCTCTTCGTCGCTATCTTCTCAACTGTAGGAGTCCATTCCACCAGTTAGTCGAAGTTTTGGTTGGAAAAAAATTGTGATTGACGTAGAGGAAATTTCATTCAATGAATCCCATTAGACTAAGCTGTCTTGAGTAATTACAATACACAATGTTTCACTTCCAAAGTTTTAGTTCATTTTTTTGGAATTAGGTTTCAATTCGAATTTGTTAAAATCGAGTTTTATTTAGAGTATTGTTTGGATGTTCAATTTTAGTTATCCTGCCGGAGAGTAGGTATTTCCGGTTTTATCCATATTGGCTACAACCGAAATACGAGTGACAGTATGACAGCATGGGGATAACTTAAGGAAATGTAGTTCTGTATATTGCGAGCAGATGAAGAAAATCGGGTATTGTTTCTAAAATCTTAAAGTTTCGTGGTTGGGAAACATTGGAATGGAAAAGAAAAATCAACAGGCTCATGGCATATATCGTATTATAACGAGAAATTATGATAGAGAAGGTTTATCGAAAATTAAATTTCCTCGGAAGAGACAGTCTTAGTTTCAAAGGTCCAATCCGCATTCTAACATTTCCCGTCCTCGGTGGCGTCGTTGTTATCACGCAATCTACGCTGAGGTCCCGGATTTGAATACTGGTTTGGGCATGAATGTCTTTATTATGACCTAAGATATAGAGAGTAATTTGAGTAAACTCTTCAGTGACCAAAATGAAGATGTGATAAGATTGGTTTTTAATTTGTTAAGGTTAGACTGGATCGGACCGTTCTTTCACCTTACCTTGTTTGTCGTAATAATTGAATCTAAAAATTATTATTATTTCACTCTTACGGTGAGGTTAGGCCAAATTGGCCTCTCTTCCACCTAACCTCTGGAGATATCATATGATAATAATATTACACTGATAACCAAAACTAAATGACCACAATTAACCTAAATCTAGAAAAATAAATCGATACAACTAAACAGTCCGGCAAAGACAGGTAGAAGAAAATTGCTGTATACAGTAGATAGAAATTAATAGAGAGACAAGTTTTTAATAAAAATTAATACATAGGTATACCTAGATGTAGATACATATAAAAACAAAGATTTTGGTTGAGGGGAAAACTCCTCAACTCAAGGTTTACCGAGAAATACCCATGAAAAAACGTAGTAGTAGATTTGTTAAAAGTGCTTCGAGAGGTTAGGTAATTTCGCACGTAGGCTACCACCGGGAATCGAACCCAGAACCGCTTTCCCAATGAAAAATATGGTAAACAGTAAAAAAATGGAGTGGAAAGTGCTTCTTGTAGCGGAAAAACTCCCAAGAGAGGGGAAAATACGTGACCCTCTAAAAAAAAAAGAAATCAGATTTAAAAGGCAAATTCAAAACAAAATAAAGGATAAAAATTCAAAAGGTAACATTACTCGAAAAAAACAAAAGGATTATAAAATAACGACGGTTACGAAGTTACAACTCGTCCATTTTCCGCCGGGTATAATAAATAATAATCACGTCTTCATTGGAATATTATACCAATGGGACCACTCTTGCGATTATATCTTCATTACTGATGTCACACAAACGCTACGACTCACGACCAGGACTCGGTCTCAGGATCTCGAAGTTGCGTGGATAGCACGATCGCACCGCCGAGCCCGGCGGATATTTCGAAGAGGGTGTTTCAGATCGCTCTTCAGGGGCCAAAATACTTTGCTACGATCGAGTAAGTTTCCTTCTTTCAAAAATCCCATTCGTTCCACTCTGGCACTTCCTCCATGTCCCCGGTGATTGCATTCCTTGCGGTTTGGTAGACACCTCTCCCAATCCTTTCCAAGCGAAAGATAAACGCAATCAGCTACGTTCCCATCGCCTCACCCGCCATTAAATCTTCGCCCCCCCCCCCTCCCGTCGAATCCTTCCTTTTGTTGTCCAGTGTCCCTCTTGTGCACTCACCATCGCGGCCTCCTTTCGGACGAGGACACCACAAAGCGGGAACTCCGGGAGGAAGGGCGGGGAAAACTCTTTCAAACTCACTTTTTTCTCATTCCCTCACTCCCCTGTACCTTCCTCTCCTTTCCATCCCGGGAGATGTTGCGCAAGGGATTCGAATGGTAAAGGATTCGAATGGTAAGCCCCCCCGCGGAGCCCGCGCGTAATTTGCATTTCCTATTCTATCTTTCCGATCGTCATTTGTCACGATTAATGGGAGGGCGGACCACTGGAAGTTTCCGATGAGTTTTTCCGATAGTTCCGCCGTGATGTATGGCGGTCCGCGGCGCAATAGAATGTTCGCATAGTTTTAATCGCTTAATCGTGCCTTCCATTCGGATGGAACTCATTCGCCATCGTTGAGATTCAGGTAAATCGACGGCAGTGATGGAGATGAAGTGAGAGGTGCTCCAAAGCGGTGGTGGTTTGTCGGATTGTAACTCTATAGCTCTCTTAAATGTATGTGTGCACTCGTCAGCTCGGGGGCTGGTTGGATCCTCCGCCATTAGCTGCAAAAAGATTTGGAGTGGGGATGAGGCGAGTTGGCCACACGCAAATAATTTTAACTGGAGCACTCATATTCGTAAAATGAGCGGTAAAAAGGCTCAGTTTTATTAGGCGTATTGTAGGTAAATTCGACGAAAAGGTTAGAAGCGATGCTATTTCACGTTAGGCTCCATCTGGAAACTGCGGCGAGTATATGGGACCCAGCGGATGAAACGAATGCTCGCGAACTCGAGAAAGTGCAGTGCAAGGCGAAACGATTTGTTATAGCGACTGAGGTTTATAAGGGCTGTATATTTGTGTATTTTATGAAACAATTCAAATTTTTACTCAATTCCTTTTGGGGGCCTCAATCTAAACTTTGCGCATATGGTCTCTGATAGCTTAAACCCGCCCTTGTTGTGGACGCACGAGAAATAAATAAATCTTCCTCTAAAGACATCCGTCGTCCGCCCCAGTATTCTACCAATACTACGCTCTTCCATTTCCTATTCTCAATACTTGAATTTGCTTTGTAAACAGTTTTCCAGGCTCCTTGGAATCGTTTAATGTGCTTTTATGGCTTGACAGCTTTCCTTAAGAATCCATTAATTCTCTCATCTACCGCATGACAGTGTCTCGGCATCAAATTCTCTCGCTGTCTGACGTGTGTGGACGTGCGTTATACGCGGCGATGCACGCGGAAGACGTATCTAAAGATGAAAGGATCGCTCCGTGGGCGTAATTCTTGGGTAGCCCATAATGGCTGTTCTTGAGTCGATGACACTAGTTTTCTAATCTTCGACGCGACTTCCTCCTGTCCAGCTGTGGGGGTAGTGTCTAGGCAGGGTGTTTCCTCCTTATCGACCCTCGTGGTATCCTCAGCCATATTTTGCAACTCTCAAGCGAAAATGTATCCGTAGCACGTCGTTCGTTCATAGCATCGTCAAAAGCCCTGAATTTTCAGTCTTTGAAACCAGTATTTTCTGTTTAAAATTATTTTCTGTCTTTGAAGTTAATTTTCGAGCGGTTCTCTCACATATAGCGCCTGAATCTTACCGTTAGGGATACGATCCTTCTTTTTTATTTGAGGAATATTGCTCACAAAAACAAGCCTTTAATTTTGATTTTTCATCTCGACTGTGGCGTATGTTATTATTTTGTATATCTCTCTGTTCTCATCATTTCTATTCATGCTATCACTTGCTGTTTTTATTTTCTCGTTTTCCATGTAATTGGATTTTATTCACTTGCTCGTTCGTTAGGTTTCTTGCAACGGCCTTCTCTTCTTGGGTGTTTCCTTTTGTTATAGTCCTGCGTTCTCGTGGTAAAATGTTAGTTTGTGTTTCGCCAAATTTAGTACATTATCGTTCACATTTCACTCTCTATTATCTTGTCACTTATTTATCTTATTATCGAATGTTACCTGCATTGATCATTTCACGTGCACATAATTTGTTCCGGGTTATATGAGAGAAGGACACTTAAGTCTCGGTTTCGTATGTAATTAAGTCATTTTTATGTATGTAAGTTTCTCTTAAAATATTCAGTCATAAGGATGGTTTGTACCTCAAATCCTCCACCAATATCTTTGCTCTGGAGAGGCAATAGGTGGCTTGTTAGGCTAAATGAAATCCGAGGTAGTTTTCCCTTGCTATCCTCACTAAGCAAGCATGTTATGACTGGAATACGTCCAGGAAGGTACAGCACTATGGTGTTATGAATATCACTTAGCAATGTTAGTTAAGCTCACTTCAAATTAGCTAAGCACACTTCATAGCATTCAGTAAGGAGAACCTAAATGAGCCATTATATAGCATCATTCATACCGCAGTGGCTTCCATCTTATCATATCCAGACTGAAACGAATGACAGAAATAAATGAATGATTCAATTTTTTTATTCCGTACCCAAATACAAAATATTTCATTTATGAAGGCACAATGGCAGGGACTTGTACGCATTCTGCGCGCGTGTGTAATTCGAAAGCCCTTTTCAATAATTTTTCCATCCAGAGAAAAAAATTAGAGGTCTTCATAATCAAGGCATCAGAAAAGTACGCCCATACCGATTTCTCGACACTTTTTCCCAGTGGGATAGGAATGCAGCGCGTGCCTATCTGACGCTGCACTTTTCGGCGCTGTCGCCCGTTCTTTGCTCCGAAGGGGGCGTGGCGATTCCAACAGAAGGATATCGTCCTCTCCGACAGAGGCATTCACGCGTTGCGCGTGCTCCAATCTCGAAAAGTTTCGTAACGATTCGTCGACGCTATGCGGGAGAGAAAGCTAAGGCGTAGAGCGGAGGGTGATTCTCTATGCACGCGTCTCAGAAAAGGGCGGTGAAGGGATTTCGTTGGTGTTTTTTTACCTTTTTCGGCGTGGGAGGTGGAGAAAGGTGGCTTTTCGGAGGAGGAAATCTACGCTTCTCACTGTCCATGCCTTTCCATATGTATGCATAAGCGTATCTCTTATTACTTAATTTGGGTTTAAGTGTTGGGAAATGTCGATGATGTTGGTGCAAGGGAGCGTAGAGGGATTTTACGTTCGTGAGTCAGGTGGCAATGTAAAGCGACATGGTCTTCGGTTTTCCTTTGTCCTCTAGTGACGGTGCGTATTCACGTGGTAAACGCGTTTGTCTATTAACTGCTGTCATGCTTATGCTTCGGTTTATATTCTCTATATTGTTTTATGGTTCGTGTTTTATTTTTTATTTATTTATTATACATTACCGTCGCAGTTAGACGCTGAGTCAGGTGGCGACGTTATCTTACCTTAATTTGACAAACGTATACAATAGAAAATAATTAACACAAACAATCTTACTGTCTTACATACATATCTACCAAAAATTTGTTATACACAACATCTTTGCCTATCGTTATTTACAAACTACTCTATTATTATATTTACAATTTAAACAGCTGTGAATTATACAATTTAACAGAAATCTCCGAAGTAACCAATGAGTACCCACACACAATATATTATAACAAAATATTAAACTTTAACTTTAAAATACATACAGTACTCAAACTTAAGAATTATCCTTGGAAAGCATTAGCTCTTGTCACTATTAATGATGTAAGAACTTACAGGGTTCCCGATAGGCCTTCACGGCTTCCGTAGCGGTCACGGGGCCCACGAAGTCCCCACCGTACATCACCCCACCAGGCGATCCCCTACTCGTCTCACATTTTGTTATCAGCAGGCTCACTCGTCAAATTATTTATTTTACCTATACAACTAAGAAACTTTTTTGTATGTTTTGGGAAGGGCTCGAAGACTTCTGCTGGTAAACTGTTCCATTCTTAGATTGTTCTATTTAAAAATTTTTTACTTCCGATTATCAGTTTTCTGCTGTATATACCTAACTTTATATTATCAGCAGGCTCACTCGTCAAATTATTTATTTTACCTATACAACTAAGAAACTTTTTTGTATGTTTTGGGAAGGGCTCGAAGACTTCTGCAGGTAGACTGTTCCATTCTTAGATTGTTCTATTTAAAAATTTTTTACTTCCGATTATCAGTTTTCTGCTGTATATACCTAACTTTATATTTATGATTGCCCCTACCTAAATAATCTGCCTCCTTTACCCTATCGCGTATTTCCTTGAACGCTGGAATGCCAACGAAAGTCTTATGGAATATAGATAGTCTCTTTTTCTTTCTTCTGGTTTCTAGACTCTCCCAGCCTAATTCCCTTAGCATCTGCGTTACGCTGCTATGTTTTTCATACCTCCCTAGCACGAACCTCTCAGCCCTTCTTAGTACCTTTTCTAATTCTTTTTTAATTCGTATTTGATATGGGTTCCACAAACATTCTTCGTATACAAGATAGATGAAATATATCTATCGTCTACTTTTGTCCGAGTCTTCTTCATGGTTGTGATTAGGGTAAGCTGCATAATGACGGAGAATATGGGCACTCTTTATTGAATTTCATGAAAAAAGTTATTCATATGGTCATTGTGTTGCACTCACCTAGACCTTTTCCGCTCATAGAAATCAGCCTTATTGAGGAAAGCAAGGGAGACATGTCTCATTCCTTGTCTCGCTTAATGAACCTTATTCCTTCTCTAAAGCTATTGGAAGTTAATAGTTGATGGAATGAGGATCTGATCAGCGTTCAGGATGATGGCTTTATTGACAAATCCCTCATCAGTAATTTGATCGGCTAAATTCTTGGTTCGTAATATTTTTGTCAGATACATCTACCCTTTCATGTTGTATGCTGTGACTCAAGGATTTGCATTCACTCAAGGTGAACGAAGTGAAGAGGAAAAGGAAAAGCCATACGTGACTAAGGATCGAACCCGGATATCTTTTCCGGTCGGAATATTTTAAATGTTCATTCGTTTATAGAACGAATAGAGATATAGTGTTAACGTTATTTTGAATTTAGATTTGATTATTTCAGTTGGTCCTATATGTTTCGGCATAATTGAATCGGCGTTATATTAATACCGGGGTGGCTTGGTTAAGGACGGTCTTAGTTAACGAATTACTTGGATAACGACGAGTGGCTGTGATAAATAATGTCTCGGTTAATGACGCATTCTTTCGTTTAAGACGCCTTCTGGTGAAGATCGAGGATTAAAAACTGCTTTTTATGCTGCTCTTTTAATTAATGATAATTTTTGTTGCAAATATAATTGAATAAATTATATGTAACATATTTGAATGACATTTATACGAGTTTTATCTGCATATTTCACATGCAGTATGGTTGTGAAAAATCGCGCCTTGGATAACGACGGTTTTGGTTAACGACGACAATCTTGGAACTAATTACTGTCATTAACAATTAACTATATTTAAAGCTCAATCTACTTGAAATACGTTCATCTCGTGTAGGTATATCATCAATAAAATCTTAATGTGTATCAGTTTTGATCAGTGAGGTGCATTTGGATTGAGTCAACGGAGTTGACTGGTGGACTGGAAAAACTTTCTACCACACCATATTACCGTGAATACTCATCGAGTAAGATGGGCATGATAACTTATTCAACCTCATCAACATTAAAGTAGCATGCGTGAAATAATTTGGAGCTTTAATATTGTATTATAACGTAGATTATTAAAATTCCTTTTTATCTTCAAATAGTTTCGTAAACGATTGGTACATTTGTTTACTGGGTATGATCTCGTTCGTCACAGGTGTCATTGCAGAATGAAATAAGTTGGTAGAACTAACACTTTCATTTATACAATACTACATTATATACACACACCACGACTTAGGTTTCATTGCTTAGCAG
This sequence comes from Ladona fulva, assembly GCA_000376725.2. Taxonomy (NCBI): domain Eukaryota; kingdom Metazoa; phylum Arthropoda; class Insecta; order Odonata; family Libellulidae; genus Ladona; species Ladona fulva. The sequence goes on along the minus strand of KZ308183.1, from coordinate 1,920,145 downwards.
CATTATCATGTGAACATGCCAAAAATTCCACAGTATATATACTTTGCTATACTGACTAAATACTATACAAAGTCGTGAGTGTGTGCATTTACAGTGATACTGTATAAAGTAAGCGTTAGTTCTACCATCTTACTTCATTCTGTTACGGCATACCACCAAGTAAAGGCCGAAATCATCAACCTCACAGGTTTCATTGTTGAAGGCTAACTTTTACATTACTCTACACCCATATCCTCGCATTAAAACTTCGGAAATGGACTTAAAACTTCATGGGTGAATACGCGGCCTGAAGACCGCAGACACGTTTGCTCCCACTGGCGTAGTAATCTTTACTTATGGAACGTGGTCGTAATATGAATGCACAGATTCGTAGGGAGCGTATGCCGGAGCTCCACGGGGATGCAGCTCCATCAATCTTCGATCTTCTCTAACTTTCCCTATAACCTTTCCAGCGTTCGGTTCCAAAAAGTCCTTTCTCCTCACGGCTATCTCCCCTCCTCTCATCTCAGATCAACAGATGAAACGTTCATCTTTCCTCCAGCCAAGAGCGTCTTCCCTTTCTCTCTCCTGGTGCCGCCATTTAATTGGAATGATCCGTCAACTACCGTAAAAAATTAACTTTTCTTTTCGGTTCGAGTCGGAAGAAATATTGAAGTTCACGGCCGCTGACTTCAGTACGGGTTTGTGATCATTTTTCATGATTTTCGGGCGTATTTCAAAGGCTATCTTTCAAGATCGATCGCTTTAACATTGATTCAGTTTTTGGTTGGGGTTTCAAAATTTTCCGAGACGCTTACCACTATATCCTTAGGAAAAAAATCTTAATTGCTTATCAATAAATTTTATTATCCATGTTTATTGTTTCATTAGGGGAGGGAGGTTTTTGGAGGGGTTTTTCTTCCGTCTTTGGGCGAATGCCGGACATATCTCAGTATTTTTCTTACGTTCCTCTTTACCATTGTCATCTGGTCAAACGACCAAATTGCAACGTTTTACTATTATATAAATAAATTAGTTGTCACTTTACCTATATATTTTACACTCTATGACATATAACTGATTCGGGTAAATTCAGGTATATCTACCGGACCCATGGAGTTATTACATCGAAATGTTTACGAACTGCAATAATGATATGAAATTTTCCGGAAATGTAGTACCAATGATGAGTCGTATTACTTAAAAATCCTTTCGTTCAAATTATGCTGAGGAAGGAAGTTCGAAAGAAGGCAAAGCATAAAATAGCGACGACTTTTGGATAACATTTAGGTTTATCCGGATCTCAGAGGATTAAAGAAATATCAAATAGTATAGTATAGTTTATATCAAATAGTTGGAACAATAATGAAATTTAATTTTGAAGTTTGTATGCAGCAGATCTGGAATTGATGATTTTCCCGCTGGTTTGTGGTCCTAATATCCACTTTGTTCTTCATGTTTTAAATTGATCTTTCGGTGAAAGATTCTCATGTTTCATTTTCTGCATTTTTCTTAGATTTCCATACGAATATGTTATGTATAATCCCTCCATGAGGTTTTTCCTTCGTGATATATCTCATTCATTGGTCTAATTCTGCATAAATCAATGCCATCCTTTTGGGGTGACGAAAGATAAACACTTCAAATGGCTGCTTCATAAACAAAAATCTGATTTTCCCGAGAGTAATCTAAGAATTAGATGGCTCAAAACAAGATAGAACTTTCTATTTTCTCCGCCCTGTGAGTTAAACCTCTTTCTCTTTCAACACATCTTCCACGTGGTCGGAGCATCTCTTTAGCATCCAATTTTAGAGGTGTTTTCACGTGGTCATCGGTTCAACGAAAGTTTTATTTTATTTTATCTACGTCTACAATGACATCTTGAAAACCTCACGTTGGCGTTATCTAGGGAGTAAGATTACCAAGCGATCGATATATCTTTGTGTAAGTATCGTAATAAAATATTAAATCATGATATAATGTGAAATCTACAAAATTTATAATTTGGTCATATAAAAAATAATCTCTCCACCTATTAGACGTTCTATAATTTAATCTACAAGTTTTCTATGCATAAAATTTTGTTACGTATCGCCTGCACGATTTTGAGTAAGCCTTCAACTAGTCTCCTACGTACACTTGTGGACCTTTCCACCCTTTTGATGTAAAACAATCAGTAACTTTCAATCTGCCGAAGATGTTATGGTTGGTTTATTCAGCGGTTCCATATTGATAAGAAATCTCAAGTTACTTCGTGAAATGTTATATTCTCTTCTTTACAGACCGGGTTACTATCTCATTTTACAGTTGATAATCGACCGGTGTATCAGCTAGTTACAGAATGATTTCACTAAATACAGCTATTTTAGAAAATGTTTATTTATTATGATAGGCATTCACATACAACATTCTAGAACATTAAAAACTAGAACTTTGCCAGTGGTATTTGCCTTCATATATTAAACTGTTATGTGATCGCCTGAACTGTCATAGTTTTAAACTTGAACCTAATTTCTTTATAAGTATCCTTCAAACAATCAAGATGCTCTTCGGCGTATTAGGGACATCTGATAAGATCGTTCAAAATTTCGATGTTAAAAGAGTAGTCTAAATACAATTAGAAATGTAAATGGGTAAATAATTGATCAATGTCTTATGTTGAATTTCATTTATTGCGTATCCAAACATCGCATAAAAATTTTAAATCACGGTGTATGCTTCTAGTTCTCAGGCAGTAACAAAATTTGACGAGCATTTTATCGACTCCCCTGAGATAAATAGTGAAGTCGTAAAAAAACGTTTAAAGGAAATCCTAAGAATTTACTTGGAACGAAGTCTCTCCCAAATCAGTATTCTATTTGTGACTTTTATCACATTTTCCAGAGAACTTTCACTGCGTGTTTATCGGTAGCATTGAACGAATAGTAAGATAAATAGATAAAAAAGCGGAGAAAATCTCTCTCTTGAGTATAAAGACCTTCTTCGTATCTCTAAATGTATAAGTAAGAACTCTAGTTGCTTTATTTTTATTTCGAGAATGAAAAAAAATACCGGGTTCCCGTGTTACTCGCGATATATATCGAAGAGTATGCAAATCGCACAGCTAGTTTTCTAGTAATCTAATTGATTGTTTCTCGTCGACAGGCAATTGACCCCGAACTCGATGTCTCGCACGATCGATTTCACAATTCCATCGAATTGAATTGTAATTGCAGGACAATTTCACATGAAAACGGAGAGGCGAAGAAGTCTGAAGTGACCAAGACTCCAGCCCGGATTTCCCACATGGCGGTCCGCGGCTCTAACCATTGAGTCATCTCGTATATGAGGTCATAATGTTCAATCCTACCGTAATGCTGCACGTAATGTAGATGTAGATTGTGAAAAGTCTCCTAATATCCTATCCACGTAGAACGATGTTTTTCTTAGTTTTCGTGCCAAAAGGCATGGAGTAAACAATGCATTGCCTACAGTCCAGGAGAAGGAATATTACCTCCCAAAATCTAATGAAAATATAAACGGATTTATTTTAATACGTATACCCTACAAATCTCAAGAGTTTGTGTGGGATTATTTCATGAGGCCATCTTTTCGTATGCTTTCGTTCATCGTTGGATCTATTCTCATAGGGTGGGGTTGAACCCCCAAAACCACCCTCTTGGCTACGCCTCTGACCGAAACCGATTTCTCAAACTTAATGTTTACTATCATTTTTATTTTTAAATATATCTAAATATTTTTAAGAACTTGTCGAATTTTGTATGAATCACGGTATAGTCATTTTCAATCATAAATTTACTATCCGTACGTCTACATTTCGGTTTTACCTTCTCTTTCTATTCTTTTTCCCATTCTCAGAAAGACAGGTGCGAGTATATTCAGAAGAGAAAGGAGGTAAACTTCGAGTCGTGTTCGTGGAGGCACATTTTTACGCTTCTTTGGTCCACATGATTACGTCTCCCTGCGTCGAGACAATACATATTTTTTCTTGTATCCTTTCAAGCCCCCTTGACTGCTGCTTAAATTCCGCTGGAATTCAGTTGTTTTGATTACTGTCATCATCGTTACGTTAGAGAAAGGGAGAAAGTGATATCGGATGCATATTGAACTTCACCTTTCTCTCCGTAATTATTTCCCCTCTCTCTCGGGTTAATTACTTTCCTTAATATTCCCTTCACGTCTCGCGCTCTGGTTATCCCGTGCATTACGCATTCAGAATCATCGCTGACGAGCAAGGTCGATTATCTTCAATGTTATCCTTTTAGAGTGAACTCAACTCCTATTTACTTTCAATCATCACTTGTGCTGTCTTCGTTATTATCGGATCTTTTTTTGCTTTGGCGTCTATACTTATTCTCAGAGCGTTGCTGTATAACGGATGTTGACTTTCTATATATGAGCCCACATATCTCAGGTACGCCTTTGCTCAATAGGATCAGAGATCCCAATTTATTTTCGAAAATGTTGCTGGATGAACCCGGAAAAGTAGCGAAGCGTTGCTTAACTCAGGAAATGTATCGCTGAATAGTAGTTAAAAATAAAATAGCTTAAATTCGACAAGGTAAATGGAATACCAGTTCATAAATTTCTCAGATTAAGTGTTTAATGTGAATATTATGTCTTCTATCAACTGAATTTAATGCTACTTTGATCTTAAAATAAGCAACCATGTTATGTTACTAGTAGGTAGAGAAGGATCGACCTAATAGAACGTACTTATGTCTCTAAGACAGAGAAAAGGTTGCTAAAAGATGGAAAAAGTAAGTACATCTTGCTAAAAATTCGCTATATTGGCAGCTATGAACAAGTTGTGTCCAAACTCGTGTTGGCATGTCAACCTGAATTTTTCTTCAGAGTTCGATTCATCGTAAATTTTGACAAAATCATAAATTTTATTTAGTTGACGTGGACAAAGATGAAATTATTTGATGAAGCTCAATGAAATTTTGACTGTCCGAAAAATTTCGTCCTTGAACGAACGCTTAAGCTGCAAGTATTTCCGTATTCTCTTGGATGTATTTGACTACGATTGTCACTGGTATTGTAACGTTAACGTTTAATTATTTAATAACGCAATTAATCTACGCATCTCTAGAACGTTTTCTAATTGTGGTTGGTTAACAAGATAAAGTGACTGGCTAGAATTTAGGTTACCATTTTCTGGAGTGCAAGATTTTGAAATTATTCATTTGGAGAAGGTATTTTGAGAGTTCGGACAGTGTCTATCTTTACATTTATGTTTGGTCCAATGCTTTGTTTTTATTTTCGGCAGCTTCTTCTTATAAGTTAAAGAAACATTATGATTTATCTTACATTATACATTAAAATCGTCATAAAAAACTTCGCCTTGTGCAGCTGTCTTTTCTTTCGTGTTTAGGTGCGATAGTGAATCCTCGACCTTGCCAAAGCATCTCTCAGGAACACTAAACAAGTTCTCAGCGAGTATCGTATCTTTGCGTTCAAATATTATCGTATTTTTTTCTTTTTAGATTGATGTATGTGTCGCGTATGATTTGTTCAAATGTGTACATAACTTTATTGATTTTCTAAATGCTATGTTGTATGTATACGTCTATATCTGCATACCTATAATAGAGAAGAACTCCTCTATAGTGATTCTGTAAAGAGTATTTCTTAGTAATACGCTGAATCCCACTGCTTAAAATATTTGAACACGTCGAAAATAATCCATCGATTTTCATTTTAATCCCTGATACTGATACAGTTTTCTGGAATTAAGAGCAATTAAAGTGGTAGTAGTAGTATTGATATAATATATATAATAATTTCGCTCTCACGCTCTCTTGCATTTTATGGATTTTTGTATTAATTTTAAATCGAATTGTATTTGGAACTCTCTTGTTCTAACTTCCCCAAACAATCTGTATTGTATTATTTAGGCAATGGGGAAGTCACTGGTTCCAATTTTTCGTAGTATGCAGCAATTTACCTAGGTGAATCCCTTTTTAACTGAAAGAGGAGATGCCGTATAAGCCTCAGGAGTGATACGTTCAAATCTCTTAGGAAAGTGCCTCATTTAAATAGGATTTGATTTTTTGGAAGTCAAGTATGATTCATATGTTCGATTAATGGTGAAAATAGAATCTCTTGGTAGAAGATACTTACATGTATGGCCTTCTCTTATGGCCCTATAGCCTTTTCGTTAAATTCGTTTTTATCGTCAGTTTCCTTATCTGAAATATTTTTGGATTATTTTGAAAAAATCAAGGAATGGATAATTGATTTCGTTTGATAGAATTTGTTAATAAAATTTTTCTCTTTCTTACATCATCAGCGATCGTAAATAACTGCATCGTTCCTCATTAAATATTCGATTGAAGTTATCGCGCAAAATTCACAGTTTCTTAACTTGTTTATTCTTGGCACTCCTTATCACGTACTTACCACAGAAAATAGGTACACGATTTGCTCCGTTGCTCGTCTATAACTACGTTTTGTTTTAGTGAATCGGATCAATTCGTACGCACATGCTCGCGTCTTGCTCTTAGAATCTTTCGATCATGCCCTGATTCTCTTCACTTTTATAAGCATTCTATGGAATGCCATCGTTTAAGAAAACAAAATGTCTTATAGAAGCGGCATTTGGTAACTCCAGCATTATGGGATACTCTTTGTTTTTCCCCTTCGCTTACGTAGCCGCGGCTCTCACCTATCCACCGTGACGAAAACCACTCGCCGTGACGGCCTATTTCTTCAAAGTCAAGTAAAAAACTCTGGGCTCTTTTAAAACTCCTTAGACATTGGATCATTCCCACAAAGAAAGAACTGCCCACGACTGAGCGCCACCTCGCTTTCGTTCTCAAGTGCTTATCAGAAAGGAAATGAATCCGTGTTGTATTTGAATATAAAAAGTTTTCTGTAGGACATTATTCGGCAGCTAGTCTTTTATTAAACCTTTCTCTGGATCCCTCAGTGCTTTAAAGATCATTTCAAAATGCCTGCGAAATTTAAAACAACTTCGAAGCAGTTTTTCCATATCTGGGCCGTCATTCCGACTCGACTGATTTAAAACTTTTTGGTCGTATTTACCTTATAATCTCCAACTTCAGAAGTGTTATCTGAATATTTTATACATAGAGTTCTCAACCCTCGCCCTACGGATATGTTGCCCGTTAACCACCTCTGCGTGGCCTAGTTGCTTAAGTTCTCTCCTAGATATTTTACTCAAGTTTACGCTCAGAAGCTTCATACCTTTATCCTTTGAACTGTGCAAATATTTGCTTGTCGCTGGAATAGAGTTTTCTTTTAGATTAGCAGTTTAATATTTGCGATTTGTCTATTTTTGCTTAAGTGAAGTGAGGTTTAACTTTTTTGTCGTCATACTCTTATAATTAACTTGCTATTTGTCTAAGAAATACATTTAAGGACATGGATAAAGAAGAAAAGACCAAAATCGTTTCTATAAGATGGAAACAGTTCAAGAGTTTTGAAAAAAAGGGAAATATCGTCGGAATTTATCCCAAGAAAGTTAAAATAGTCCCCTTTTTTATATTTATAAAGTAATTAAACCAGCGACATGCCCCCTTGACTGCTGCTTAAATTCCGCTGGAATTCAGTTGTTTTGATTACTGTCATCATCGTTACGTTAGGGAAAGGGAGAAAGTGATATCGGATGCATATTGAACTTCACCTTTCTCTCCGTAATTATTTCCCCTCTCTCTCGGGTTAATTACTTTCCTTAATATTCCCTTCACGTCTCGCGCTCTGGTTATCCCGTGCATTACGCATTCAGAATCATCGCTGACGAGCAAGGTCGATTATCTTCAATGTTATCCTTTTAGAGTGAACTCAACTCCTATTTACTTTCAATCATCACTTGTGCTGTCTTCGTTATTATCGGATCTTTTTTTGCTTTGCCGTCTATACTTATTCTCAGAGCGTTGCTGTATAACGGATGTTGACTTTCTATATATGAGCCCACATATCTCAGGTACGCCTTTGCTCAAGAAGATCAGAGATCCCAATTTATTTTCGAAAATGTTGCTGGATGAACCCGGAAAAGTAGCGAAGCGTTGCTTAATTCAGGAAATGTATCGCTGAATAGTAGTTAAAAATAAAATAGCTTAAATTCGACAAGGTAAATGGAATACCAGTTCATAAATTTCTCAGATTAAGTGTTTAATGTGAATATTATGTCTTCTATCAACTGAATTTAATGCTACTTTGATCTTAAAATAAGGAACCATGTTATGTTACTAGTAGGTAGAGAAGGATCGACCTAATAGAACGTACTTATGTCTCTAAGACAGAGAAAAGGTTGCTAAAAGATGGAAAAAGTAAGTACATCTTGCTAAAAATTCGCTATATTGGCAGCTATGAACAAGTTGTGTCCAAACTCGTGTTGGCATGTNAAGTACTCTGTCAATTATTAATTTTAATTTTACTTAGTTGAATTCGTTGAATAAATTTTACTTTGATTGTTGAAAAACTTTACGGAATGCAGCTCCAAATTGTTTAAAAACGTCATTCATGGTTGAGAAATTATTTTTCTTTTATTTTTAATTATTTCATGGAAATGGTAAGCCAGATGATATCTTTCTTACGGTAGATTTTACTGAATCTTGTAGAAGTTTTAAGTCAAAATTTGAATGGTGTCTAGTGAAATATCTGGAATGGTGTCTAGTGAAATATCTGATTAACTGTGATTTTCTCGTTGATTTGTTGGATATAAAAAGAATTCGATCCGCCTTGACAGACACCCCTTTGTAAATAATATATTATGATATATGCACCCAGCAATTCTCCTTTAAACATAAGACAGGCAGTGATGGATTATCACTATATTCCCCTAATCGATTACTTTTGCTCATCGTTCGCAGAAAAAGTGAATTCTTGAAACGACTAGTTCTTGACTAGTTCTGCTATTTATATCTTTAATTTTTCTCGCTGCATCAGAACAGCCTATGTAACAGGGAAAATGCAAAATATGGACTTCATCTTCTTAGAACGTACTTTCTCTTAACGTATTAAGTAAATCAAGACATTGTTCATATTTTATAACTTCTAGAGATTACTATTCTGCGTCCTGAAGCATTTGAGTAACACTCACTGATTTGTCGTAACAATTTTTTACAAAACTTATCGCCTTTCTCTTTCCTTTTTCTAATACTCGAATGCAACACTTTTCGGCAGGATCCCTTGCACTACATGCGTACTCAAGATAATGCCTAACGCACTCAAGATAATAACTAACGCATAGTAACCGCTCGCGCACTTTTTCTGCATTCATACCGACTATTTTGATTCGGGTTTCTGAAGTTTTCGTCCAAATAAATTACGAATGTGGGCTCGTCCACATATGAACGGATCTTGTTATTAGTGAAGGTTTCTCCAAAGTATTTCTCCGAATTTACTGTTAATATGTTTTCCCTACGAAGCTGTACGAATAAGCATAAACGATAGATTTCCTTCTGAAGAACTTAATTACCGAATCTTTGCATTGAGCTCTGATTGCCAATTATAGCACCATTTCATTAATAAGGTACTTGATAAGTTACTTGTATTCTTTCTTTCAGAAGTTAGCGACAGGTATCTATGACTGTATTATTAGACCCGGTGTTTCCATAACGGTAGTATACATTGTTGTGAGGAAAATTACAAATATATTGACAACTCGTACAAGTATTGTTTATTAAATATCGTATCTTATAGAAACACTTGCAAAAGCCAAAACTTGTACAAATTCCACAAAAATTGCAACAGGGTTGACCGGTTTCGGCATCTGATGATGATGCTTGGACACCGAAACCGGTCAACCCTGTTGCAATTTTTGTGGAATTTGTACAAGTTTTGGCTTTTGCAAGTGTTTCTATAATGAAGTTCCACCAAGTATCACTTGAGAAGATTTCTTTGATCTATTTTATGATTCGATTTCTTTGATCGTATTTTATGATTCGATTTCCTCACATTTCAAAATTGTCCCTAAAATTTCTTTATTACATTGTTATTTTACTTCCTAAGACTTTTCTTAGTTTTTTAGCTCTCGTAACTTTGTTCTTCCTTAGCTTGTGACAATAAAGTAAGGTCGGGCACGTTTTTCACTTTAATTTATTCAGGGCCAAGAGATAGAGATTTCAATGGATATTACTTTGGACATTTAATCGCTTTTAATGGTTATTCTCTTAATTACACCCAGCCATTGAGCTTTCGTCCACGGTAAAAGAGATTAATCGGAATAATTTCACCGACATCCGCTCAGTCTCTCTCGTTTGGTGACGCCCATTCTCTCCCTTGATCTTCGCTGTGTCGCCGCAATTAAATCTGCATTAGGATCCCAAATTCAACTTCTAACGCCACAAGCGCCACTGCAGCCACAGATCCGACCCGCGATTAAGCAACCAGAGCGATATTTTTCATCAACGTTCGAACGAGCTGCGCTTTCAGAAAGGTAGAAATTTTCAGCTCAAAACCGCTCGTGACACACAAATTTTTCTTTTATTGAATTTTCTAATTTTCCGTCCGGCGTAACATTCGGCCGTTTCCCAATCCCCTTTTCTCGCTCTCCATCGAAATAATGAGCCGAAACTGCCAAAAATAGTGAATTTCACTCTCCCCTCTACGGATGTCGTCACCGAGCTTGTTTTTAGAGCCACCCCTCTAAGACGCGTATTTTTATTCGAAGCTATACCTCTTGCCATGGCCGGCCATACACTTGCAAATTTTCATGATGTCTCCAGGGCCACTTGCGCTTACGATGAATAATAATTACTCTTACGATGAGTAATAATAATTACTCATAAACGAACTATTTTTATCGAGTATTTTGGGATCCCGGATTACATAACGTAAATACCGTGAATATCCATCAATTAATATAGTAATGATAATTTCCTCTTTGTCAATAGGGCATATCAGGCTCCCGGATAGTCTAGTGGGAAACGCGTTTTGTGTTCGATTCCCGTTGGGGCCTACGTGCGTAAACCTCAGTTGTCGAAGCACTTTTAACAATACAACTACTACTATCTAGTATTATAGAATTCGATGCCAAAAAATATCATTGTGAATATTTCTTGAAGAATCATGGATTAACATACGTACTATATCTATATAAATGCAAGCCCCATTTCGCCGTAAGGCGGGGGGTGTAAACACCATGCGTTCGAGTTACCCCTTCACCCTATTTTATTGATTTTTAATTATATTTATCTTTCTTTGAGATAAAATGTTTGCAATCTGCATAATCGGAAATAACCATTTAAAAAGGGGCCCCCATGAACTTGAGGCCCAGGTGCATCCACGGAATCCCCACCTTTGCCGGCCCTGCCTGTTGCATGCCTATAGATAGTCCATCACTCGACGTTTATCATAACGGCACAATCCGTTCTCATCGTCACCCGGACGATTTGAAGGATCTTTCACCCATGAAGTTAATTGGCGCCACAATTACCCGTCTTTTTTCCTTCTGTTTCGTTCTTTTTTCAGCGTTTCCACCTACCGAATCTGTATTCCGACGCCGGCGTCCTTGACACATTTTCCGCCCGGGAAAGCACGGCGCCACGAAAATGAGGTGGCAGCACCGTCGTGTCCTCCCACGCCCTCACTTACCTTTGATGCCCATCGTCCGTAAGAATTCCCTCTCGACTGCCATACCTGGATCCTCGATAATAAGGCGTAATCGTCCAAGGAAATCCCTCTGACGCAGCGTAGCGATTCCTATTTCATAAGGGTTGAGCAGTGTTGGTAATGAAAGATTCATCACTCGGATTTCAAAGGCAGCGTGGCCGAGCGGTCTAAGGCGCTGGTTTTAGGCACCAGTCCGAAAGGGCGTGGGTTCGAATCCCACCGCTGTCATCTACTTTTGCCGGCCGGTTGTGTGCGTATTCATGGTTGATTGTTTCTTTATTTAAGAAGACCAAAGACTCCTTCATAGCTTCCACCAAATTTTTACTTCAGAACGATCGATTTCGGCCGAAAACGGCCATCTGCAGGTTGATGGATTGGTCTCTTAATATACAAAAATTCGCCCAATAAAGACGTGATAGTTATTATTCCTCAAAACCCATTATTTTTCCTACATCTACATAATTACCCTGCAAGCCGCCTTCCGGCGTGTGGCAGGGGGTGTAAACACCAAGAGTAGAATTACTTCTTTAATTTATTATTATCGAGTATCGTTCGCGGAAAAAAAGGAGTCCCTATAACGACTTGTTCTCGCGTCTATTTCTCTTATTTTACGCTCACTGTCGGATCGGCCAAAGTAGCAGGGGGGTCGCATAATACCAATTACGTCATCCGAAAATGTATTTCCTCTGAATTTATCCTATAATTTGTTCCCAATTTCAACCTTGATGAAGGGGTGTCTGTTTGGCTATTCTTTTAATCGTGACATGCTAATCTGAAAGGGTTCCTAGTGAAAGGAGACTACATACATTTATTTGCATTCAAATGTATATTTTAGTCACGTTAACAAAACGTGCAGGGTTTGAAATGCAAAGATAACGCAACATTGGCTCTTGCAGTTGTTATTTTGTCAGAAAAGTTTCTTCTCATTGGGAAATATCATTTTCACGCGAATCTATTGCTATTATAATTCAGGGGCGGATTTATAAACAGGCGCTATCTGAGGGCCTCTTAGATATTGGGGGCCGTAATAAGATAATGTTTATGAGCCTTCGGGTAACATGTTACAAATTGCTTTTGTTTCTTGCTTCAAAAAATAATTTGATATTTGTTATCAACATGATATGTTTATAGAATATTTTTGGGGTTTCCAGTGAAAAGTAGTATCGTTAAAAATTTTTCGACAGCCGAGGTCATTTCGTAATTATGGTCCGCTACCGAAAATCGAACCTGGGACCACTTCTACCGAGGACGAACGCGCTACCTACTTGGCTAATTAGGAGCCCGAATTCTTACCCAGGTTCCTAAGATAGTTTGGGCCTGCATTGTGTGTAAGACGTAGTTTTACTTATACTATACCTGTGTATATATTATAGGGTTATAAGTAGAAGGGAAAATTCAGGTTTTGTACTTAATGGGAATGAGGTTTAGCCCACGAGTGGAAATATCTCCAGCCTATATAACACCGATCTTTCATGTGTAAAATTAGATTTTGTTAGCTGTGGATGTTACTGGATCTTCTACCCAAGATATGTTGCACTTCTTACTCTTCTTCAACGGAAGTGATTTCCTCACTTGTCCCAAATCCCCAGCCGGTGAATCTTCATATTTTCCTGAAAGAGGCAATGAAACTTCGCGATTCTTTTCCTGAAAAAATTTTCACCGCAGAAATTTATGAGGCATATCAAGAAATTAAGTGAAGAAGAATATTGCGAAATGAGGATGACTCGTTGGAAATTCTGCCATTATACGACTGTAGGAGTATGAATAATTCAAATACTGAGGAAACCGAGAGAATAATTATGATTAAAACTACAAATTAAACAATATGACAAATTTTTCTATCCGACATTTTTTTCATGGAATTAATTCTTTTAGTCCTGGATAGAGCAGGGTTTATTGTGGAGTGCAAATATGATGTGAAAATTTTATTTGCTTAGGGATCGTCCACTTATTGACTTTATTGAATATATCAGAGTAGACTCCTTTCTTCTTATTGCCTATTATTACAACAAAATGCAGTATATCATTATTCACATAGTTTATGTTGTTTGTCTTCTAGTATACATAAAAATTAGTGGAGAGAAGATAAATTTTTAAGACGCTTTCCTCAAAAATTGTATTGGAAATAATTGAAAGATACAAGACTTAAATGATATTGGCGACGCAATTTCTTGTAGTTCATTCATTAGTGATTTGATTCAAAATTAATCCAGCATGACCATCTAGCTGATAATTTCTCGTAACTTATAGTATAAAAAAGTAAAATGTTTACTTATTTCAATTTTTAAATCGAGTATTGTTATGCTTGATGTGCGATTGAACAGTGCTATAAATGATTTCCATACGTTTTTGACTTCAGCAACGCTGATGAGATCGTTGCTGGCCCGCGTCATTTGTGGACCATTGGTTATGGGGACAATCGCAACCTTCTCCACTACTGAGTTTACAAAACAAGCTATTTGCTCAGGGTATGGCGAGTAGTTCAAACAAAAAAACAGAAGTAAGCTTTTGGAAAATTTTATCGCCACAGATCTCGTCGACGAGATAGCTGATATTATTATTTAATTTAGCCATGTGCGCGAGCTTCGAGAGAAAATTAAGAAGCGATTCAGGGAAGTATTTGCCATGACGGATAGTTATTATTGGTTGCTTTTTCGCGAAGTATTATAGAAGCTAATAGCCGTTTGAGTGTGGTAGTGTTTTCGGTGGTTTTTACACCCCCCGCCACGCGCCACTGGCGGCCTGCAGGGTTTAAATGTAAATGTATAAAAATTTGAAGCAAAGTGATTCTAGTTTTTGTTTAGGTCTTTTAGATTTTTTATGGAAAGTAGGCTTGTCAGCAGTATATTTACGACAGTTAAGACACAAAGGTTATTTTTACAGCCTAATTTGACATTAATTGATTTTTTATTTTGATAATTTGAGATTAATTTGACCTAATTAATATGACAAATACAAGAGAAAATCGCGCCATTCCCTCCTTAGGCTATTTTATACCGTCCTTCATAACATCTGATCAGTAACGCATATCAAGAATCTCAAACATGCAAAAGATATCCGAATCTTTTTAAGTTGATAGAAAATGAAATGTTGACACTAATTGTATAAAGGAAATGTTTGTTATTGGAAGCGTTAAGGAGTTACTATCGCTTTATTACATTTTTCATCGATCTGAATTCCCATTCCAACCAGAATGTTGGTATCAGTCCAAAGTAATTCGTGGCGTTTCACGATTCTGTTTTATCCACCCCTTCTTTCTCTCCAAGTTATTGGATTTTCTCCGATTTGCATCAATCTTCGACAGGAATTCCCGAGCATTATCCCTGAGCGTGCAACGGACGTGTTTCTCCTAGCATCACCCCATTCTATCCCAGCTTTGATTTTTCCCCTCTTGCAGCCCCAACCGCAACAAAGTGTAAAACGTGAAAGCTACACATAAATTCTATTCCGTTGATAGACATCTAACGCTTTCTCTCTTTCTCTCTCTTTCCAGGTGCGGTATCTAAGTCGATGGTGTTGTTTTCTCGTTTCCCCACTGTCAGCCGATGGCGTTGTGTGAGTGAGTAATATCCCTGGATCGCGTTCCAGCAGCTACTCCTGCATTGCCGCCCACTTCCATTCGGAAATAGAGTGGTCGGAAAAGCGAGGAAGATTGAAAGACACGGCTAGAGGTGCTCGATAATCGGATATCTCGTGTTTACTATTGGCATGTTGTAACGTAATCACCGCGTCCCTTATATGCGTCTGCGACTTCTCTATCACTTGTCTCTCTTCTCTTCACCTTTGTCCGTCTCCGTAGCTTACGACTCAACCTTTCTCCTACTAAGGTAGTTATGTATTACGTGTTTTCCTGCTCATTATACGTGCGGGCTTGTAAGGGATTCCTCACGGAACGATCATCCCCAGTGCTGAAAGAGAGTTCAAAGATGCATTTCGTTATCAAGGTGATGGTTTGTGAAAAACCCCGGAATAAAATAAAATAGGTATNAATTTGAAAATAAAAGCATCTAAATCTGGAAAATTTACATAATGAAAGAGCTATGGATATACTTAAGCAGAAAACTTCCAAAATTGTAAGTATCCGCGTATGCAAAGTGTGTGAATTTTATCCCGTAGGATTCAACGCATATACTTGACTCACGTCCTCCCGGAACAGAATTTTTCTCGCAAAACATCAGCTCGCCGTTCCGTCACTTAGATTGCCCATAGATTCTTCTCCGATTATGCGAGGCCATTTACAGATCTGTGAAAACTAAAGGTAAAGGATATCCGTGAACTAAGCGCTCGCAGTAATTATATAGTAATTATATACTCGCAGTATATAGTTATCCTTAAGATAAGACATTTCACTCATTCATTTGCTTGTCCAGCTATATATAGCGTAATCCTACAGAGTTACCGGTATTCTTCGCGATAAATTAATTAAGTTTTGTAAAATTTCCCCACGTTTAAATGCGTGAAGTTTCTATAAATGTATTCAAATATACAATTAGGAATAAAAGAAAGATATCTTCTTTTCGACAAAATTCATTCAGAAGTTCCACAACATTTCATGGGCCTAATATGCAATGTCGCGAAGTGGAGATCTTCACTTAAGATTTTAGGCTGTGGATGATAACTAGCATTAAAATTATTTTCCTTTTTCTCTGTCCGATCATTTCTCCTATGTAACTCGGTTTTTAAATACTTATGTTGAGAAAGTAGTGAATTTATTTTTCGGTGCCGAAGTAGCAATTGAAACTTTTTGCGAGAGGCTCAGTCCCGATT
The DNA here is from genome assembly GCA_000376725.2 of Ladona fulva. Lineage (NCBI taxonomy): Eukaryota > Metazoa > Arthropoda > Insecta > Odonata > Libellulidae > Ladona > Ladona fulva. Next base: position 1,903,816 of record KZ308183.1, on the reverse strand, counting down.
CTTGTTAGAGGAGTTAGATCTTGAGTACATCCACGTTTCTTCACCAAGATATGCTTTTCAAATTTGTAGGTAAGAATGATAGGATGGTCGATTGTCAAGAAAACAGCGTGCTCACTTTCTTCTCGTACTCAGAGCGATATAGCCTGTGATTGGCCTTAGAGCACTGGGCTATCATTTGAGTAGGTCTACTTTTCCTGCCTAAAAGGGTCATTGTGAAAGGGATCGAAGAGAGGGAACAAAAATCCCTTTATTGGAAGAAAGTATCGATTCCAGGAAACTGAGGGGAAGATATACGTTAGCGTAGGATGAGGAAAAAAGGCATTTGTTAGGAAGGGATCGAGGCACCGGAACCCTTTTGATGCCAAGTAATCCGATGCTATTAAAATTTTTCGGATCATTAAGATCATTTAAGGAAAATGAAGGCGTTGCAGAAATATTCATACTGTTCGATAGGAAAGGATATAAGGGTTTAACTACGAGATAACCCATGATATCTAAGTAGATGAGATTGATCGGAATGACTGGGGACACTCGAAGGAAATTTGCAGGTAAAAGAATTTGTCTTCGGAATTGGCGTAGGAGATGGTTTCAGCTAAGAAATTGTACAAATGTATTAAATGCTACGTTGCATATTACACGCTGTAGATTGCACGGTGTTATGAAAGGAAGATTGTGAGTAAGAAAAGTTTCAGGTCCAATCATTTGTATTTTAAAGTACATTAAATTTCCTATATCTACAGTTTTTACTACATTTAGTAAGAAGATTGGGTTATTGCGTCGCTTAATCAGTTTTGTTTCATTTTACAACAGCGTTCAAAGCACAGCCCAGAAGAAACAACCTTGTAATTTCCACAGAATATGAGAAGTTTACTGACTGATCACTGTACTTATTATCCGAAGACAACTATAACGTAGACAAAGCTAGTCGATACATATTCTGTGGAAATTACGTTTTTTTTTCTTCCTGTATATGGCACCTTTCCAAATAAATATTTATCTGTGGAAATTACAAGGTTTTTCTTCCTATAAATGGCACCTTTCCGCAAGCTTGAGCTTGTCCATGCCTGACTGAATTTAGATCATAGCCTGAAAGTGAAAATACCATTTATTTAAAGCATTTTGTTGAGTTAAAAAGCCTATCGATGTAGGATACTTCCTTATGTTGGATACTTCCAGTAACAAAATTTCGAGGACTTTTCTTCAAAGCTCTCGCGAATTTTTATCGATAAAAAATTCGAATTTGAGATTAAAAATCCTTATGGATTTTGCCTTATTTTAGCGCAGATCCTGAGGTGGTACGACTAATAGGTTACTTTAAATTTGAAAAGAAAAAGCCTGCAAACCAGAAATTATCTTTACCTGCTTTTCTTTTAGTAATATCATTATTTCACTAATGGAAATAGGAAGACCCCAATTACAGCATTTTTTATCATTATTTACGATCACAAAGAACAATTCCCTAACCGGAGAATGATTTTTGTGCCTGGGACTTGATCTACTTCCCTAACCGGGGACCCGAACCCGGGATTTTAGTGTTCGAGCTCTAGCACGCTAACCTCTCCGCCACCGCGGTCGGTGAACGAAAGATTTTTCGAATCGTCTGGAGACGTACACAGAGCACCTTCGGTAATGACGTCGGTAGATCGTATTACTCAAAATTTGTTCCAAATAATTACCGTATTTTCTGGTAGATAACCCGCGTGTTATCTAAGTAAAAATATAGAAAAATTATAAAAATAATAGTGATATACAACGGAAAATCTCGTTTCATTGAATATCTTGAATATTGAGCTCGGAAACAAATGACTAAACCACACGTCATATATCGCGGAAGTCACGGAGTATATACTCACGTACTAGGGCAATTTTATTTCAACCAGCATATTGTAAATATTAACGTAATCAAATAATTCCATTCAAAATACAAGAGTAATTATCATAAATATTACACTAGTGAAAAAACAATCTCTTCAACATTATAACAAATGTGAAATGCGCGTTATCAATGCATTTATCACAAAGGAAATTTTTGAAATGCGTGTTATCTATACATTATCACAGTAAAGAGATTTTTAAAATGCGTGTTATCTAGTAGGTGCGTGTTATTTACCAGAAAATACGGTAATAAAAAATATTTTCATGTAATTGTATTTCGCATCGAATTTCAGCCCCGCATTCTATTGACTTTTCTTTATCTCAGTGGATCATACACATTTAAATACATTCTAAAATTTTCACGATACTTGGTTCCCATCAGGAATCGACTCGACGACTTCATTGACTTATTTGGTTATCAGTAAACCTGGTCATTCATAAATTTTCCTTATTTCTGAGTCTGTCGCTGTAATCGGTGGTTTTTTTTTAATGATAGAACTCATAAGGAAAAGGAAATTATCAAGAATCGCTTGATAATTGAAATGCGAACAGTACGTACCTAACCGGGGACTTATTCGATACATTTCAATGTAATTTCCTCGTTAACATTACCGATCTATTCTTGGAATTTTCCCCTTGAACTTCCTTGAAATTGACTTAAATTAGCTTCGAACTCCGGCATACACATTACGAAAACACAAACAACACTCGTATACTACATCATCATAACTTTCGATGTTATTGGAATTCCCTTCATCTATTAAAAAATGCGTTTACTGATAAATGGACTGATTGTTGACGTCGATTTTCAGATAGCTTGTCCTAGCCGTGTCTTTCAGCCTCATTGCATAAACCTTTAAAACACTTTTGAGTTCAATTTCATGCTCATTAAATGCTATATCAAGTCCCTATTTTGAACTCTCGTGTCAGTGGAATGAAAACTTTAAAAAATCCACTTTGTAAATTGCGTTTTTTGTCAATGTTTGTCAATTCAAAATTAAATGGTTTATAAAATTGTCATACTTTAAATAGTACAAAAATTCATTTACATATTATTTTAATTTTCCTATTAACTAATGTTGGAAAATAACAAGTGCTTATTATTGTTTTTCTCTCAACAGGGAGGTTATAAGTATTAACTATCTTTATGTTGTGTTATAACTCAATTTTTCACTATCACCTTTCTTTAAAATTACGTAACCTAGTTATCCATGATATCTTTATTGTGTGATTCTTGAAGTTTCCTAAGATTTACATTGTTGTGTGTCTAATTTTTTTTTATTACATTTCATCCAATTTTCTCCTCTCTTCTTGGTAACTCTGGTATGGTTACATATATTTTGTTTGTACAGTGCATTTAATTTTAATGTAATTGGTCATCAGGTTCCTCGTATTTTCCTGTGTTTTTAATTCGTTTTCCTCAGTTTTCTTTTAAATGGATCTTGTTCTAGTAGTATGGTTAAATTTCAGTCGTAAATTGTTAATATGTTGATTTTTAAATTCGTCCTAACACCATAATTACGGAAAAATAATTGTAATTAAGAGATCCTGGAATCGGATCTTCTGGTAGTGCAAAATTTTTAATTTATAATTCGCGGTTCATTCTTCTTATTCTAATGTTTGAATTTTGTTTCGTTGTGGTTACCATTATTCTTCTCAATTTTGTATAAAACTCCAATCGATTCCCTTTCCCTGTGTTCGGTATTGACTCCATCATTAGAACTACCCAGCAATCAAGAGAAAGAGTTACTACGACTTCCCACTTGCTCGACCCACAGTTCATATTCATCTCCCTCCAACTTAACCCCTCACCTTTCTTCCTCTTCATTTTCCCATTTCTGGAAACACCACCTTTCTTTCTCTCCTCTTCTTTCCCCGCCGATTCCCTCCCCGACTCCGCTCGCAGCATCCCATTCTTTTGTCTCCTGCACCGCGCACTTCCCTCCCTTTGATCATCGCTCGCCTTTCATTGAGACAGAATTGAACAATCAGCTCGCACGCACGTCTTTCTCGGCCGCATCTCTGGCATTCCTCTGAATCATCTCCAGCAACGCGTGAAAGCGCTGCGTTCGTAGGCGTGCGCTCTTTTAGCAATGGGATTGCCGTCGGCGGACGTGATCGCGAACGAAAAGCGATGAGCGATGAATTGCTCCCGATAGAGTCGGAGGCGTGGATGGGTTGTTTGTAAGGCTGCCGGTCGCGCAGCAAGGCGTAACGCGGAGCGATGTCTCTCATGTCTTCGAAGTGGCTGAGCGACATCGGCGATGAGCATTTAAAATGTTCGTTTTTCTCCGCGAGGATGTTAGTAGTGGATCCTTTTATGGTAGCTCGCGGGGTGCAGAAACTTTTGCTCTCGTCATCGAAAGAGTTTTTAATATTTTTTAGTCTTGATTTTCCTGGGGGTCTGTAGGATCAGTAACGATTAGTATCCAAATTGGTTTAACTGAATAACTGGGGTTGCTACGTTTTCTCCGCAAGGGAAATAACCCTGTCGAATTATACGTTCGACTTTGCAAAAGAAGATGTAGTTGTAATTTTTTAATATGTTGTTAGGATCTTTTTCGGTTGTAGGAAACCAATCTTGCAGCTTCGAAAGACCTATGCGAGCTTTACTTTTTCCATAAGACCGAATTTTTTCCGCTTTTTTCTGTTTTTGTTCAAAATCTCCTAAAGCATACGTCCTATATAAATAGTTAATCATTTGTATTTTAAAGTACATTAAATTTCCTATATCTACATTTTTTACTACATTTAGTAAGAAGATTGGGTTATTGCGTCGCTTAATCAGTTTTGTTTCATTTTACAACAGCGTTCAAAGCACAGCCCAGAAGAAACAACCTTGTAATTTCCACAGAATATGAGAAGTTTACTGACTGATCACTGTACTTATTACCCGAAGACAACTATAACGTAGACAAAGCTAGTCGATACATATTCTGTGGAAATTACGTTTTTTTTTCTTCCTGTATATGGCACCTTTCCAAATAAATATTTATCTGTGGAAATTACAAGGTTTTTCTTCCTATAAATGGCACCTTTCCGCAAGCTTGAGCTTGTCCATGCCTGACTGAATTTAGATCATAGCCTGAAAGTGAAAATACCATTTATTTAAAGCATTTTGTTGAGTTAAAAAGCCTATCGATGTAGGNTAGCGTAGGATGAGGAAAAAAGGCATTTGTTAGGAAGGGATCGAGGCACCGGAACCCTTTTGATGCCAAGTAATCCGATGCTATTAAAATTTTTCGGATCATTAAGATCATTTAAGGAAAATGAAGGCGTTGCAGAAATATTCATACTGTTCGATAGGAAAGGATATAAGGGTTTAACTACGAGATAACCCATGATATCTAAGTAGATGAGATTGATCGGAATGACTGGGGACACTCGAAGGAAATTTGCAGGTAAAAGAATTTGTCTTCGGAATTGGCGTAGGAGATGGTTTCAGCTAAGAAATTGTACAAATGTATTAAATGCTACGTTGCATATTACACGCTGTAGATTGCACGGTGTTATGAAAGGAAGATTGTGAGTAAGAAAAGTTTCAGGTCCATGAAACAGCGTTGCTCATAATAAAGTTAATTCAAGGAAATCCCGAAAAAAACATCTTCAGAAAGGAAAATATTGAAAAATAAGCGACTCAGTTGGTGTATTTTGGAAAAAAGTACTTATTTTAATTTATTTCAAAAGATAGGCGACTGACTATGGGTATGTTTGTAGACGTTTCATCCCAAAATTTTATTCAGATTGATTTTCAAGAATTAACACATTCTATAAGTTTTGCTCTCTGTTTGATATGCAGCTCTTCTATGTATGCGAAAGATTTAATGATCACCTAGAACCGATAACAAAAAAATCGGCGACGAGTTTCCAAGTTTCAACATTATTCTCAAAATGTATACTTATATTTACAAGTACGTGGAAATTTTCATCTCAAAATTATCCTTTGGTTTCGTAGATAAGCATTGTAGTAGCCAGTTGATCAGAGAATACCAATCCCTGTTGGAAGAGGATGTTGCTTTTCCAAACCATCTTCTCCGGTTCAGTTTTATCCCACGTCCGACCGTCCGATCAATCCATGTAGTATGTATCCAAAATGACGCATAAACGTGACGTGGCTAACCCTTTTTCTTACATCGACAGGTACAAATTATACCGATTATCAATAAATATATTTCAACACTATCTCGTATCCTTTTTTGGAAATTCGTTATTCTTGTGTCTATGGCTCCTTAGGAAGGAATAGGTTCTCGTCCTTAGCGCTCCTCTCTGTGTCGAAGATTTTCTTCTTATGGAAGTGTGTTATACTTTCAGTTACAAAACGCGTGTCACAGATCATATCGAGTTACTCACTCCTTCGAGGCTGTCCTACTCCGCTAGTAGAGTAACATCTCCATCCCTACGATCGCTTATACGACTCACAGATATTCGAAGAATAGGTCGCTGCCGATGATTGGGTCAGGGTCACGAAAGTAAATTGCGTTTTCATTCAGCAAGAGTGTTTTAGGGCAAGCGAAAACGAGGTCAGGTTCATGTCAAGGAGAGCGATTGCCATCATAGCCATTGCGGTTTTCACGTTCGATTATTTTTTGCTGCTACAATAATGGTTTTGATACTATTTCCATCATTGAGAATTCTTCGCTGACCTAGTTGGTATTAGATACGCTTTGCCTCAGTGACCTTGAATTCTGCGAGTTCTCCAACGAGCTTTATTTATGTTAATCCTCTCAATCTAATTCCTTCGGAATTACGTTGTTGATATTACTGTAGTGTATTATCTCGTCGCTAAACGTATCTCACTTTTCAATGATTGAAAATAGAGATCACAGTCACTTACTCGTAATCTGTTGGGAATATCATTCGCGCTCATTGCCCAATAAATATAAGTTTCCTTGCGAAATTATTTCCAGAGTAATTATGAAAATTAATGTCCCTTCAGAGGCACTGAAATACTTTCGAAATTTGTGTATCTCTGCATGAATGATGTAGTTGAATATTCATAAGTATCTTCATTTAGCTTTAAGTAGAATATTCGATTCTGATATAAAATACTATATTTTACGAAGTATAAAGAAATGAATTTTAAATTTTCGGTATTTGAATTCCGATTAACAGCTGTGCCTCTTTTGCTGAGGAGTTGTGAATTTCCTTATGTTATAAATTAATCACCTTACCGTCGTGTTATGCTCACGGCAAATAAAGTTTCTAAAGAAATTATTGATAATTGTTTGACAATTCCAAACGTTCCTTGTCATTAGGTCTCGGAGTTATGTATTTAAGTGCCTTGTTTTTGAGCATGTCTCGGACATCACGCTTATCATCAAACAATTAAATGTAATTTGAAAATAAAAGCATCTAAATCTGGAAAATTTACATAATGAAAGAGCTATGGATATACTTAAGCAGAAAACTTCCAAAATTGTAAGTATCCGCGTATGCAAAGTGTGTGAATTTTATCCCGTAGGATTCAACGCATATACTTGACTCACGTCCTCCCGGAACAGAATTTTTCTCGCAAAACATCAGCTCGCCGTTCCGTCACTTAGATTGCCCATAGATTCTTCTCCGATTATGCGAGGCCATTTACAGATCTGTGAAAACTAAAGGTAAAGGATATCCGTGAACTAAGCGCTCGCAGTAATTATATAGTAATTATATACTCGCAGTATATAGTTATCCTTAAGATAAGACATTTCACTCATTCATTTGCTTGTCCAGCTATATATAGCGTAATCCTACAGAGTTACCGGTATTCTTCGCGATAAATTAATTAAGTTTTGTAAAATTTCCCCACGTTTAAATGCGTGAAGTTTCTATAAATGTATTCAAATATACAATTAGGAATAAAAGAAAGATATCTTCTTTTCGACAAAATTCATTCAGAAGTTCCACAACATTTCATGGGCCTAATATGCAATGTCGCGAAGTGGAGATCTTCACTTAAGATTTTAGGCTGTGGATGATAACTAGCATTAAAATTATTTTCCTTTTTCTCTGTCCGATCATTTCTCCTATGTAACTCGGTTTTTAAATACTTATGTTGAGAAAGTAGTGAATTTATTTTTCGGTGCCGAAGTAGCAATTGAAACTTTTTGCGAGAGGCTCAGTCCCGATTCTTGTTAGAGGAGTTAGATCTTGAGTACATCCACGTTTCTTCACCAAGATATGCTTTTCAAATTTGTAGGTAAGAATGATAGGATGGTCGATTGTCAAGAAAACAGCGTGCTCACTTTCTTCTCGTACTCAGAGCGATATAGCCTGTGATTGGCCTTAGAGCACTGGGCTATCATTTGAGTAGGTCTACTTTTCCTGCCTAAAAGGGTCATTGTGAAAGGGATCGAAGAGAGGGAACAAAAATCCCTTTATTGGAAGAAAGTATCGATTCCAGGAAACTGAGGGGAAGATATACGTTAGCGTAGGATGAGGAAAAAAGGCATTTGTTAGGAAGGGATCGAGGCACCGGAACCCTTTTGATGCCAAGTAATCCGATGCTATTAAAATTTTTCGGATCATTAAGATCATTTAAGGAAAATGAAGGCGTTGCAGAAATATTCATACTGTTCGATAGGAAAGGATATAAGGGTTTAACTACGAGATAACCCATGATATCTAAGTAGATGAGATTGATCGGAATGACTGGGGACACTCGAAGGAAATTTGCAGGTAAAAGAATTTGTCTTCGGAATTGGCGTAGGAGATGGTTTCAGCTAAGAAATTGTACAAATGTATTAAATGCTACGTTGCATATTACACGCTGTAGATTGCACGGTGTTATGAAAGGAAGATTGTGAGTAAGAAAAGTTTCAGGTCCAATCATTTGTATTTTAAAGTACATTAAATTTCCTATATCTACAGTTTTTACTACATTTAGTAAGAAGATTGGGTTATTGCGTCGCTTAATCAGTTTTGTTTCATTTTACAACAGCGTTCAAAGCACAGCCCAGAAGAAACAACCTTGTAATTTCCACAGAATATGAGAAGTTTACTGACTGATCACTGTACTTATTATCCGAAGACAACTATAACGTAGACAAAGCTAGTCGATACATATTCTGTGGAAATTACGTTTTTTTTTCTTCCTGTATATGGCACCTTTCCAAATAAATATTTATCTGTGGAAATTACAAGGTTTTTCTTCCTATAAATGGCACCTTTCCGCAAGCTTGAGCTTGTCCATGCCTGACTGAATTTAGATCATAGCCTGAAAGTGAAAATACCATTTATTTAAAGCATTTTGTTGAGTTAAAAAGCCTATCGATGTAGGATACTTCCTTATGTAGGATACTTCCAGTAACAAAATTTCGAGTACTTTTCTACCAAATTTGGCAAATTTCCTCCAAAAAAGAACTACTCGTGGGTTTTATTGTTTCTGTGATGGATTTCCATAACACCTCCCCTGATACCGTGAAGGATATTTCCACTTTATTTTCCTGTGGCATTTATTTTCGTATGTAATTTTGATTCTTGCATATTTGTCGTATATTTACCGCCTTATCTGAAGTTCTCTTGGTGAAAACATAATGTTGTAGACATGATTTGAGGGCCAATAGCTTACTAAATAGTAAAAAAAAACGTTTTCGTTCTAAAATGTGAGGAATTTTTTCTCGGTTAACCGGTTACTTAGCACGCTTGAAACCGAAAACACGATTTTTTTTCGAAATACCGTTTTTCAGAAGCTATAATTATGCAGGGGTATAGGAGTTGCTAAACGTCTTCCTTCTTTTTCATTAGAGGAAGTTTATTTACGTACTTAGACCCTCACATTGGGTGTGATAATGAATAATAAGTTCAAGAATCAACAGGGTCATTCAACAATTATTTTATCAAAAAGAACAAAAATACCACAATAATCATGATCTTGTCTTTAGTGAGCGAATTTTGGTGTAATGAAACTACTTCTATAATTAAACCCTCATCTATAATTAAACCCTCATCAACGCTAACACGCAACCATAGCCTAACCATTGGAATCCTGGATATCAATTTTGCTAGGCTTGCTCGCTGTCTTGATCGTACTTGCGTGAAATGTGTCATACTGTGTCTCTATAACAGTAAATTTATAGTTTATTGTATCGGTTTCTTCATTTCTCGCCATTTATTTCAAAGGAAAGATTGCTTTGGACACTTTCCCTTGGTAACTGCATGCTATTTTTAAAAATTCCTCAGTCAAGGCGTAGTACGGTACGTATTGTTTTTTTCTTTCGAAAGAATTTAATTTGTCAGAATGAATTCAGCGAGTGATTAACCCGAAAGCAGGCCTCTCATGTTTGCGATCTTTCGTTCTTTCATTTATTTCTCTCTGGCACTGATATTCGCGTCGTTATTCCCTATTGTCTACTGAGTGTTATTATCTGCGGAGTCTCAGAATTAAGTTGTATATAGTTCTTGGATGGAATCCCAAACTGCAACTTGATCGGCATAACAATGAGAACACTCAGCAAACTTTGTAGTATTAGCTTGAAGTCAATAACACAATGAATTATTCCATTTGGCTACCAAAGGAAGGAGGACTGACCTTAATAACTCTCTAATATGCACTTTAATCTTTACTTAATTTCCATAAGGAATAAAAAATCTTTTCGACGGATATGGATAGATAAGCTACGATGGCGGTCAGTGTTCTCTC
>KZ308183.1:1832517-1893007 GCA_000376725.2 Ladona fulva | reverse complement strand
CAAAACCCACAAATGAAAATTAAAATTGTAGCATAGCAAAGAAAGTTTGCAAAGAAGAACATTAAGTATTGTAAGTGCCGTCCTACTAATGTTTTGAGTGCCAGCTATTTATGAAAAAATTTTAAATCCTTTACCTTTAGTTTTCACAGATCTGTGAAAACTAAAGGTAAAGGATATCCGTGAACTAAGCGCTCGCAGTAATTATATAGTAATTATATACTCGCAGTATATAGTTATCCTTAAGATAAGACATTTCACTCATTCATTTGCTTGTCCAGCTATATATAGCGTAATCCTACAGAGTTACCGGTATTCTTCGCGATAAATTAATTAAGTTTTGTAAAATTTCCCCACGTTTAAATGCGTGAAGTTTCTATAAATGTATTCAAATATACAATTAGGAATAAAAGAAAGATATCTTCTTTTCGACAAAATTCATTCAGAAGTTCCACAACATTTCATGGGCCTAATATGCAATGTCGCGAAGTGGAGATCTTCACTTAAGATTTTAGGCTGTGGATGATAACTAGCATTAAAATTATTTTCCTTTTTCTCTGTCCGATCATTTCTCCTATGTAACTCGGTTTTTAAATACTTATGTTGAGAAAGTAGTGAATTTATTTTTCGGTGCCGAAGTAGCAATTGAAACTTTTTGCGAGAGGCTCAGTCCCGATTCTTGTTAGAGGAGTTAGATCTTGAGTACATCCACGTTTCTTCACCAAGATATGCTTTTCAAATTTGTAGGTAAGAATGATAGGATGGTCGATTGTCAAGAAAACAGCGTGCTCACTTTCTTCTCGTACTCAGAGCGATATAGCCTGTGATTGGCCTTAGAGCACTGGGCTATCATTTGAGTAGGTCTACTTTTCCTGCCTAAAAGGGTCATTGTGAAAGGGATCGAAGAGAGGGAACAAAAATCCCTTTATTGGAAGAAAGTATCGATTCCAGGAAACTGAGGGGAAGATATACGTTAGCGTAGGATGAGGAAAAAAGGCATTTGTTAGGAAGGGATCGAGGCACCGGAACCCTTTTGATGCCAAGTAATCCGATGCTATTAAAATTTTTCGGATCATTAAGATCATTTAAGGAAAATGAAGGCGTTGCAGAAATATTCATACTGTTCGATAGGAAAGGATATAAGGGTTTAACTACGAGATAACCCATGATATCTAAGTAGATGAGATTGATCGGAATGACTGGGGACACTCGAAGGAAATTTGCAGGTAAAAGAATTTGTCTTCGGAATTGGCGTAGGAGATGGTTTCAGCTAAGAAATTGTACAAATGTATTAAATGCTACGTTGCATATTACACGCTGTAGATTGCACGGTGTTATGAAAGGAAGATTGTGAGTAAGAAAAGTTTCAGGTCCATGAAACAGCGTTGCTCATAATAAAGTTAATTCAAGGAAATCCCGAAAAAAACATCTTCAGAAAGGAAAATATTGAAAAATAAGCGACTCAGTTGGTGTATTTTGGAAAAAAGTACTTATTTTAATTTATTTCAAAAGATAGGCGACTGACTATGGGTATGTTTGTAGACGTTTCATCCCAAAATTTTATTCAGATTGATTTTCAAGAATTAACACATTCTATAAGTTTTGCTCTCTGTTTGATATGCAGCTCTTCTATGTATGCGAAAGATTTAATGATCACCTAGAACCGATAACAAAAAATTCGGCGACGAGTTTCCAAGTTTCAACATTATTCTCAAAATGTATACTTATATTTACAAGTACGTGGAAATTTTCATCTCAAAATTATCCTTTGGTTTCGTAGATAAGCATTGTAGTAGCCAGTTGATCAGAGAATACCAATCCCTGTTGGAAGAGGATGTTGCTTTTCCAAACCATCTTCTCCGGTTCAGTTTTATCCCACGTCCGACCGTCCGATCAATCCATGTAGTATGTATCCAAAATGACGCATAAACGTGACGTGGCTAACCCTTTTTCTTACATCGACAGGTACAAATTATACCGATTATCAATAAATATATTTCAACACTATCTCGTATCCTTTTTTGGAAATTCGTTATTCTTGTGTCTATGGCTCCTTAGGAAGGAATAGGTTCTCGTCCTTAGCGCTCCTCTCTGTGTCGAAGATTTTCTTCTTATGGAAGTGTGTTATACTTTCAGTTACAAAACGCGTGTCACAGATCATATCGAGTTACTCACTCCTTCGAGGCTGTCCTACTCCGCTAGTAGTGTAACATCTCCATCCCTACGATCGCTTATACGACTCACAGATATTCGAAGAATAGGTCGCTGCCGATGATTGGGTCAGGGTCACGAAAGTAAATTGCGTTTTCATTCAGCAAGAGTGTTTTAGGGCAAGCGAAAACGAGGTCAGGTTCATGTCAAGGAGAGCGATTGCCATCATAGCCATTGCGGTTTTCACGTTCGATTATTTTTTGCTGCTACAATAATGGTTTTGATACTATTTCCATCATTGAGAATTCTTCGCTGACCTAGTTGGTATTAGATACGCTTTGCCTCAGTGACCTTGAATTCTGCGAGTTCTCCAACGAGCTTTATTTATGTTAATCCTCTCAATCTAATTCCTTCGGAATTACGTTGTTGATATTACTGTAGTGTATTATCTCGTCGCTAAACGTATCTCACTTTTCAATGATTGAAAATAGAGATCACAGTCACTTACTCGTAAGCTGTTGGGAATATCATTCGCGCTCATTGCCCAATAAATATAAGTTTCCTTGCGAAATTATTTCCAGAGTAATTGTGAAAATTAATGTCCCTTCAGAGGCACTGAAATACTTTCGAAATTTGTGTATCTCTGCATGAATTATGTAGTTGAATATTCATAATTATCTTCATTTAGCTTTAAGTAGAATAATTAGGTCATAAGTCAACAAGAATTTAGCATTTATACTATATTTTACGAAGTATAAAGAAATGAATTTTAAATTTTCGGTATTTGAATTCCGATTAACGGCTGTGCCTCTTTTGCTGAGGAGTTGTGAATTTCCTTATGTTATAAATTAATCACCTTACCGTCGTGTTATGCTCACGGCAAATAAAGTTTCTAAAGAAATTATTGATAATTGTTTGACAATTCCAAACGTTCCTTGTCATTAGGTCTCGGAGTTATGTATTTAAGTGCCTTGTTTTTGAGCATGTCTCGGACATCACGCTTATCATCAAACAATTAAATGTAATTTGAAAATAAAAGCATCTAAATCTGGAAAATTTACATAATGAAAGAGCTATGGATATACTTAAGCAGAAAACTTCCAAAATTGTAAGTATCCGCGTATGCAAAGTGTGTGAATTTTATCCCGTAGGATTCAACGCATATACTTGACTCACGTCCTCCCGGAACAGAATTTTTCTCGCAAAACATCAGCTCGCCGTTCCGTCACTTAGATTGCCCATAGATTCTTCTCCGATTATGCGAGGCCATTTACTGCGCATTACCGCCTCCTATCCCGTCTGAAACAATGGACTAAGCTCATCTTCATCCACGCCATTTTCTCATTCTCCCTCATTACCGTCTCTCCCCCTTTACCATAAGGCTCCTCCCCCTCCCCCTAAGAAGGCCTTCAGACGTTGCGAATGGTGGAATGAGAGGGGTCGTCCTTGGCCCTCTCTCACTGGGCCATGGGCGAGCGTGCCTCCTTTTCCTACCGCTTTCCTCTTCTGGAGTCCTGGAATCATCTTTCTCCAGTTTTACCCCATTCCTCTCTTTAATCAGTTTTAATTCAAATCAGGGGGCGGGGCTTTTTTGCTCAACGGCGCGTCTAAGCGTTGGTTAAATGAGTGCTTCCCAACCGGTGTGCCGTGGTATGTAAGTATTCCATGACTAAGCTCTAGGTGCGCCGCTTAGAGTCCGACGGTTACTTCTTCTAAATCATTAATTATAAAAGCGCTGTATTTCATTATAGGTGTATATAATGTTAGTAATTATAATAATAAGATAATTTATTCCGCAGTAGGTCCTTTTAAATTAGTTTAGACTGCAAATTATGAACGTATGGTTTAGTGTGCCGCGAAATTTGCGTTAATATATCTATGTATGTACTCTGAAAGCTGCCTTTCGGCGTGTGGCAGGGGATGCATGTCTCTACTTTCCTAATCGATTACTTTCGCGGAAAAAATTAATTCTTGAATCGATTCATTCTAGTATCTGTTTCCCTAATCTTCCTCGCAGTATCGGAACGGCCTATGTAACATGGAGAACGCATTATATCGGCTACATCATCTGTGAGCGTACTTTCTGTGAACTTATATAGCAAATTTGCCCTTTATTTAAATCTTCTACCTCCTAAAGACTGCCATCCTGCGTCAGAATACATATAAATGTATCCCGTGAAAGACAAAAATTTGGTAAGCACTGTATTAAAAGTCAACGGCACACCATGCCTTCCAACCAACTTGTGCTGCTACAGAGTGATGCGCCATGAATATTCCCGATGTGCGTTGCGTAATGCTAGAGGGTAACGCATTTTTCTGATTAATATTTTCTCTTTGCTTTACGAGTTAATTTGTCGTAAGATTGCAAGGAAAGTACTAATGTTAGTTCAAACCTAGTTATTTGTTTGGTTTTTCAAATTTTACTGAAATTAACAAACTTAGAGGTTTACTGTACGAAGTTTGAATGAATACGTACATATGCCATTGAAGACAAAAGTGTGGAAAAGGGAGGCAAAGGTTGGAAAACGCTGCTCTACAATGTTAACTTCATAGTGATTGAAAGTGATAAAGAAGGTAAAACTTTGCATGGAATGGAAATTTAAATTATCTTTCGCCAAAATTCTATCAAACGACAATTAGTCTCGGAAAAGCAAATATTTTACGAAAAAATGATAACATATTTTGCTGCAAGATTTGCAGCGGCATCCTCATTGTTGAAATATGGATTACGAGTCAACTGTATTTCAAGAGATTAATTATCCTTTTATACGGAATATAAAACATTTTTGAGGGCATGGTATTCTTGCTAGGTATCGCACGAAAAAATTGTTTTTAGTAATTTTAAATTAAGTTCATTATACAGCGGTGTATCCCACGATGGTATTTCTAGTTCTTTTTTTCGCTCTGGCTAATAAAGATTCCAAATTTCGGTAAGAATGTGGCTTGGCTCCGCCTGACACCGTCGAACCTGTTATTCACCCCGAGTTAAGGATATTTTTGACATTATGAAAGACTTTTGTTTACTTTTTAAGTTGCACTTATTTTCATTAAATCTAGGGCATAATTCGTGAGTAAAATGAAATAATAGTCTAAATATGAGTTCAGTTAAAAACTTTGTCAATTTCAAGCATTCATTTCATTTAAATCAAGCGATTTCCTCCTATAATCATTCCCCTAAATTACCATTCTATTAAAATGGCGTTGTTTGGGAACTGGTATTATGAACAGATAAAATCACGGGTTTTGTTTGAAATTCAAGGATTTTAATATCTAGGGTTTGGGTATCATCCCTTCTAAACAAAGGGTTTCTTCGGTTCGGTTTCGGTTGACCCGTATTTACTTACGTTTTATAAAATGAGAAAATTGTTTATCTTACTTTTCGCTACCTTCACTATCAAAGGGTATCCATCCAAAAGTCAGTTCGTAAAGAGCATCTTATCTCCCGCCTTCACTTTCTTTAATAACCTTTCAGTGCATGGCCAATGAATTTTCTTCTTCTCGTGAAACCTTTCCGTACAATTCTACCCATTCAGACTGAATTCTTCATTAGTTACTCGGTGTGTCCACTTCAGTTTCATCATTCTTCTGTTGCATTATATCTCTGTTGACTCTGATCATCTCTTCTGTGATGCTTTTACATTCTCATCGTGTAAAGGCATCATTTACTATATCTTTCACCCACTAAATTTTACTCTCAGTTATTTTGGTGGCTTCGAAACGCTTCTATAATTTAGTAGTCTCGGCGCTCTGAGAAGAATTAGGTCATAAGTCAACAAGAATTTAGCATTTTATCTTCAAAGTGAAGAGAAGAGTTTTGTACTTTAATCTCTTCATGCCCTTGTATGAAATAGGGCTATAATTCTCATCAACATGTACTAAATGTCACCTTATTATGTTCCTCTTCGTTCTTTTGCGAGTTGAAACTCAGGTTCCGTGGCATTTCGAAGCGAGTTTGTAATGGAATCCGACGAAAAACTGGAGCTGTAAAGATATGCACTGAAAGAGCGTTGGAATTGAGGAGTGACAGATGCATTATACAGTGGAAATGCTGCATCTATTGCGGATAAAACCGTTGAAAACCAGTTCTAAACTGTTATCAATCGAAGTAGCTTAAACAGTTTGACTGCCTTCTTTTCAACAGAAAGCGGAACGTTGAAGTGAGTGCAGTAATAATTTTTTATTGAAAGCTTTGATATGAATTCTCTGCCTAGCGATTCGAATAATTTTTGTTAACTGAGTTTTCAGAGATGAGACGCAAATACCTTTTCCACCGCTGTGATTTTCTGGGCTAAAAGGTTTCATATTTCGCGAGCTTGCGAGAGAATTTTCCATGATAGCGGTAGAAATGCTTGCAGCAAATCTCGGGTGCATTAAAAAAAATATATTTAGATATTTAGACGTGGATGATTGAGAAGAAAGCGAAACTTTTTATGGCGAAAACCATTTCGTTGGTCTATCAAGGTTTATCACTAGAAAACACAAAAGATATTTTTATATGTGAATCGTTCATAAACAAGATAGGCACATCACAGCCGCCTTCGTTACCTGGTACCGACTCAGATTTTCGAGTAGCCGGCGTCAGTACCTCGCACAGACGCCTACCTCGCTGATTTAATTCGCGCTCTTGTGCTCATTTGCAGGTTTTAATGTTTAAATTCGGATTCTTTGCTAAAGGTAGGTTTAAAATTTTATATTATTTATCCGATACGAAAATTTATCAACCGAAGTGACTGGTTGGGAGATTTTGGAGGCGTATTAGATGGGTCAAACATCTCTGTCTTAAACAGGTATTTTGATGCCGCGATAGCTATAGTATTGTTGTAATGTAGCTCGGATATCAATAAATTAATTGCTGATAGTAAATTTTCCAATATTTCTTTAGTGATGTAATCTCAATTCCCAGGTATAAATCATAGAAGTAAATTATTTTAATTAGTAATTACGTACGCTGTTGTTATTAAAAGCTAGTTTTAATTCTTCCGTTTAAACAACTGCATTTTATCGGTATCTCAATTTATTTCAACATTTTAATCCCTGGATAACTTTGTGGCACAAGTCGATACCAAAGGCTATCAATGATAATTAAAAGAATGAATCATTGGATAATGTAAGGGTGACACATTTGATAGCATCTTCCTTCATTGTAGTATTTTATATCAATTCAAAAAAAGTCTAAAGAAAAACGAATATGCTAAAAAACTTCACTAGAAAAGAGTTGTGAAAACTTACAAATCCCTTCACAAATAAAAAGTAAGCAATCGGTAGGTCTTTCGCAGTCGACCTGTTAGCCAGACTTGATGTTACGACATCTTATTTTTGCCTCAGATTCGGGCAGAGTAGGGAAGACAACATTTTGGAAATTCTTTTGGAAATGTAAGAAATATCTATATAAAATATAAAATCTTACCATGTCATAACATAGACAAAATTGTGTCAACAAGCTTTGGTGCAACAATCATCGACATCATAGCTTGTTTTCCCTTAAGGGAAAACTCAAGGCGCAACCGGATCGCAACGCGTGTTCCTCACGTGCAATACTCCTGTCCTTGCCGCCCGAGAACACTTTTCTATCTCTGCAAAGACGCTCCTACTCACGCCACTTCCTGCCGCCGTCTCTCTACGCCTCGCTGTACCATTGTACTCATCCACACCGCGTATGAGAACGACGCCGCGTCCCTTCCCACACCTCTAAATGGAGTACTCTGTTTCGAGACATGCCCAACCGCTCACCGAGATTCCCTCTCCTTTCTCCCCGTCGAATGAATTACGTGACCGTTTCCACGATCAACAAATTCGCCTTTTCTTCTCGGTCTCCAAACTCTGCAACTCGCCCCCCTTTACGTTTACGCCTGGCGAGAAAGCGTCGCTTCATGCTCAATTTGGTGCCTATTTTAAGCTCTCAAAGCGAGCCTTAAATAGATTTTCAATTGTCGTCGACAGTAATGTCGAAGCTGTTGTTGTCAAATCAATGGCTGATTGCTTTATTGTGGTTGCTGCGTGAAATTTAGTTGTAAGGTCGATGTAATGGCGTCTAATGTAAGGTTGGTTTGAAAGTAAGTGAAAAAGTAATGTAAAAAGTCGTTCACTGAAATCCCATGATTCCATGAATACCAGAGGTTTGATTGGTCCTGTATTTCTAATTTATGAATGTTGTAAAAGAGTCGTACTTCTTATTAACGAGTTATGTCGGGCTAGTCTGTGTTTACAATTTAATCTACCGCTTATGACTTCACTTCGAGAACTTATGGATCTTTTACTCAACGATGAAATATAAAATTTTGGATTTACGTGTCCTTTAATTTTTATTAAAAACCACAACGAGTTTCCTTGCATGAGCGTCATCATCAGCATCAATAATAATATCAAACATGACTATTTAAATATTAGCTATGTTATGCTCCTTCCTTTAAATCAGCGATTGGTATCAATAGTGACACGGAACAACTAGGTACTATTTTAGTACGGTGGCAACGCAGGGATGCAAGGAAAAGATATCTACGAATTGTTGTTTCCACTACATTAAAAAAAATATTGTTCCTAATCGCAGTTTCCTTTTCCATTATCAATTTTCCCAACACTTTGCTTTTCGCTGTAAATATTTTACAAGAGTGGAAGGTTAATTTTGACTTAGTGCTAATACCTAATACGGAATGCAACCTTTACGTTGGGCGTGGACCTGCTGTACGTAATTTAAAAAAGAACGTTTCATCCCAGGTAGGTGAGTTGACATTTGTATTTTAGGTGGCGTTTCTCCTCCTGAAATCTCTTATTTGTCAGATTTTGGAATAGAATGGAAAAAGTAAGTCGGGTAGATAGAATAGCAAACACAGAGGTACAAGGGATGGTTGTGGAGGAGAGGGTTTTAATCGAAGTAATTAAGCATCGGCAAATCGGTCAAATATTGAGAGAATAAGGATTGTCTAAGTAAGTAATTGAAGGTAGAATGTAAATGAAAAGAGGGGAAGGCAGAGACAAAAGGTGTTAAATGATATAAAGGGCGGAAGCAGATACTAAGAAACGAAAGAAAGGGCGTTAATTTGGGAACATGATGGCAAATTTCCAAATTGACCTCCAGTTTTCCCTCCGTGTCCATTCTAGTGTCCCTGTCCGACTAGGTTAAACCCTTATTTCATTGTTCTATACATCGACTTTCCATCACTAAGCAATCCTTTATCTACCGTTTGCCACATCTGTACAATAGTATACTAACTCATTCTTCTTCAATCGATCCATTTGTATGATTTTTAACTCATGTATTGACAAATTGTTACCTGAATTTTTACTTAAAATTGTAAATTAAAGGAAAATGGGGGAGATGAGATTGCTTGGAGAAATGTTCTGCCGAGATAGCTCAACGGACAGAGCACCCGACCGGCAATTGGGAGACCCGGTTTCGATTCCCGGTCCCGTCAGACTTTTTTCAAGTCCATTCTTCCTTGGGATTTAAAATTGTAGTTGTATAATTAGTTTTATTCCTTATAGCTGCATTTGTCTTTTATGATTTTCATTTATTTTTTCTTAATTTGTATACATTTTTACATGGTTAATTGTTTTCAATCCATTGTAAAGGCCTTTTGCTTTTTATGGGTTTCTTTTAAATAAATAAATGGACCTACCAAAAGGTGTAACACTTGTGCATGCATCGACGGGAATGTCAGTGCTAATAATTACTTCACGCACTATATTAGTAGTCAGAGCTCCAAGTTTCTTAGCATGCCACGTTCCACAAAGTTACCCCTTTTCAAATAGATTAAAAATTTCTTCCCATTTACTTTAGACCCCATCAGCACTAGGTGACCGGACTGGATACACCCCCATCACGCGTCAGACCTCTAATGGCCTGTCCATTCATCCCCGACGCATTCGCAATTTTCCCGGCGTGAGCGCCAGCTTTTTCGAACCCAACCCAAATATATTCCTTAAATCGCAAACTTAATAATACGGAGCGGCCCACATTCTTGATGATGCTTTCAGGAAAAAAATTAGGCGCTATGATCTTCACCTCTTCGTACTTCCCTTTCATCCTCTCTCCACGCCACTTGCCAATTTCCTCCATTTCCTCCCATTTCTTATTCGCGGGGAATGGTTTCGGGATCACCAAGGCCATTCATTGGCTCCTCTCCCGCTATTGTGGATTGCGGGTGGCGGGAGCGTCAGGAGCGGGAAAAAGGGTTTCAGACGTATGAGTAAGGCAGACGGCGCCCTTTACCGACGACCAAAACAAACCAATAGGAACGGAGCTTTTTTTGTAGCGCTCCCCTTTCACTTTCCTCTCGCGTATTCTTCTCGCAGATCGTCATTTTTTTCCTCCGCTTGATTTTCGTCCTGTGCCGTTTTCTCCATTGTGTCTCCTCTGATGATGTAGAATGGATATTTGGAGAGAGTCTGCGAAGTTGGTCGGGGAAGTTGATTTATTTTTATGGCTCGGCTAGGGTGGCCTTGGAGAGTTAAAAAGGTGATTACGAGACACTCGAGATTTTAGGGAGCGATCGGAGATGATTATTTCGGGTTGGATGAAGAATGTAATCAATCTTGTCCTCAGACGCGGTAATTTTCTCTTTGACAAATCAAGGCTGATTCGCGAAGAGTATTTCTGAGAAATATCATCTCTCGCCAATTGTACGAAATTCGATTAATTCCACCCCTTAACACATGTTATATAGTCCATTTTTATCATAATTTTTCATTTATTTTATATGTTTTATCAAAATCCACTCCTTCGTCCTCGACTTTGTGGTAGATATTCATAATGAAAGGAATAAGACAAAACTTATACTCGTTACCACAGGATATTTAATAAAATGACCTAGGTTTTGACGAGTCACGTCGAAACATCCATCTCAATAATTATTAATACCGTATTTACTCGAAAATAACCTCCCCTTTGTTCCGAAATTTTCGTCCTAAAAACAGAGGGAGCTGTTATATTCGCGTAATTCACTTTTCACGCGCACTTATATTCGCGTACTAGTTTTTTTTCCTATATTTGTCAGCCCAAAACAAAAGGGGCGGTTATATTCGAGGGGTAGTTATTTTCGAGTAAATACGGTATTTCTTATCACAAACAAACTATTTCCTAACCGGATTAATCCCACCATCCCGGACTCGAACCCCCAAGTCTTGGGGTTGGAAAGCTAGCACGCTAACCACTCCGCTACCATAGCTGAACAACGAATCCGTCCCTGATTCGAGCAATAGCACTTGCGAAATTGCCTTCTACTTTTGGCTTGTCTCGAAAATGGACGTGATTCTCGCTACATTAGGGAAACTAGCGTTTATGTTCCACGAAACAATCTCCGCAATGTGTAAAGATAAAGCCTCTCCACCGTTTCACGCTTTATCTCAAACTGAGAAGAGATGCTTTTCCTCTTACGCTGCCAAAAATGAATCCCTACACCGCTGTCGGCGTTCCTTTTCGCTTGTTCACTTTTGAGTTTTGCTCCTACCTTTACCGAGTGTCTTGAAACCAGTTTTGCGGTTTCCTGTGCAAAAGTCTCTGAAATATTCCGCGGATTTTATGTCTTATTTCTCCGCTATTCAAAAGTTAATTATCTCTGAAGCTTTTTCATTTTCACTCGAGGTTGTCGAGCTGTAAATATTTTCCTTTCGCTTTATGATCTTGGAAAATCTGAAACTTTTTTCTTGGCGTAAATTTGTTGGAAGCTGGTTTTAAGAGTCATTGTACATTTTAATTACAGAATACACTCTAACTTTTCTGAATTTAATTTTCCTTTGATCCGAGGATAGAGGAGGAGGAATAGATTGGGTTTGTGTTTTCAATCATCAATACAAATAATGCATTTTTTTCGGTACATCTCTTCTAATTCCTGATGGAATTATGTGCCGTGAAATGCTCAATTGCAGTTTTCCTTTTGATAACTTACCTTTGCCATTATATCATCCGACTATTCCATTCCAAGTGTTATTGTCTGCCGTTAATACACCACGGTTCCTACTCAATTTTCTTCATAAACTCAAAATTTCTCAAAATTTCATGATCTGCTTTTTTTAAAGATTTAGGTTAAGCTTCGTGAACATCATGTTTCATGAGTTGGATGACAATCTTGTAGTTTTTTAATTCTGGGAGATTGCTATCTTACACAAAAAATCCCGGAAACCCTTCTCCATATTGCCTATTGTTCAATGAAAGTAATACATTACAGCTGTTTGCTGTCAGAGCCAGTTATCATTGTATTGTAATTTTGGAGATTCTTCCCGTAAGATTTGATCAGTAAAATTATATACCGAATTAAATGTATTGGAGTCGTAAAAAATATTTAATGCGCGGAAGAAAATTAAGAAAATGGTCAGAATTATTATCTGAAGTGAAATAAAGTTTTATGACTTAATGTATTGAATTGAAATATTTAAAATAATAAATGTAGACGAAGTTTTTTAAGTATTACTAATGAGTTACTTAACTACTAATAAGACTAATTAACTAATAAGACTTAACTTGGTAGCGAGTAGGACTGTACTTAGTAGTGGTACTGTGTAGCAGTGTACTGTGGTAGAGGAACACAAAACTATAATAACAGCTTGACTTGACGACTAAGTAAGAATATGATATTATTAAGTACTTAATTATGCCTATTGTGTACGATCTTGAAACAAAAAACTATTTATGACCTACTGAGAGCAATCTCCAGGTACCAAAATAATCGTGCCATTTCCATGAGAAGTAACAGATTCTAATTGCATTTCCTCTTTCACGAGTCTTCGACTCTGTATTTGGAATCGTCGACGAAATTACCCGTAACATCGTTGACATGTGTGAATGCCAACTCATTCGGGTTCGTAATGATTTGTCACTCTCAGTTGCATCATATAATTTTCCGAAAGGCTCACCTATCCTTCATCTCTGCTATCTGCTGTGATGCCGTAGCCAATGCTTGCGTTAACGTGAGAGCGACAAACCCGCACATGGAAAATCAAGTTTCCCGGGAAGAGCACAATCTCAGCGTCCTCGGCCGAACCCCCATCGATCTCCCACACCCCACGCCAATCATGTGTGTTACACTAAGAGCATTTGCTCCCAGCGTAATCAGGGTTGGGACAGGCCTGGTTAATCAAGGATAGTAATAGTACTGACATATCCCAGTAATAGGACTGACGTATAAAATATTTTTCACTAATTCCGAAAGCGAAAAACGTACAGTTTTAATTGTATCATTTGGGCGAGATTGAGACTTATGTCGTTTTTACGTCTTAGCCTACGTCTTTGAAGATTAAAAACGAAAGAGCGAAAAAAAATGTGAAAAGAAAGATACTGCTTTGTGGTTATTAAAATCCACTTTTTTGTAAAACTGTTCGTAGCAGCGATTGCCCTTCAGTAGGAAAGCACCCATGCAATAAGGGGGTTAAATATCTACGAAAACTACTAATAGTGCTACGAGAATTCAAAGAAATGGAGACCTGAAAGGTAAAAATATAAAACATGTGAACAATTTACAACTTTGATGTAAAGAAGAAGAGATTTCAGATAAACAAAACAAAGAGATGTACGGTGTGTACAACAATATAATCGGTTGTCTGATGATTCAGTATATAAATTAATAATATACCAATTAATTGCTTCGTTGCGTCAATTTTTACAATGTTTTGAAAGTACGTAGATTTCTACCAATTTAGCTCAATTGTCTTCTGTCCTTTCTCAAGCAGGAGCGTCTATCTTTGTAGGGATGTAATCTTCCATAAAAATCCAACATATATCTTGCCAAAAATTTTTGTTCTCTGTCTTACAATGATTGTATCAGTTTTATGTTTTAATTTCCGTAGAATTTTCGAGAAAGCCGGGTGTCAGACTTTTTCACCGCGGAATTTCTAAAAATGTTCATTTTATGTTTTTTTACCAAATGCTGTTGATTTTATTGCCATTTTCATTAAGAGTTTTAACCTTACTAACCTCACTAATACTGAACTATTAGGTTTTGAAGTCAAAATGATTTGATTTATGAAATAAAGCGGGAAATGTTAACATTCATGAATCAGCTGCATCCTAAGTTAAATTTCCTTTTCCTAATTTACATTTTTCCGTTATTATGGACTAGGAGCAACGAGAATGTTGAAAAAATTGCGTACTTTTCCCTCATTCGACCAAGTCTCGCTGCGCAATCTGGGATCCACATGAATTAGGGTTAGTCTCAGATTTAGAGATGGCTCGATATAGAGCAGCCCGTTTTTTCAGTGGAAATTTCACGTTCGACAGTAGCCATAGTAAAATCACTCGGATGGAACTCGCTGCAGGAGAGAAGATCCGATTACCGACGAAAGCTTTCCGAAAAATTTATCGGTCCAGAATTTTTAGGCGAAGTAAAGATATTGTCACTCCGGTAAAAAACGAAAACGCCATCTTCGAGAGGCGACGACCAAGCAAATGCTCGCTAAAATAGGTAGTTACATCTGGGCGTTCTTTCCACAGAGCATCAGAGAATCTAATAGGATAAATTAGGTAAGGTGTTCATACACCCCATGCCATACACCACTAGCGGCTTGTGGGGTACAAATCTAAAAATGTAAATTACTTTGAGATAAACATATGTCGAGAATCGAATATCGTTGACTGAGGAACTTAATACTAAACAGTTGTAGGTAACGTGTAAGCTCCACAAATTAGCTTCGATGACGGTACAGTTCTGATCTGACGATGGTCTTAAGAGGTTAAAAAAGTGGGAAAAGAGCTCGGCCGTTTGTCTGGAACGCCTCACGTCGCTCCGTTCCGTTGGCTGCCAGCTGCTCACGTATTCTCTCTTCATTGTTAGTCTGCTGAAGAAAGAAATTTTTTCTTCTCCCCTTCCACCGAAGACTGTCCCCTTTTCTCTTTCCATTGCTTTTTCCTCCCTCTTCTCTTCATCCGCGGTCTCTATTTCGTATTCCTGGAAATTCACCGCCGTTCTGAGCAAAGCGAACGGATTCTTACCATGAGGTTCAGAATAAGAAACGTTTTGTCTGAAGTATAAGTCGTTAGCGATATCGCCTAGCTAGCTCTGTCTGGATATACTACATTTTACTATTGTTGTCATCGTATCTGTCATCCATCTGTTATAGGTTTATATCCGCATATATTTTATGCAATATGTATTATATATTATAAGAATTTGTTTTTATCGTAATATAGTTTAGTTTGAACGTTGTTTATATTGTACTCATTGACTAGCCTTCATCTGGACAGATGAAACTGTCTATACGTTGTATAACATCGTTCTTCCAACTATCTTTGACGATTTTAGTTTAGTTATTACGAAGAATATTATTAGTTAATACGGACAAAGCTCTGTACCAGTAGTGAATTCTTTAATTTTCATTTTTTATCTTCGCTTTAGTNATTCAGTTCAGTTCAGGATTGAAAATGGCTGATGACGATGATGATAATGATATACATATATAGAAATATTAATTATTTTTAACGTCACGACTTTCAGGAAAATCATACTAATGAACATATCGATACGAATTTAATAGGGCAGACTCGAAAGCTTTCTTACCATTTTCCTGTGTTTACAACTAGAAGGGGGTGTCATCACTTTGTGTGGCCGGTGATTCAATTAAGCCAGACCGCGAACGATGCTGCCACCATGTGGACGAACTCGCAACGTCCTTGCTCACAAAGTATCCCGAATGGCTTGGGGAAATGTTATGCCGGGATAGCTCAACGGACAGAGCACCCGACCGGCAATTGGAAGACCTGGGTTCGATTCCCGGTCCCGACAGACTTTTTTCAATTCCATTCTTCCTTGGGATTTTTCCTGGGTGCGCACCATCTTGCGCAAAAATCACCCTTACCCACAGATTGTTCACACTCCTCTTTTGCTTGGTATTTTCCTGCTTTGGTTGAATTTTTCCTAACTTCAAACTTATTATTTGAAACCCAAAAATTATTTTATATGTGAAAGATTTATTTCTATTCTATTTTAAATTTCTTGTGGCGTGGATTGGAGGTAAGAAGATACAAGAAAGTCTCAATCTTGCCCTAATTAATTCTTTTTATTGTTGTATAGTTAGTATTGTATTTTTTGCCTTCGTACATTTCTTAATTTTGTGTTAATAATGTTTAAACATGTATGTCACTGGTTTCTACAAACGCGATCGTAGGTGCACGTGTTCGTATGCGCAAATTAAGTTCAGTAATATCAATCCATTTGCATTATTTTTTACCATGTCTCCGGCTCACAAACTACAAATTTTTTCAATGGTAATAATTGTTATTACCACTCGAAATTACGGTATCTTTATGATAGCTAAGAAACTTGTCGACTTTAAAGTTGATGATGTATGTAAATGTTTTTGTGGGCTTGTACATACGGGGACGGGTACTAATAAACTCGGTTTCTCCACAATGATATACAGTACGAGAGAAGAAAAAGTTCGCAAGCTGAATTACTTTACATTAGTTAGACCCCCATCGAGGCAGTATACTCCCATCTGCAATATACGAGACCCTGCAGAGAAACGTTGAATTCGTGAATTAGAATAGGTCCTGTGTAAATCCGTGGGTTTTATTAAGAATCACTTCTACTCAAAAAACGTCGCCGTCGTGCTCATTGATGTAGGATGGGAACCGTTTTAGGATATTACGTTCAATTCTCGTTAAACTTGCTCAATACATTCAGAGATCATACATACGTAAATGTGCTGGAAATTGACTGTGCGTGCACTCCCTTCCACACGCTCAAAGGCAACTTGCGGGGTACATATGTAGATGTAAGTGTATCGTATGCTGTACGAATATTGGGAATTTCCGCTCCTGTAGGCCGCCTCCCGTTCTCTACTTTCCAGCTTTCGGTTGCTTCGTTTCCTATTCCATTGATGTCGCATCGTTCGCTTACGATTCGAAATTCAGTCGGACCATCCATTCCTCTCTTTGTCTCTCTCTTGCTTCCTCTAGTTTTTCTCCCACACTCCCAGTGTGTGGGGTTTGCACTTGCCCTGCTTATCTTATTTTCTTAGATAAAACTGGTATATTTTTACGGGTAGGAATGTTTGTTTGTAGTGACCGTGCATTGTTCTGAGTATCAAATAAGCTGTTCTTGTAAGGAAAAGGGTTTAGGTGACTTGGCACGATAAGTCGTGCATCTAGGAAAATTCCCAAGGAGAAACGGACATGAAAAAAGTCTGACGGAACCTGGACTCGAGCCCGGGTCTCCCAATTGTCCCGGTGGAATAGCTCAATGGATAGAGCAACCGACCAGCAATTGGGAGACCCGGGTTCGAGTCCCGGTTCCGTCATACTTTTTTCATGTCCGTTTCTCCTTGGGAAGCTGTTCTTGTATAAATTCAATCATATCCGGTAATAAGCATAGCAATCATGCCTTCATTGGACGAATTTCAGTCTGTTGGGAGCGCTCATGGAATTTAACGCTAGATCTCACACTCAGTGTTGTATTGTCAGATACGGGTCGATTTATAGTTAATTGCTAGCTGAGGGCCTCTTCGAAATGTGATCCTCAGTAAGACTGTTCGTGAGCTCTCAAAAACGTACTACAAATTATTCTCGTTTATCACCTCAAGGAAGAATTTTATATTTGTTGAGTAAATCCTCATAATATGTTTATATTACATTGCTCATGTTAGACGTTTATGTTATGTAGTGTAAAGTCTATCCATCTTTTGTAACTTATAGAAATATATTGTCATTCAAAAATAGTTTATTTACTCTTGCCGTAGTGAAGCGACTATGATTTTTATATTATGTTTATCTATGTATTTTACAAAAGATTCGAATTTTTGCTCATAATTTCCAATGCGGTCCTTCATCTTTGCGCCCAGGGCCTCCGATAGCTTAAATCGGCCCCTGCTATGAGAAGTTACAGAAATTCAGCAGAGCCACACAAGTCCATAAAATAAAATGAGAAAAAATGGACCCGTACTTATATGCTTGATTTTGTGCTAGTAACATTTTGACTGTGTAAAAAGTGAGCTTTGCTGTTTCTACATTTCCATAAAGAAGTTCCCTTATTTCTAATTTGTACGTCTCGAACTGTTTTCGTTTGGAATAATACGGATTCCAGAAATGCTACGTAGTAACCTCTTTTGGAAGAGACAAGCATCGCCAGTGTTTTATATTCAAAGTCCTTGGGATGAGATTATAAGTAGCGGAATGAAAGACGAGGATTCGTTTGTATAATTTGGGATGAGTCTCACGGGGACTTACCTTGAGGAGCTCTCGTCCATTCATTTTACGGAAGAGCTGCCATAACCTTAGAATTCTCTAATCGACTGTTTTTCAAGAGGTGAAATTCAGAGAGGGATGCTAATTTCGCCGTGCTTTGGCTGAATCCGTCTATCAATCACGAACAGACAGTTAAATAAAGCACTTATAAGTCTTCGTCAAATTTGAATTTCGTTTCAAAGAATTATATGGGCCCGTAGAAAGCTTTACTTTCTTATACCTCAAGCTATTTTTGTTGCTGTTATAGATGAAAATGATCAAAGAATCGACTTAAGTGATGAAACGATAAATCTTACGATGAATTGACCGGAAAAGACAGCATTGTTTTGAGCTCTTCCTGTTATTAACGGAAAGATTACGATAAAAGGTGAATATACACTAACGTAAAGGGCATATATTTTGAGGTTTCTTTCGTTGAGATTGACCCTCGAGGATTTATTCGGGTGTGAAAATGATTGAATTATTTTATTTTGTTAAAAATAACCGAAATTTGTAATCTTATTTTAAAAACAGGACGTAGTATCGAAAACTAACCGGAACATAAAAACTAACATGTGAGAGATGTCTTGATACGAAGTATTCTATGAGGAATATTCTAATTTAAGATATCTCTAAATTTGATGGCACAAAGATGATTTGTATGAAAAACATTAATTATAAAATATAGTGAAACTAGACTGTGCTACAGGAAATCCAACCTCTTTAATGATTAATGATAGAACTAGAGAATAATTTATCATTTTCCAAACTAGAAATTCTAGTTCAACAGTTACTGCAGTTGAAAAATTAATACGAGTACAAAAATTAATTAACTACAGCATATGGATTAGTTCTGATGAAGAAAGTTCTCTAACAGTGCCAACTATACCACTCTAACAGTAAGACTAAAAAGTGCTAGTTAGAAAAGGCACCCCTTTATGAGCATATGCTCCAGATCACATTAACGCAGGACTAAATTTTGTTCGAATTTATCTGAAGAGAAAAAGTGCCTATTTTGTAATTTATGAAAAGTCGTCAAATTCCCAAAAATCCTCATTTCGAATCTTCAATGAAGAAGAATATTCCTCTTCTACCTCTTACGAGTACACCCCATTATCAATAGAAACTTAAGGAAAGTAATTTCGTAGCACAGAAGAAAAAAGACTTAAATTTTCCTCGCAATTTAATGACGTTTACCGGTTTTGCGAATGTTTTTTTTATTTATTTTTTTATTTAATATTTTGTTATTTAATACATCGATGTTCCGTCAGGCGACGTTTTATTGCCAATATCGTGGAATAAAACGACTGACGATAAATGTTCATTTAAAGTTGCAATTTTTATAGTTATCAGAAGTGGAGAAAGAAATATTCGATAGTTGAATGCACGCACAAAGATCCATACATCGCACTTGTTGCAGAGGAAACAGTAATCCCCGTAGTAGTGGAAGTTATGCAGCCGCTCAGCAGCTACGTGTGTTGCGGGGTAGTCGGGGTTTGGTCCTCGTAAGGAGTTCCACCTCTGCATTCGGGTGATAAGGGAGCAAACCGAGATCATACTTTATGAATAGCCTGGAATGACCGAAATTTGGAGGCCGCTCTTGCTATAAAGCGAATAGTAATAAAGTTGGCTGCACTCGAGATGTACTGTAAATAGGAGATAGTGGTGAGGACGTTCAGCTTGTATCTGTAATGACGTTAGCGAAGTGAAGGCGAACATTTTCTGGTGATTGAATTCATTCCATTAGGAAAGAGATACGTTGAATTCACACTGAGTAAAATATTTGTGATGGAGGGGGTCTATAGTTAAGTTGCGATGAATTTGCGCATTTATTATTTTTCACTTTTTTCCGTTTCAGTCTTGTATCATCTTCCATTTATTGAGTGTGTTAATTAAAACATACCGTCTCATTTTCTATAGTTGTGAATTTCAATGGGAATATAGGTAACATTAATGCCTAATGAGGAAGTATAGGTAAACTTATGCTATCAGGCGAATTTTTCTACCTACTTGGAATAGTTTCATGCCAGCATCTTAAATGTTGTCATACTTTTCCTGAAGTAGTGGTCACTGATAGCTCCATGAATGGATATAATTTAATTTGTTCAGAAAATCTTTTCCCCCTCCGCCCTATTTTTTAAATATCATAAAATGTAGCTGCTTCGAGACCGTAGATTTTCTGTTTATGTTTATTTTTCTATAATTTCTAAATCAGGCAGTTTAGAAAGTTAGTCGAAGTATGATGACGTAAAATAAATTCTCTTCCTGCCGGAAAACTTTTTTTTCATGCTTCCTGACTCAGGATCTTATCCATGGTCTTCTATTAAGAATTTATCAGTTCACTTTTTTTACTGAAGATAACGGGTTAGGGGAGGTCTGGCTCGGATTAAGGGTGGGTGTTTAGGTCATAGGTAATTCATTCAGTACAGCTTTTTGACAGCGATATTTACAGATTGTTGTTTAAAGGTCGTAATCCCAGGTTGTGGAAAATAAAGTATTTTGGATATGTTTCAGTTTAGAGTTGAATCTCTTGGTTATTTTATTTAAGGTTGTAGAGAGAGACTTAATATTATGGTAATTTATATCTCGGAAGAGCTGGTGTGATATGCAAGTTTAAAATCCCTTAATAGGCTTTACAATGGGTAGATATTCTAGGAGTTTAGTGTTTTTGTAACCCTGAAATCTGTTAAATAGGATTCCGGATAAAGCAAATTTTGCTCACGTTGTCTTTTGAATGTTGTTTTCAACATTGTTTTTCCATGTCTGTTTTTCATCAAGTACCACACCTAAAAATTTCTCTCTCGTCTTATTATGGATATACCTATTCTTCTTTCCATCGAAGGTTTTATGTGACTTTAAAGTAAGTCGAAGTATGAACTTAAATAATAACTCCTGTAGCCATAGATTTCTAAATCCAAAGCGTAGTACTTTTGTGTGTGAGTTTCTAAGTTTTGTATTATTATCTTAATTGATTGTAGTACGTTCGTATCGTTGTATAAGTCATTTTAGCCGTTCAACGTTTGGCGTTATGCACTTCTACTGAGACCTGCTCCTATCTAACTTGATCAATTAGATGGTGAAGAAAATTTCAGGTTTTATTCCGCGACTTTCTTCATAGGCTTTGAATCCTAGAATTATTTTTTTTAACTTACACTACATTCAGAGGTTATTCTATATATTTATAAAGGAATTTATTCGAGGAATTGAATTTTAGATATGTATCCAGGAATTTTTTCTTCAAATTGTACGCTACTGCTGTACTAAAAATGTCGAATAAAATTCACAGACCTGATGAGGGAGATCGTGCGCTGAAGCCTGGTCGCATCTGTATTAAAATCCCGTGGAAAAAGTACAAAGTCTCTCTTCCTTCGAACAAAATGAAAAATATCGCTCACGTCAACTGCGGGGTTTGTCCAATCCCCACTTGCTTTTCCGCCTTTGCTCGCTCGCATTCAATTCCACCAAAGTTTTTACATTTCATTTACGTTCTTCTCGGGTTTTTCATCCCTTTAATTAATCGCCGCTCATCCCGATGACAGGATTCTGCAGCAGACAAACAACGGCGGATTTCCGCACATAAATCCCTCTTAACTTTATCCGGGTTTCTGCGAATTGGAATGGATCTGGAAGGAATTGTCCCTACGCAGTGTGCATCTGGAAGCGCGCGCAGGACGATACATCTCCGCGAAGTTTCAGAAACGCAATCCTCGAAGATGATCCTTGCGTCGACGGTTACGGGGCTGCATAAGATCCCGCGTGCATCGACTGCGTTTCTTTCCGAACCGTTTTTTCATTCGGCCGCTTCAATATTTCCGCGTCACTCGGGGCTATCGCCGAAGAAAGAACAGCGCCCACATCCGTCGGAGGCGTAGACGTCGCGGGAAATTTTCAGGAGCGCAGTTTTTACGTGACACCACGCCCCGACGTGCTCACCACTTATCCCCCGTTCGCGCACGAGTGCCCTTAAAAGCCCTTTGCCAATTCCGCGGAATGCGTCCCTATACCGCCCTGCTAACGTCTCGTCCCATTCCGCCGCGATTTGCATCGAAGGAAAGATGGATTTAACGGCGTGGGAGTGGGAATCTGGTGGCGGGGCTCTTTCGCTCGCGTCCCTGCCGTTCTCTTTACTGCTGGGATAGACGCGGTTTTGCTCGTGCATCCGTGAGGTTCTCCTTTTGGAAGGGTCGCTTATGGATCCGTTTTCCACGAACGTAGATGTCTTTGATGTATCTTCGCTCCTGCTTGAGACTGAGTTGAAATTGTGGATGATTTAATTGTACGCAGCAATAAAGGGACTCTGAGCCAAGCTCTGGTTATTGTTTATTACTTTTTGACTAGTAGAAATGAAAATCATACTTTACTCATTTCAGCATATTTTTGCAAAATGGCCGGTTTCGGACCAGCTCGGTATAATAATAATAACTTCTCTAATGGAAACAGGTTAACCCCAATTACATCCATTTTAATAATTAATACTATTCACAAGTACACACAACCATTCCCTAATCGGAAAAATCCGAGTAGCCGGGATTCGAACCCGGGACCTTAGTGTTGGAAGGCTAGCACGCTAACCACTCCGCCGGTTAATAAAATGTATGTTTAAAATGGGTTTATGTTTATGTGCTTGTTAGTGTAAACAATCTGCAGAACAATAGTTTTGCGAAACCATGAAATGCTTATACGAACTATGGTTTGTGTAATTTAAGGAGCACTGTTGCTTGATAGAATATTTAATATGGACCCTGGGCGGGTAAAGTTGGCCAACTTTGGACTAGGAGATAGAACAATGGAGACATAATTTGTGTGATAATTGATAAACGCATTATAATCAGTGTCCAAATAACAATTATCCCCAATATTTTGCATCTCACCTAATCTAATAGCTTCTTGCTAAATAATCTATGATGGACGGACGAATTATTTCTATGTTTAGCGTCTGCGGTACCAATAAGCATGTTACCGACAATAAACGTAAAAGTATCTCGCTCACGAAGTATATCAACTCGTATTCTTAAAATGCTACCATAAATTTATCCGTTGCTAAATGAAATCAGATGTAAATCGTTTATCCTTTTAAACTAAATAACGTAGATGATAATTATTTTTAATTAAAGATTTGGACGGGATGGAAAGTTCGAATCCTATTGGTTAGGTAGTTCGAATGGAATCTGAGGTAGATAATAATGTAATCTTATTTAACTTAGGAGTAAATAGTTACGTACACATATACGTTCAGATAATTTGCAACAATTTTAAGTGTATTCAGGATGGCACTATCGATTTCGTGCCTAGCAACCTACTAAAAGAACCCAGCTGCTACCTTAAAGATATACTTGTTTCACTAGGATTAGGATTACATCTGTGGAAAAAGAGTATTTGTTATTTTGTTCCTATAATCCTTGTGTTATGGATTTCCACACAGTAAAGCCTGCTACCATCGATTTTATACTTGTTTCAATTTGCATAAAAATAACCTCCCATATCTTCCGAAACCTATAGGAGCTCATCCAGAATTTTCCTGAAATTAGATATTTTAATAAATAATCTCTTGAACGCAAAGCGAACTAATTGATTCTCATCATAAAAGAATTATTTTAAGCATCCCAATAACTACTGATTAGACAATTCATAATTTTGCTCCGAGGGAAATACTTGCAGAAACTTGGGGAAAAAGGACTTAAGTTCGTCAGTCACCCCTTGGCGGGCCAGTTTAATTTTAATTGAAATCGAATAGAATTTCGCTGCCCCTCATAATAGTTTATAATTCATTGAGCTGTTCTTGAAGCTTTAATTGCGACTAAGTAACCAAGAACGCATAAGAATATATGTCCTTTCACGCATTTATTAACTCTTGACATTTGTCAAACTTCGGGATATGTCTGCCCAAGTTCTTGAAAGTTGAAAAAGAATTTGCGAGAAAGTTTTCATACCAGGTTGAGTTCAGTTACATTTTCCCCGATTAAACACGTTTAGTATTCTGCTGGCTCAAATAGGATGCTGATAAATGAGGAAACAAACGCAATTAGACGTTTATACAGCATTCCGTAGGCATCGTGCGCGCTAAAAATGCGTTTTTATGAACTATAGAATTATTTAATCGCTTTTGGAGAGCTCCCAGTACTCTCGATGAATGTGAAATACTCTCAATGTAACACACTGCGTTGATTGTTTTAAGATGTTTCATGTCTTTATCAGCTATTAGACAAAGCAAATGTCGAAGTTAAAGAAGCGATACGAATGCAGATAAATAATGAGCAGTAATAATGTTTTCATTGAGTAGACGCTAGCCGTTATCTAAGTGTACTGGTACGTCTCATTGTGCCTCAATCATTACAGTACGCAAACACTAGTTACGACGACGAGCGTACGTGCGACAATTACGTTTATCTCCGCACAATTACATTTTATCTCAATATCAGAACCTCTATATCGGTATCGTTATCTCTTACTCCTCCATTCCCAAGGATGGTCCAAAACCTATATCCGCATATAAACGAGCATATACACTCACGTCCCAGACAACTCGGCTACCGCTAAGACGTGACCTACTAAGCTCACTTCTGCATGCAAAACACTAAATCAATCGTTTGATAATGTTTATAACAGCGGAGGGGCCGCGTATTTATTGTTAAAATCGCCCCGGAAAGCTATCTACGGCGGATCTTTAGATAGGATATTTGTGTGAGATTCAAATTTGGCACTCTCTGATAGCTGCATTGGCCTGAATTCCCGCGCCGAGCCATCGGAGGCGAAAATGGCTGACTCACGCTTTCAAAATAGTGCCGTCGAAAAATTTGATCGACGGTGCTATCAACGCTCCCTCCCCTGCCTCCCCACCCCCAGCGTCTCCCTCCCCTCTCACGCGTGTGTATATGTATTTATAAATACCAGTCCCCACCACCGTCGCGTTGCCTAATAGCGCGAGAGCCAATTCGCTGACCCAATAACCCACTGCACTTGAGCTCTTTCTACCAATTGATTGGCAACATGGCGTCGCTGAGAGATTTTCAAATCCACGCCCAGCTTTTTTTACCTCCTCTCTTGCCACTCCTCAAATGTCTCGATCTTACGTCGTTTTTGTCGCCTCCCCTCTAGCTAGCGTCGTATCTCCGGGGGAGTGGGAGAGGTAACATTGTATCTCTGGGGTAGTGGGAGAAGTGACGAATCTCCGGGGAGAGATGTGACGTATCTGCGGAAAGCGAAGGATGCGTCATTTGTACGCCTTTCTCTTTGAGAAAGAGGAAAGTGAAAGGGAAAGGTGACGTGCTCCTTTCATCGCTTGCTCGTTGCGTGAATTACGGGGTTGCCAATTGAGTGACTTTCCTCGCTTTACTTGGCGCGTCGATTTTTTGAATGACGGTAGGTGAGTTTCTGAGAGAAAGCTACGAGGCAATGGGAAAAACGGCGCAGATGTGAATTTTGAATTTTCGATCTACGAAATGAAATTGATTGCGATTGGTTTGAATTTTGCGATATATTGTCCGCTGTTGTTCAAATTTGGAATTCCGTATCTTATTAAATCTAATGAAGGACATCTGTGATTACTGTTAATGTTTATTGCATTTAATGCTGGAAAATGGTGTTTTAATGATTAAGAAAAGGCAAATTATTAAGCACGGAAGAGCCGCGCGGCTATATCCTAAGGTATAAATGGTTATTAGAGAACTATTGCATTAGGATTGTTGTCACACAATCACAAGGAAATCGTCTAGAATCACCCTTGGCTAAGATCTGAAAATTTTTAAGTCACCAAAATTATTTTGCATGAAATGTACAGCTTTATGTTGCAGTTTCCTCTTTTAGAGCTCTTTCAGAAAGCTATGTAATGCTCTAGAGTCGAAAATTAATTTCCTTATTTGAGACGAGAATGGCAGGCTATTTCCTAATTGTAATTTTTCATTACCTGCTGTACACCTTCATTCCACTTGCTGCCAAAATTATAAAACCATTGAGCAAATTCATATCTATCTGTAAGAAATGAATGGAATTTTTAAGGATATTGATAGTTGCGGTTTATTTTAATATCTTTGCATAATGTCCGCATGGCAACTGAGGGTTTCATTTAGTAAAATTTTCCTAAAGACAGTGTTACTCCTATGTACTGTACGTCGTAATAATTGTTCCGTAGAGCGATAAAATTGATTGACGGGTAAGATTAATGAGGTTTGTGTCATTAATTCCACGTTTCTACTGAAATTATTGGTGCATAAGAATTGGAAAGATATCGAACCCATTCTTAGTTAGTACATACATTTACATAGCTGTTTCTTACTATCCAATCTCCTCTCCAATTAGGGCATTTAGAATCGAAGACTTTAAATATCTATATACTCTCATACCCATCCAAAAATGGATAAATGAATATTATACAATCCATACCTTGCAAGATATCTGCAATGAACATAATGAATTACTTCAGCCTTCACTTCGTGGAACCTTCTCACGTTATTCATTGCGAATAAAAAGAACTAAATATTCCGGTTTCCACGAAAAAAAATTATTAAAAACTGACGACTAGTTTCAAGGTGTTTTAAACTTAAAACTTTTTTGTGGAAACAGAATATTTAGCTCTTTTTATTCACCATGAATAATATCTGCAATTAAGCCTGGCTGTTTTAAAATAATGTGTGGCCAAGTTATCCTAGAATAATCACATATGATTTTCGATTATTAATTATGTTTTTGTTAATAATTGCCTATAGTAGAAATCTCATACCTCTATTCTTTATATATCATATCGAATTTGTTTTTAAGTGATTTTCACTGCTTGGCCAATGTATGTCGGCTGACTCTTTAAAGGTAATTGTAGAGGAATTGAAAAGGAGAGCCGTCCATCATCGCGTTCCCTTCTCCTTTCCTGCTGATGAGAATGCAGACTGCAGTGGTGGGGAGACCTATATTCCATTCCTTTATTTCAATTCGGCCTCGTTACATCGGATTACATATTTATGGGGATTAGCTCTTTGATCGAACGTTTTCCACATAGCCTCGGGTTAGCTCGATTCAACTGCGCATGCGTGAAGTTTTATTCCTGCCAGTCAATTTAATATTTCCAAAGGAAACCTTACATCTCTTTTTCACTATTCATAGCATGAAAAATGAATGGATGTGCCGTTTTATGAAAAATGCGGCTGATTGATATTTTTATGGTAGTTTTCGCGGCGACAGGGTCCGTACTTTTCGTGTGAATTAATTAGACGTTTTCCAGAGAATTTGCTGTTCTTATAGAATCTCTGTTTGGATACGCAAACTAAACTCCTAAGCTTTTCAGCATATACTAATTATCTCA
Source organism: Ladona fulva (assembly GCA_000376725.2). Lineage (NCBI taxonomy): Eukaryota > Metazoa > Arthropoda > Insecta > Odonata > Libellulidae > Ladona > Ladona fulva. Next base: position 1,865,423 of record KZ308183.1, on the reverse strand, counting down.
GTATCCTTACAATATTATATAGTATTTTTCGTTTATCCTGCTTGGAAATCGGTTATCCTAATTGCTTACTCTATAGAAGGAATATTGAACAAACATGTAGCCGGTATAGCTTGGTATGGTTGTATATGTCATTTTATTAATTAATTAATACGAAAGAACAACATTCTATACATATAGGAATATACTGAAAGATCGATTTTTAAGGAATTGATAGAAACTTAGTACGAATTTTAGAATTTTAATGGTTTATCAATGCATATCATCTTTCTCTTATTTAACTCCTAATCATATACCTTAAATCTCGTTAAAAATTAATTTTGAATACCGTATTCTAGTATGAACGCTCTAAACAAAAGCATTGGCATATTTTAACTGTTCATTTTATACGTATGATAACTGTTAGATGATGAAACAGGATGCAATCTATGAAATATTTTATCGTCTATAAAAATGCCTGAACGGAAATTGAAAAGTGAACATTCAAGACCAATTAAATGCAATATTAGGGCGGCGACGTATCTGAATCAGAGGGGATCTAAAACTCTCAAAGGGGGTTAGGGACGATTTTAGACAACTTCTTTATGAACCTATCGTTATTTAAATTATTGAATCACGTATTGTCGTGAAAAATGTAGTATATGCGTTGCGATTGTGGTAAAACTACGCGATTTTACACAATTTTCTTATGAACCCATCTTCAATTAACATTTTTTAATTCCCATGTTGTCGTGATAAGCGTGGTGATTGTGGCAAAACTTAACAGTTTGATTTGAATTCAAGCTCCTCGTCAGATCATAGGCAAATTGTTAGTGTAAAAAAGTCATCAAGTGGGAGGTGATCGCCCCTATATCAGCGGATGATCTGAAGCTGGTACTAATGTGTTCGGAGATACCTAGAATAATTTAATTCCCTCCGGAATCACCTTCATTAGCCGATGAGGAATTTCCCTTTGGAATCGTTAAGTGCGCATAAACTTAGCCAATTAACTGCGACACGCTGTTACTAGTAAAAAAAATTGGAACAGCACTTCAGTTTATTCCTTATTATTTTTGGAACCTGAGTACATAAGCTTTTATCCATCAAACCTTTCGTTAGTCTAATCCATGCTCATTCATCAAGTTCGAAAAAAGGGAAACTTTGTCAGGCGAAAATTCATTACTAATTACTGAATAATTTACCACTATGCATTTCTAGTAGAGAAAACTTCCACTATCGATTACAGTGATGCTAACGAGTACTCTTACTCGTTAGCCGATGAGTCACTGTAATTGATAGTGGAAGTTTTCTCTACTAGAAATGCATTGTGGTCAATTCTCCAGTAGTTTATTTATATTAATGGAATTCAAAGTTTTAAAATAAATATGTGTATTTGTAAGGGAATGCCGCTTCAAAGTTTCCGACACCGAAGTCATAAGTCGGCCTCATCGGCGTCGGTCGAGTTTTTGTAATGGATCGAGTACTGTAACGCATGTCCTCAGTCGCGTTCTATTAAAGTGACACCACGGATAAGTAGTTCGGCGTGTAATGTTCGTGCGGGCCGATTATAATGCGCAGCTCGACGTCCCTCGATGCCTATGATTGGAATACTTTGTCGCGCTCAGCCCTCCCAGGATTTAATTAAAATTGCGTAATTTATACGAAAAATTAAGAAATGCGGCGCGAGCTCGGAATACTTAATGATTTTATTATCTTCGAAGCTCTTTTAGATGTGTGGAAGCCCTCAAGGACGCGCGGCTCTTATCGTTCCATATAATTTGCCGTAAGAATGTAACTTTTGGCGGGTTTCTTCAGTCGCTTTCCCTCGGTTGTTAAAATGTTGCTAATTTGTTAAACTCTCCGTAGAATCGCTAAATTTCATCCACCAAGGGCTTTAATGACACAAACGAAATAGTTGTTTGGAAATTTGGTTATCTGTTCGAAATATGTTGTTTAAGGGAAAGGATAAGGTGTTTAATTTTTGTACATTGTGGCGTGCGCCTTAAAACCCAATGATAAACAGATATGAAAATAGCGACGTTACTAGAACTCGAACCCAGGTCTTCCACTTTTCAGGCACACATTCTAACTATTGAACCATCATGCCACGTCTATTTCACTCATTTATGGGAATGTTTTTGTGGAAGTGTGGAAGGGACGTGTTAAGGTAGTTCAGTGGTTAGAATACCTTCCAGGAAAGTGGGAGACTTGGGTTCGAGTCCCAGTCACGCTGCTTTTCCTCCCATCTATTTATAGTTGCTTAAGTAAAGTTGAAGGATTTCTATTCTTCGTAATAAAATAAATTTCACGGATGAGCGGTGAATCTCCTATGGTTTGCTGATCTTCGTCATTATATCATTGATAATTACTGGAAAGAAAAATTTCGGCGTATTTACTAACGTGGGGTAGCTGTTGGCGGTATGGAAAATATCTATTATTTATTAGGAAGGTAGGAGAATTATAACTTTCACGTTAAGCCATGCATCTTAAAAACTATGGGATGAACTGATTATGTAAAACTGTGTGTAAACCAGGATTCGAACACGGATCTTCCACCTTCCGGACGGCTGTAGTAATCTATAGAACTATTTCGCTGATTAACCTTACTCAGTTTTCAGAGTACCTTACATTTTAATAATGGAAAGTGAAATTCATCAACCGTGTTTCTTTCTGCAGTTCATAGAACTTGTTAGTTCTTTATTTGATGAACGCGGATGGAATGCCATAATCAGTTCGATAATGTCGAGGGGATCATAAACAGAAGTCAAAGCTGAGAAAGCAAAGAACAGATTTAGCTATATACTCATTCATTAATAAAGGGGTTAAGGAGGAGAATAGTTTGCCTTAAGAGGTCTTCATACCCATACCTAAGAACAAAAAGGAATTTAGCAAAAGATGTAAATTTTATGCAGATATAGAAGTATAAATTGTGTAAATATGTTATTTAAATCCAGATTCATTGTAATTTAAAGGGTGTAAGATGTATTAGCGATGATCTGTTGTGTATTGTGTATATTTAAATAAGTGTATGTTGTATGATTAAGCTGCCACTAGGCTTGTGTCTATCCACGGCCAATTTTGTAAATAAAAATGAAATATTGTAAAGACTTATGAACAATATTACGTGGTTTCTATTCTCGTTCTTTGCATATGAAGGTGGCTCTGGTTGATTTTAAAATCGTACTGCTTTGCTGATGAGTGCCCAGCACAATATTTCCGCCATTTATGTATCGACCGTTTAAAAAAGGATAGGTGTCCTTAGGCTATTTTGCAAATTCCCGATTTTTCCTAACCTTGGTGATTCGTTAATGACTGATTGATACATTTTTCGCGAGGGATTATACAAATAGTTCTTGTTGACACACGAGTCCCCTTTGAGCCGTTTTATGTTCCCCTATATAATTCTCATTTATTACTGCTGTAGTTGATTTTGCCTTGAAATTCTTCTGTTTCGGAATACTTTGTAAATAAATGTGTAAAACGGGATAAACATGCACCGCCTACCTATACCTTAAATTATGCGCATAAATTTTATCTGCTATTTCTAAGCATCAGCCTTTTTAGGAAGACTTCTAAAAATTCGTGGTATTTACTAACGTTCCTTTCGATTAAGATTTTCTATCTCTCCATCATGTCTCTCTAAGCACTTCGAACTTTTATTGCAATCTTGGTACTGACCTCTTTTGGAACCGTTGTGTTTGTGTATCATGATTTACTTTTCTTATTTTTATGACAATTTTTTTTTGAAGTTATATCTTGTTAGGAAATAATGTATATGTACCATTTTGTTTACTTTTCAGTTGTGTTATGACCTGTTTTTTCCTTAAATTTAGCTAACTATCATTAGGTTTCGCAGGTTTTTCACACTTCCCTTCTTGTGGGTATTTTCCTGCTGTGGTGTATTTATTTCCTAAGTTCTAACTTAGGTTTTTAAACCCAATAAGTCGTTTTCTTCCGTGCCCTTTATAAGCTGTCCCCGTTAAATTTCATATGACGAAGGATGAAATGTTTGATTTGAGATTGAATGAAGAGATTTGATTGTCTCAATTTTATCCAAATAAAGCCGCATTATTATTATGATTATTATTATTATCATCATCGTCATGTCTGCGAATTTCCTCTTAACCTTAACAATTCTGTTGTGACCCTTTTACTGGTAGCATTCTTCGAATAAAGGATTGATTTGAATGAGTTGTCCTCAGTAGAGGTACGTATTGTATACGTACAGTAGGGTACGTATTCTTCAGTAAAATTGCAGAGGAAACTAGCGTCTCGAACCTCATCTATTACAACCCGTTATGTAACTTCGTACGTGAATAAATTCCGATGATCTCATGCGATTTATTCTCCGGATGAGTGTGCCACTTTGACCTCCCGAAGCGATTTTTAATTGAATAGTTGAGACCTATGGAAGGAATTCCTCGAATAAACCACTTCAGGAAATATTTTTCTGCTTCGGAATGTGCATCTGTCGTTGCGTAAGCCTCGATAATAATCTAAAGTTTATTTTGTAGAAGCTTTCATTACTATCCGTGCTCGATACATTCAGATATGGGAAACGTCTTTTTATCTAAAAAGTTTTGGTTTACGTCAGGTAATTAGGACTTCTGGATCCTCCCTTTTCTTCAAGTTCCTCATTGTTGGAATATTGGCTCATTGTTGGAATATTGGATATATATGACATTTTTTGTACTAGAAAGACCCCAATCCCTGATCTGAATTAAAAATGACTTAATGTAACAACAGTGCCTACTGTTGTTAGATTTCGAGCTGAACTCTGATTGCACTATCCTTGTACTCTTCACTTCATAATCGAAACCTGGGAGTGAGTATATATATATATATATATATTATCTTTATTAGTAATGATGATTAATGATTATTCAAGTCGATAACTACATCTTAATCCCATCATTAACATAATAAAATGAATAATATCAGTATTCCTCGCTATGGTTTGGCGCCACATTCATAGATAAATATTTTATATTTATGAAATATGGATCTCTTGCCACAAAAGGACGCCATCCCTGGTTTATAGTATAGAAATCTGAAAGCAGTCGATGATTCACTGCTTAGTAAAGACTCCATAAAATAATTCTTACTTTTTCCTCGCGTCGCAAATCACGTGATCCTTTGGAAATTTTCGCGCTCTCTTATGGCCTTACTCGCACCGCTGATTTATGATTTTATAGAAAAAATCTCTTAATGGCATCTGGAGACTAACCCCCCACCGTGGAAACGGAACGATTCCGTTAATTCGCTCGATTTCGATACGGAATAAGCAGGCTCGAACCTAGGAATCGCCCCTGTAAGGAGGCATATTTCCCCCATTCTTATGTAAATCGGGAAGCCTACGTTCGGCTCCGATGCCCAAATTCCATAATCGCCCTCCGCCGAAGCGTTGAAATAGAAAATTATTTCAAAATAGAAACGATCGTGTATTTTTTTTCGACGTAATCGACGGATCGGAAAAAGTTCCGATGGAATTAAATAGAAATCGAGATTCGGACTCACAGGCAGTAGATTCGATATATATCGAAATGGCTATCAATTTTGATCGTTTCGATCATAGACGAATTTCTGTTAAGTGATGTCTATGTATGTCGATATAAGTCGAAGAATTATTCGACGTGTATATACATTGAGCCCTAGAGATTGAAATGGTTCGGTAGGAAATCAAAAGACGACAATTTTTCAACCAAAATTTACCATACGACAGGAAAATTCGATATAAATCGTTACAGCTTTCGATTTCTATCGAATTATCTCGGAAGATGCCGGTTTTGTTGTCTTCTTCGCTTATTATGGGCGAGGGAGAGTGGTTGCGTGAGTAAAATTTAAGAAAAAGGTCGTCTCGTGATAAAAAGATTGACCAAGATCGGTGTCAAAGATTTGGATGGAGAGGGAACTGGAGGGGAGGAGTGACAGAGGGGGTCTGCGAGCAAGTAGGACAAGGCCAAGCGGCGGAGTAGGGATGGTGGAGGGGCGGTGGAGGGAGGAAGTGTTTCTGCTCGGAATCGGAATGAGGAGGTAAAGGAGGGAGGGTACCCCACTGTTGGCGGTTCCGAAAGCTGCGCGCGCATCTATTTTTTCTTTCTCTCCGCAGTGGCGACATCTGTCTTTCGAAACTGCTCCATTAACATCATCAGATTATCGATGGGATCTCGGATAACGTTATCACTCCGCGGCTCTTCCACCACTTTTCCTCGAGACTTCTCGATTCGCTTTCCCTCTCTTATTTTTTTCTCCAATTCAAGCTTTTGATGAGCATGATTCGAAACCCACGGTGTTAGCTCGAAAATGTGAAGAGCTCTGTTATGCTTTCAGCGAAAGCATTGTGAGAAACATCAGGTTCGTCCAAACCACGACCCTCGCATCAATTTTACTTGGTCCATAAGCAAATCTTATCCTGAAATTTTTATACAATTTTGAACCTGAAGCTTCAAAATTTTATCAAGAAACGCCAAACTTAACAAAATAGAATAGGCACGTCTTTATTGAGGGCTAAATTGGAATTATCAAGTCCCCTTTAAACCTGATACATTAATCTTAATCGGAATAAACCAAATATTTACACTCATATATAATAATAATATTGATGATGATGACTTTATTTGGCCAATTGTAATGTTAAGAGTCTGTGGCAAAATTTAGTCTTACAATTAACCTTTACTTAATATAATCAACATAATCAGAAAGACATACTTGATCGAAATATACATAAGAAACTAAAGTACTACACTCTGATTATGAATATAATTGTGATAATATAATAGCGATAGTGATTAATCATCAAGGAATAGAATAGTCTTTATTCTGGGCGAAATTGAGGTTAAAAAGTCTCCTCTTACATCTAACACTTTGTTATTTAAAAAGTGGGTAAAGATAGAGAGAAAAAATAGATAAGGAAGAAACAACAGAGTGGATTTAAAAACATAAGTCCTGTAAGTACTTAGTAGAAAATGTACACTGCAGGAAACACCTTCAGAAAGGGCGTATGAAAAACCTGCGAAACCTACAGGTAGCGATAACTAAATTAAAAATTCAAAGAAAATTATTCTCTGTGACCTTAAAAGAAAACATTAAACAACAAAGAAAGGAAAAAAGCTCATAATGACGTGGCAAAGTTTCCAGACATTGAGCAATGAAAACTTAAATAGGATCAATAAAAACATAGTAGTTAAAAATATACAACACAAAATTGATTTAAAAAAGCCGCAGACATGAGATCACCGAATATGGATCGTAAATTATGTAAAAAGGACAAAAGTACAGCGATGAAGGTTAGTCTCATATTAATTATAATAAAAATCACAGTAAGAGAGAGACATGATACGGCAGAATAATACTTGTAAGAAGGATATTAGTGGAAGGTATGATGTTCCTGGTGATTCTTTCCTGAATACTGATTATTTAAAATACGAAGTGTTAAGGATCCATGGTTAGTGAAATCTTTGTTGGAGCAAAATCATTTCTCTGGTCGTATAAACCTTTTGCACATCTGATACACGTCGTACCTCAAATTACGTTCTGAACTCGCTCCTTGCAGTAATTCGTATCTCCTATCTGGTCTCTCAAGTGCCCGTAGGAAAATTCGTTATTACCTCTCATAACAAAGCCATTTCTTAATAGAATCATCGTAGTTTACAATGCTGAAGGAGAATTATGTGTTTATTGATAATTGTGTTTTTTATTATTCTTCATGATTTCATTCTTAAATAGTGATAAAAATTTGAGCCATCAGAACCGTCTGTTTTTTCTAACGGGGTAGTTTGCAGTAGCCAATAAAGAAGACCTGTTTGTAGAGAAAAATGTAATATGTCCATCTTGCGTTGATTCACTTCCTTACCTATGAGTTGATTTACTTCTAAGTGTACTCAGAGTACAACAAGGTTTGAGAAAATGGCTCATCGCATGTATAGTGTGTAATAGAATGACTCCTTCAGCTTTTTGTGCATTTCTTCGGCGAGGAGGCATAGGTACTCGGCATCCAAGATGAGTAATGCCATTTGCATGATGTTACTTGTTGCATTATGTAAAGACAATGGTCGGGGCAGTAAATGCTCACCTAAGGAATTGATTTGCTATCGTCCTGGTAGATTTTACAATTTAATCATCCTAATACGAATCATTCACAGCTTTCTTTACCCTTCGTTTAGTTGTCGAATTCTGATTGATCACAATTTGTTAGCAAAGAATACCATTTGATAAAATTAAGAAACTGTTTGGCATAAATGGCTTAGTTTACGAGAAAATATACTGCCCTTTTATATGTAAATGATTATTATTCAGGCCATTATCAAGAAAATCTGTCTAATTACAAAAATATTCTCCAGTTGTACTTTTGATGAATTTCTTTCTAAGAACGTAATACATCTTGTAGAAAATTTTTATGGATTTTGTGAATTTTGTTGTAAATCGGTGATTAACTTTACAATGATATTATTAGGAATCATTTAATACAATATCCAAGAGATTTATGCGAAAGAAAGATATATTTGCCGTTGATTTATCGTCATTCAACGAAAAATGGTAACATCTACGAGTATCAATTCACTTCGCTAGAAGTCCGCATTTTTCTCGAATCGATTCGTGTTGCCGTTTCTTGGTCGAATAAAATTTACCCAAACGAGAATACTTATACATATTACTATCTTATTTCCTCACCATATAAGTGAAGAAAGCCAATTATCACGTGTTTTCGATTTCATTATTCCTAATGTCCGCTATCATTCTCGTGTTCGCGAGAGCAGATTAATACGCCGCTTTTTCTGCTCGCAGTTTTTCTCTCTCTCTCTCACCTTTCTATTTCGTCATGCGCCCACTTAACGCATTTATTGCTGCTTTTCCTTTCCCTTCTACACGTGCACGGTTGACATTACTCCGGCTCCAATTTTTTTATTTGCGCATATTGTTTTCAGGCGCCTTCAACAACGGCGAACTTTCGTAAGTCTCATCGTCGAGTTTGACGCAAAGCTACGGCGTCATAGAAATTTCTCCAACTCTACAGGTGGTGTGGGAGAGGCTAAACTTTGCCCGTATTATGGGAATGATGTAGGCTTGCAAAGTTATCGGTGGTTTTTTATCTTTTTAAGGCAATATTTAATGTTAATTAAATTTCATATGAGAAATAGAGGCTTGTATGGTTGATTTGAACAAAAATTTGTATGATATGTGTAAGGTTGTTGTTAATAAAGCCATAATAGCAGCGATTTAGTACATTCTCGGGCATCAAGTGGACACTGTAACGTTTTGGAGAGTTAACTATTCCATGCCAAGGAAACCTTTTTCAGGCATTAAAAATGTTTAGCAAACATTTTTACTTTAGTACACGGGAATTGATTGAATCCCAATTTTTTGTTCACCTAAATAGGAATCTTATGTTTTAAATAGTGTTTTTTATTAAGGTTGATAGGGGCATAACCCCCCTTCACATGGGGCCTACAAACCCCTTGATTTTGAAGTTCTTTTGGAATGCCCACCCTGAATACACCAATGACTTATTCGTCAAATTTTAAACCCAGTAATTTTAAACCCTCATCTCATGATGATTTACTTCTCCTTAAAAACCCTCAATGGTGCTAATGATCTTCCTTGTTGAAGCTTTCATGAATTGCTCACCGTAGGCTCTTTCGAATATATGATGTTAGCATGGAGGATTTCTTCAGTGAATTTTGTAGTACTAATAAGTGTAAGAGCATCGGCTCTATTTTGTTTTATTTATGTTCTCGATTGCCATAAAATAAGAAATTTTCCTCGTCTCGTATGTTAACTAGTTAATATAAATTCGATTTTCTATTTAAGTGCTCCTTTTTATGGCTGAACTAGTTATTTTAACTGTTATTCTTAGCTCGGTTTCGTGCCAGGTGAGAATTTATTCAGTCGGAAGTCCAAGGCGAAAGGATCTCATTGAAGTCTCACCAGAAAATGTTTCAGCTTATAGACGTAATATTAAGTGTTATCAGAATGAAGTATAACATTTCAACTTTGAAAAGAAAGGCAATGGATATCTTTTTGAGTCCTTTGGCGGTAAGGGCCTATGAAGTGGGCCTACGCGGAAATCCGCCCATGCTCTTAGTTAAACCTTTACTAAGTATGTACAATCTATGAGGAAAAAGAACAGGGCTATGTTAATACATTAGAGTTTTGAAAAAACTCCAAAAAGCCGTTGTTTGCAGGCATACCAACCATTAGGAAATTCCAGCCCACTGGGGTTAGGGTTCTCCGTGGCCGCTCTTTGCAAAGTAATATTCTTAATACGTATTTCGGCAACTACCATCTTCAGGAGCTACATGTACCCAGTTTAGTTCCCTTTCCATAATCTCTCGAGCATTTGAAGTATATCTTTTTTTGAAGAAGTGTATGGCATTTTGATAGAGACGTGCGGTGGATGCCATTCAGCCAATTATTCTATGTTTAGTACCGCATTCCCTCCATCTGAGGTCTTCGCAGGGGTCTCAACTTCCGCTTTCGCTCAAGGATCGCTCCGCGGTTCACTCGCATCTTCTTCGGCGACTGTCTCATTACTGATCTTTTTCGAATCGCCCCGCACCCTCTCCTCACTTCGTTTCCCTCTGACTCACTCTTCGTCGAGCGCACTTTTTTCTCGCTCAACTGTCTGTTGGTGAGTCATTGCGCCGCGCGCCATCTTCGTTTGATTAACTCACATCCGCCGATTCCTCGTGCACCCCATCGTCTCGGACGATAATCTCCAGAACGTGTCCCGAAGCTGCACCTCGCCGCTAATGCATCCACGTCGCTCAAACAGTTTGGCCGCTCGGAACGAATTCAGAAGGACGTCTCGCCTTCGCCCCTTACTCTCCACTGCGCTGTTTCATCCCAACGATCGTATTTCGTATTTTCTGGTTCCTTCGTGTAATACCGCCGCTGCTCCTTCGTGATTTATTCCTAGAGCTGGGCATCGAACCGGAACCGATGGCAGGTTTATTTTTGCCAGTGAAAACCGAACCCGAACTAAAACCGTCGATCGTTAAACAATACAAAAACAGGCGTAACTTTGTGGTAGTTATTAATACAAAAAAACTCCATGATAAGAAACGTTTATTAAACGACTGAAACTATTATGAAGTTTTATTCTAAAATTTAGTGTAATGTAGTGTTTATGGAAAAGATTGAAATAATTAAGCGAACTTTCATAAGGATAAAACACTTTAATGGTCGGAGCGAAAAAAAACCGGTTCTACGTTGGCAGTATGAGCGATACCGGAACATAACCGATAATTGCTTTTTTTCGTTGAACCGGAGCGAAAACCGAAAACGGAAAACATTACGTTACGATACCTTGCTCCAGGGTAGTCCTGTTTATTCGTTGTTGAATGTCTGTACAAATTTCTGTTTTTTCCGTTCCTTCAGCTAATACTTTCGTAGTTCCTTCATATGTTGCCCTAAATCCGGTATCATACACAATAATTCTGCATTTACATTAACACCTCCCTAGGAATAATTTCAAGTAACAGCAGAAACAAATATACCCTCGTGGAGTCCTTATATCTTTTTCAAGTCCCATAGAATTTCCATCTTGGGTGCTAAATTTGGATCCCCCCTTGCAACTCACGCTAAACTCATTCTGCTCATCGGAAATGTTTCGAAGTCCGCCGGTTTCGAAATGCTTGTCCGACGCTAACCGATCTCCTTACATCTGAAAATGATTTGTGGCGTACGGTAACATCTTTAGGCGTTTCGAAACTGGAAGCATCCAAACATTTCAGCACCCACTTCCACACCTGTTATTTGCAATTCCCGTGCATTCGTCGCCCGGAATCCGACGGCGAGACATACTACCTCCGTGTGCTTGAAACCCCCTTAAACCCTTTGCCAATTCTAATTCGGATTTAGGCGACGACGGACACTATCCACCCAAATCTCGAAACTCTTTTCCCGTATGGAGCTACACAATTAATCTTTCGCTCTTTCCGTTTGTTCCTTCTAGCCATTAATTAAACTGTATGATCGAATAGAATATAATGGACGTATGACTTCCATACTGGGCAAGTGGTTGAGTCGTTTTGGCTAATGGGTGGTTTCTAACCATTTGAAGGGTTAGTTACATGTGTTTTCTTCCTTTCGGTAGGTTCATGTGCCTTATTATTCCCTATTCAGTACCATTTATTTTGTTTTCTGGCAATTTACTCCACCCTTTATGTCATCTATCATCTTTTGCCTTTGTGTTCCCCTGTCTTTTCCCTTGCATTCTACACTCAATTACGTTCTTAAACAATCCCTCTCCTCTCAATATTTTAACCACCCACTTCTGTGGACGTTTAATTACTTCTATTAAAATCCTCTCCTCCCCAACCATTTCTAGCATCTCTGTTTGTTTTTCTATCGACCCAATTTACTTTTTCCATTCCATCCCATACCCACATCTCAAAGGCTACCAATCTTTTGATGTCCTCCTTTCTTAAGGTCCACGTTTCCCACCCATACAGGTATACCTTCCTCACCAAGTATTTTGCCAGTCTTTTCCTGAATCCTTTGTAGATCTATAGTCATCACCTCCCTTCGCTTCACGTAAACTTCCTTAGCTATTCTTTTGCGAATCTCATCTCAAGAGAGAACACTTCCCAAGTAAGCAGATTTATCTACCCGTTTCAGTTTTTCCCATCTATCTAGATCGTTTAATTAGCTTTTTATAGTAAAGGATGTGTGGTTAGGGGCTGAAAATTCTCTATTTGATCGGTTGCCCGGTTTTATGAAGGCTGGCGAATTACTTTATTACAATTATTTACCAACTTTATTATTTTATATCATTCAATTCAACTTACATGGTATTTTGCATTTCATAGTTTAATTCATTATTTTCGTTTCTATTTTGTAATCCTTTCCTTAGGTAAATACATTTATTATTATTAATATTATTTGTACGATATTAAATCGATGATTCGTTATACCACCAAAAATATCATCGTTTCATTTCGTACTTAACTACTAAAAATTAGCTGTATTCTTAATAATCCAGCTAATATCATATATCGAAAGCTTCATATTATTCGTTAATACACGAGATATCAAAGGTATACTTCGCTGAAATTAAATTTGTTAGGGTTTAATGCTGACAGTACGCTGGATTGAGCGTTTTTAAGATAAAGGAAAAATTTACCCTTGGTGGGACTCGAACCCACAATCCCCGGTTTAGGAGACCGATGCCTTATCCATTAGGCCACAAGGGCTTGAGGGAAACGTTATGCTGTTTGTAGTTCTGTTTCGTCCGTGATTTTCTTTCTGCCCATGGTTATGGTGCGAAATATTGTTTTTTTTTGAATTTTTCCTCTCTTTAATCTTATTTCTTACCAACATAACGATTAAAAAAGGAACCTGCGTTCCAGTCTAATATTAGTCTTACACGAAAATGAACCATAAATAAGTAAGTTTATTTTTTCCTCTATCCTGTGCCGAAATACATGACAATATTCCAACTATCGTTGTATCGTACCAGAAACAGAAGCTCAACGTAGGAGACAATCATGATTCTAGTTTTTTCCCATGCCGTTCAGTTCCTTCAAGAATTTACGAGCTGTCGTTCGAGTCCTCGGAACTATTACAATTTGTTGCGCCTAGGAAAATGGTCACTTATCCCCTCTAATTCCTCCGAGCATCTCGTACATATGGAGCGCGCGAAACAGGTTTCAAATAGGCGGAGGCATAAAATAACGCCCTCTCCTCCGCCGTTACATACACTGACACTGCGTCTGGGTCCATTCACGCACATTTCTAGGACGGTGTTTTATTTTTAGCGGGCGAAAGTCCAACCTCGCGCCAAGCACGGTGATGGACATAACATTCATACGAAAGAAGCGAGGGAAGTGCTTTTCCGCGGCTTATCACTGCTCTCGTGGCGAAATGCATCGAGGATAGCGTAGGCAGCGTGAGTTTGAGTGCATGCTCGAGCAGGGAGAATCTCCGAGACGAGCGAACATCTCACGTGAATAACATCCCGAGAAAGAATCGGCGGACATGGTTGCTGAGTGATTTCACGGGATTGATAGCGTAGGTCTGGTTGATAAATAATAATAATTTATTTTGTCACAGTAATGCATTCATTTACACAGAAAATCATCTGCTTGAATTGGTGACACGTCAAAAGTGCAATTCTCCAACATTATAAACATTACAAAAATACTTCTCATACACTAAAGAGTAATATTTTATGATTGATATGATAAAAAATATTACATTCATAATACATAAAGAACCCAATGTACATTCAAAACCTATAAACTATTGTCTGCTATTGATATTTTGCGTGTTGATGAGTGAGCATGGGCGAGGATGCGTCTCGTAATTGGAATGATTAAATTATTTCGGAAGTTGCCCGTACTTATTGAATACCTAGGATATGGTTGTCTATAACAGTTTCTCAAACTTTTCTCGCGTTGGAGCACTTCGTGAATCTTAAATATTTTACGGAATGCCTTTTTTATATTGTTTGGTACGTAATGACTCCAGACAATTAAAATTTTTTCTCTTTTTAAACGGTTTTATTACATTCATTGAATACTTTCGTGAACATTTTAGAGCCAACTTCGTCAAACATTTTAATACTATTCGTAGTTTTATTGTTTCATGTAGTCGTTGAAGCATATAAAACAATATAACATCTTGTGAAAGTACATGTAAGCGACCGCTTAAAATACGTAATGACGCAATCTTAAGGAAGTATACTTATATTCTAGTGTTTTATTATCTTGTCTTGGTAGAAAGATAAGCTGTTTAGGCGTAACCTTATCAATGAAAGGTCAATTATACCTAATAAAATATTTCAGTTCGACTGCTAGTACTTTATCTCTATAAGATTACCGGCTCTATTTGTGAATATTTATACATATTTTATATTTGCCACTGCTTGGTAAAATGTTCTGGTGTAATATTTATCAATATAAAGTTAAATCGGTTTCGAAAGTGAGTTACATTACACGGCAAAATTACTAGTACGGTTACTTTTAAATGTAATTTTAATGATTTGATTTCCAGGCTTTTATTCCTCTTTCGAATACATTTCAGTACAATAAATTGCAAAGGCTAAGCAAATTATCTGAGCCAATGAAAATGATTTTTTCATTGCGAAAGCATGTGTTTAATGAATAGCGCTGGCTTTATTTTGCATTTATTTATAAATTACGATGACTTTTTCGAGTCACGTTTCGTAACTTGTACTAGAATTAGACCAAACATTCCCGATGAATGGGATTCGATAAAATATTTATATTTTATAAAAATTTTTCATCTATAAAATAGTAAATTGTTATTCTCACAGAAAGAGATATCTTTTCTTAGAATTTAGTGTATGAAGCGTTTCGATGAGGTCATCAGATGTTAAAATTTATATTGCGATCCTTGCATCTTCAGAAGGTGCACATTTACAATTTTTTTATGTCTTATTTTATTTCCTTTCAATATTTATAGTTAAAGAAACTTAATTTCTTTCGTATGCTTACGCAAAGAATGCCTCTCATCGGTGAAGTTCCTGAAAGATAAAGCACTTCTTAGTTCAACAATTCTTGACTTACAAATGCCATCCTAAGCCTTTATTATGACTGAAATATTTTTATGCATTTATTTATCTTACCAAAACAGGCAGGACCCACAAAGTTGAGTTATAATACAATAAATGCCTTAAATAAATATATCAAATACATACAATAAATATAAACCATAAATAAAATAATCATAATATACTATAAACAATATAAAACAATAAATGCGTCAAATACAGATGTTCAATTAAAATAATGATCAAACATGCGGTAAGAAATTTTAAAACGAAATAAAATGTTAAAATGGAACAGAATATGTATTACGTACACACAAATTCTTTAACGATTTGTTTTGTTTTATCGTAGAAGTTTGTGTGAGAATTTTTCCTCGGAACGGAATTGTGCAAATTATCGCTTCAGTCTCTTTTTATGAAACCTCTTTTCCGATTCTTCTCCATGCGCAACGTCTTTCTTCTTGAGATATTTCGAACAGGTGTCCTCCGTATTTTCCAAATTATGAATGCTTTCTTTGGTATGATTCGCGTTCTCGTTATTAATTCTTTCAGCCTTTTGTCACTCAACATCCTGCTCTACTTCGGTGGAGGAATGAGCTCAAAGAGAACTAGAGTAAATGAATAGCATAGGACATTCTTTAGAGTCGCTTAAGAAACCGTATCTTTCGAAAAGTTCCTCTCAGCGGAGATTCGCTCACGAATTTCGAGGCAGCGAAACGACGTCCGCAATCTCGTGGATTCTTTTTGCATCTTTTTACGTCATACACCATTCATATCCTTTTTATTTTTCTCAGTTGACCTAAAAATGCTTCCGAAGAAGTTGAAAATCATAACGTTTTGTTGGATATTAATTTCCCTGAAAATAGTTCCGAGGAAGCGAACGAATTAGACTTCAGAGAATCGGACCGCGTTCCCTTTGATCTCAGAATCTTATTATGGACTGAATTTCCGAGTCTCTTCTTCTCCTTTCTTATTCAATTATGCCGAGAATTTTTCGTTCATTCTCATGCTGGCAGATCTACTGGTTTTCTATAATTTTTATAATAAATTTCGCCTGATCACGTCTCTATGTTTGCATTGTCTTCAGAAGCGGCGTAAGGAGTTTTGGCGCCCCAGGAGAGGAACCTTCGGGCGCTAGAACTACTGAACTAACTAAACGAGTGAAAGGGTGAAAGGTAGCGCTACAAATTAAAGGGTGCGGCTATGAATATTCCATAGGGGAAACGGGCGTGAAAAAATTCTGACAGGACCGGGACTCGAACCTGGATCTTACACTTTCTGGGTGATTGCTCTAAAAACTCCCCGTTTTTTGGGATAAATTTCGATTAGCGGTATAAATATATTCGGCAGCTGTTTGATAGTATCCGGCAGGCCAGCAACTTTTGCCAGCATTATCTTATGGAAGATTATAAATAGAAATTAGATTTAAAAATCCCTTCTTTGCAGAAATATCGACCTCATATATTACGTGAGTGTCCACTAGATATTCCACAAATACGCTGTTACTTATTTAATCTAAAAAATAAGCTTTTTAGCTAAAAATTCTTTCCTTTCGCTTCGTTCAAAATTACTTATTACAAACGAAGTCCGCAAACGTTAGAGCAATCGCCATTGACGACCGTGATTAAAGAAACAAACATTTTCCCTTTTCTGGAAGATATTTCGGTAACATTTAGCACGTATTTATTTATTTCTCGTTTGGTCGCAAGTTATCCTCTTTTCGAAATCCCGCTCATTCCCTCAAAACTACCATCGCAGGTTGGGAAAGGGAAGTGTCTCTCCCCAACAACCCCTCCATCCATTCACTCCGCAACTCTGTTCTTATGACCCTACTGCAGCCCCTTGTCCCCGATTCCGCTTCCCCAACGAACCCTTTCCCTATCGACCCTTTCTTTCGAGTTACGGTTCTTTTGCGATTCGTAGGAAGGGCGCACAGACACGCGCTGCCGGATTGTCTCCAACTAACGGAAGGCAAAACAGCAGCAACAAGGGGGTGAAGAGAAAGCGGGAATGTAAAAACGGTCCCTTATTACCCCGGATGAAGTGCATCCGATATTGCGGTCCTTCCTTATATGGGGCCCTTCGCAAAGAGGACCTTGTTTTTTATGGGAGGTCGGCCCATTTGATCACAGGCTCGTTTCCCGAAAACTGGGAAAAATGGGTCAACGAGCGAAACAACCGTTGCTTTTTACGATCCCGATGTTTTGGCATGTTTCGGAAAAAGTCGGCGTAACAGTCAGTTGTAAAACTTACGGAATCGCCGGATTAAGGCCCCTCTATCGGGAGGGGATTAGGTCGGGATGGGGGCCGAATAATCGGGTGGTGGGCTTAATTGTTTCAGAGACCTGGCACGGCTGCACTAGTTGCTGCTCGTTCCAGTTTAGGCCGCCATATCTCGGTGCGGTGTCGTGCTAACAACAAATTAGGTTGAATTGCCGCCCTCCGCGGCCAATTGCCATTAAGCGATTGCAATTTTGCTGTCCGTCATTATCTTGTGCTCCGTTAACTTCGTCTTGTCTGCCCTACTGGGTGGTATACAGTTCCCTCGTGGACTGAGACGGGGTCCTACCAGGGACGGCTGCAGATGGTGAGCAGGGGCCGATTTAAGCTATCAGAGGCCCTAGGTGCAAGGATCAGATTGGGGCCCCCTCTTGGAATTATGAGTAAAAATTCAAATTTTTCCATAAAACACACAAATATACATCTCGTAGAAATGTCAGTCGCTCCACTACAGCGAGAATAAATACACGCATTAAAAGCATTGCCGATAAAGATAAATTTTAATAGTACAAATATTTATTTATGAGAATCTTGAGAATTTGGTTCTGGACGAAATATTTGTAGAAACTTTAAGGGGGGGGGTCTTAATCCCGCCAGTCACCCCCCTGGGTACCCGTCTGGTAGACATACTCAACAAAATCCATTATTTCTTGAAGCGAGAAACCAGAAGAATATGTAATACGTTATTTAAGTTTCATAAGCATTGTCTTATTGTGGCCCCCCAAATTGAAGAGCCCCTCAGCTATTGCCCCTAATTATGAATCCTCCTCTGCAATTGAGGCTATAGTTTGCACGCTATTTATTTCTTAAGTCTCAAAATCAAATAGAAATAGCCCGTTACATTGAATCGTATTAATATCGGAAATATCCTGCAATTGCAAGAAAACAACATAAGAGCAAAGAAAATACGAAAAAAGAAATTTAAATAAGTTAATCATACGGTGGCTAATTTATGGTGGATAGGGGTGCTTTGATTGGTAGAAGTAGTAGTAGAATTGCTAAAAGTGCTTCGACAGCTGAGGTCATTTCGCACGAAGGCTCCCACCGGGTATCGAACCCAGGACCGCTTTCATAGGAGTCGAACGCGGTACCCACTTGGCTAATCAGGAGCCTTTGATTGGTAGAAATGCAAGAGAAGGGTTAAAGGACAAGTTGCGGAATGCGATGTACATGGATCTTTGGGAGATGCAAAGTTGGAAACTAGATATGTGAAGCAGGTTGGAATTACAGATAGGACGGGTAGGGGCTCGAAGAGAGAATCAATGGGGGACGTCGTTGGATCTGCATCGGCCTTTGAAAATTGCATATAGATATCAAATATTTGAAGCGATGAAGAAGAGACGAAAGGATTGGACTGCGGGAGCGATATTGGAAATAGGGTACACGAAGACAGGAGTGCAGAGGATGAAAAGTAGAGGACTGTCTGTGGATAAAAACAGGTCCACCTATCTCTATAACCAATTTGAATCTCCCTGAAAAATTCTCTACGAACGGGGATGTATTCGAAAAAATGAGGAGCCTCATATTCTTCAAAAAAGTTGTCTATACATATCAGATTAGGGAAGAGGTCTTAAGGAAGATTTATGTCTCAGAAGGAAGGGAAAAAGAGACGTTTGTAAGACACGTAAAGGGAGATTTCTCGTTCTTCCCCACCTCCCCCTCTGCTTCATCCAACAAAAAATTATGTAAAACTTAATATCTTATTTGTGCTACTTTCCCAAAGTAAACTAGAATCAGTGATTAATTAGGAAAAATTATGTATGGAAGAAATCGGAATAGGCTAATACCTAGTGTTAGATTAAAATGTCAGTGGTTTAGAAAAGTTTCATCCTGTGGACATTACGGAAGGAAAGTGTGTTGTAGTCGGAAACCTCCCGCCTGTAGGCGGCTGACATTTTTCAGACTTCCCTGGGTCCTACCATTGTCAAAGAGTAGGTGCCCTCTTTCTTCAGATTAAGTTGGATTTCCTGTTTTACTTTAGATACATATCCTAAGCAGGTGCGCACCCAGGGGGGTGGCTGGCAGGCTTAAGATCCCCCATAGTTTCCACAAATATTTCGTTCAGAACCAATTTCTCAATTTCCCATCAAATATTTGTACGCTTAAAATACATCTTTATCGGTAATGCTTTCTTATGATAAGATTCAAGTATTTCACATTGCATCGCAAACTGGAAGGAGTTAAAGAGATTATTGGTTACCTTAAGTTCACCCCCCCCCCCCCCCCCCCCCCAAGCGAAAATTCTGGGTGTGCGCCCCTGATCCGATGTAAATGAAAAAGAGCCTTTTACTAGATCTTTCAACTCGATATGACATGGTAGCAAAGAAGCGAGTTTTCTGTAGCAATTAATAACATTTTTCTTCAAGAATTTCGAAAAGAATACCGATTATTCTTGGTTACTAATTGATTCTCGAGCCAAACTGTTCTTCTATTGCAACGGATGCAACAATTTTGCCATGATGAAATGCTCAACTCAGGATACAGGAAAAGTTGGAATATGCTAGCAAAACGTAGCATAAGGGTATATTTGCTCGCAAGTAAACTTTTTCAGCTTCCTCATGATGCAACGAGACCGCGACATTACACGTAGTTATATTATCACCTTTACCTAAAACTTTAAGACAAAGCAGTTTTAGTTTTCTCTTAAAATTAGTTTTACCTCAAAATGATACATCTTAGTTTTGACAAAAATTATATGAAATTCTCAAGTAATAGGGTAAAGGTAACTTTGCATGTAAAGACGTTCATCTAGGAAAAATTCTGGGAAAAACTGACATGAAAAAAGTCTGATGGAACCAGGACATATGATATGAATTTTCTTATTTGGAGCAGCAGTGTTATCACTTGAAAGGTTTACTGTTTTTTTAATTATAGGCTTATGATAATTAGTCTCAATCTCGCCCATAAATAAAGACGAGTTATTATTATTATGATATTTGAAAATTTTTACGGATGAAATTATTTCCATTTTAAAATATTTATTGATAAAACTGTTCACTATTTGCATAGTCATTAGTCATAAGTTTTCGGACTTCATTTTATGATTTTCTTTCTAAGTGCAGCTCACAACTGGCGCGTAATATCCAGTATAAATTCACGGAACGCAACAAAAATTATGGATATTTCAACCTCTTTATCGGAGAAAATCGATCGTCTCGTTATTTTTTATGTACTGTTATTATTTTCCAAGTTATATTGACAGTATCCTCCTATAATTGTACCTAAGCGCTATGTTGATTGTAATGCCCCGAGGCATCTTTTGCGTACTACTTGAAACTTGGCTTGGATCTAGATACTTGGCTAGAGGAGGTTAATAATTTTCTTATATTATCATCTTATTTATTTATTTAATAGATTCACATACAGTGGTGGCACCATTTTAGAGTGAATTCCAAACAATAAAGTATGACAAATTAACAGCTGTGTGTAGGAAAACATACCGTAAGAAATACACACAGCAAACTGAAGGAAATATTTAAAAAGTACAGAATTATTTACATAAACTATAATTTAAACATTTTTTAAAGAAAGTCTTAATTGTGCCATTATTATGAATATAATGAATCTTAAAGTGGCAATAATCTTTATAACAATTTTGTCTGTTAATATGCTACATAGTCTTGAAATCTTCGATAAATGTTTAGCAATCCAGGAGGCATTCTGATATTACTTTTTAGTTTAAGCTCTTTGTCTTTTCTCAACTTGTTTCATAAAGTCATCCGGAGATTGGGTATCCCCCTAGGATCTCCATGTGCCTGAAGTCGGCCCTGAGGTTAGTAATAGGCTATATATTGTATTTATCGATGACTCACTCTGTCCTTAAATACGTTTTTTAATGATCTTAATACAGTTTTTTCAATGTCATCTTGTTGTGCATTCCCCGCTCACTTCAGGTTTAAAATCGCGTTTGTTTTCCGTTCCCACTCCGTGAGACAAATTGGCTAATATATGCAGCCAAACGAGACTATCGCCGGGATGTACTCATCCTTTCCCGCCGCTTTCAACAAAGGCTTCAAGCCAGCAGCAGTCCGACGAAGGAAGCATTGCGCTCCCCTCTCGTCACGCGAAAAAGAGCGTACTTTATTTCTGGAAACTCCGAATACTCTCGAGTATTATTACCACCGGAGAGAATTCCTCTCACAAAATGTTTTGGGGACCTCGAGGCTTTCGGAAGAGGCTCAAAGGGAGGCTCTCCTGTCCCATTGTCTTCCGCCGTGCATGTTTTACTTTCTCTTGCGACTTACCGAATGCTGCCGCGCCTTCATATAAACAGACATGCGTTCGCATTGTCACCGTGACGCTTTCAAGGGTCACCGTGACGAACTGCGTGTATCCCGGGAGCTTTTTTCGGTCGGAGAAAGTGCCCTCTTCCTTTGAGCGAGGACTTTGTTGTTACTTGTTTCCCCCCAAGTGGTCATGCCGTAGTATTTTCCCCCTATCTATTTCCGAACCCCTTTTAAGGAGCCTGCAATAATCCTACGGAGGCCTTCACCAGTCTCTTTCCCACTCCTCCACCCTAAATTTCAGCGCCGACGTCGGGCGTCCCATAAGATGCACCAGGAGGAAGCCGGTGGAAAAAGTCGGTCAGGGTTTCCGTGGTGTTTTTAAAGGCCTCCCACTGGGCGGAACTAAAGCCATCCTTCCTTTTGGATCCATGACAACGGAAGAAGACACGAAAACACTGCGGTTACCACCTTCTGGTGCCGTTCCATAGCTTGGAGGTTCCGACTTCTTGAGGGGCAGAGGGCAAAAGGATTCCTTCCCGTGGGAATATGGGCGTTCAAAGGCGATGGGTATCTGTGCGATTCCATGTTCCGACAGGGAGCGATTTTTCCGTTTATCTCATTGTACGCGAAGGTTGTTCGATAATTTCATTTCCCGCGATAGCTTTGTTTGGCCGCCTTGACACGAAAAGCCGCGGGGGTGTTAAAGGTTGGAGGGTTACCGGAAGATTAACACCATTTTTTTAATCGTTTTTATCCGAATTTTCATTTGTGTCGGATTTTCAATCCGATGAAAATTTGTGAGTGGATTCAAATGAACTGGTTAGGTTACGTTTAATTGAAAGTAATTCATTATTGAGTACTAGAAAAATTTTACCGTAGGAAAATTATTTCGATGATAACTATCAAAACTCTAATTGTGAAAAGAGAGTAAAACTAATCTCAAAAAATTTCCCAGAAAAAATTTTGTTGAGAAATTAAAATATTTTTGTTTTTAAGAACTTTTGTCTTGTGTACTTTTGTTTTAAGGACTTGGATTTTTCTGTCTGTACCATAACGTATAATGTCCCTCTATAGAAATGAATAATAGTCAGTCGCATTTAGTCTTCCGACGTAGCTCTTTTAGCTTATTTACTTATTATATTCAGCGTCCATCTCAACTTTATCTATTGTGTCATTAATTTATTTGCATTTTTGAAGTTTACAATGCAGTATGACGTAGGCTTACTCACAAAATATTTAGGCCGCACAAGTAATTCACAAGTTCGACAATGGGAATTATCAGATTCTATCGGATAAAAGGAGTTTGTATTCGCACTGAATCATTTGTAATTATCAGCAAAGCACATTCCTTTCAACTAATTTAGTATTTTATTTATATTGGAATGATTAGTTTATAGGATTTTCTTAACTGTAATTAGAAGGACTACAATCAAGACCAATAAAATGAAAGATCATGATTACAATCATTGTTTGGATTCTCTAATTATGGAAATGATAATTTTCAACATGTAAGAATGGAATTCTCAAATATAATATCCAGAATTAAAGTAACGATAATTCAAATTTGGCACACAGGATGATGTGACGTAATTCAATGATATTTCGAATCCGCGCTTGGATCATCATTCAAACTATCGTTGGTGATTATTATTATTGTTGAATTTCTGAATTCTCTCATCTGTCAAAAAGTGAGCTTCATACCCTACGTGAGCAAATTTCACAGACCTTGAAGCGTGCCATAATTTAAGGGCTGCCCCTAAGTAGAAGGAAGGATCCAATTAGGTAGCCATTCATACATGTTTTCAATTTTCGAAGCAAATGTTAAAGATATTTAGTTAGGCTTGCAATTAGAAAAAGTTTTCAGGACGTATTCCTTACATTATTATAATAAGAGAACACTTTTGAATTGAAAGCTTTATTTAAGGATATATCTCTAAAAGACACAACCTCAAGTTCTGAATATTACGTGTCATTTAGATCTCAATCCGGTTGTCCTACTTCTCTTCCACTCCCCACACGTTTACAATAATGTTTTTTGTGCCGTACAAGGCAGTAGCAGCAGCCCCCAACCTGTGGATGCAATTGTTGGGAAGAAATGCCGGGTGAAACCCGGTCGACAGTTGTCGAGAGAAGGGAACTAGGGGCTGACAATGTGTGTTATATGGCAAATACACCGCCTTTCGTATCCCTTGCACTTGCCTTGACCGCCAAAGGATCCCGAAACTTTCTTCTTCGGGGGCAATTGAGCGTTCCCTTCAACTTGTTCTCTCCTTCCTCACATTCCTTGTTATTCTTCCTGACTCGATTCTTCCCCCTTTTCCCACTTTTAGGGTGCCATTACATCTCCTTTCCTTCTCCTGAGTGACAGTCATCGAAACATTATCGGCTCATAAGTAACAACCGTGACGCAGGATGAGTAAGTGTCCATATATGGGTAACAGTGTGTTCGGTGGCTCCTTTTCAAAGGCTCTTTTTGAGGCACACGCGCTAAAGTGTTTCTCTTGCGATGGATTTTGGATAAAAATTTTATTTGGTCATTGTGTACGTATCGGTCCGTACCAGAGATATGAAATTCGTCGAACTGACAGTGATTTTTACGTACTGTTTTCTCGTATAATTATAATTTTCGGGAGTGAAAATATCTTTAGCCAATTTTACCTCAGGAATCTACCATACTCGGAAACTGATTAAAAATTAGACGGAAACTGAGAGCCTCGGTCTAAGAGAGTCCTCGATGGCAATCGTGATAAGGGATTTAATAACATTTACGCAAACAAACACTATGGCAGTTTTTAGTTGGGGTTTCCATTTAATCTTTGGGACTTGGATCTCTGTTTATCTAAATCTGTTACTGGCTATATTTATAGTTTTCTTTCGAAACAACAATTCTAAAGCTGGATTTTCTTCCTTTTTTATACATCTTCCACGTTTAAATTTAAATTTGAAACACAAGAAAGAATTCGGAAGGTTTGCATTTGCTTCTCTCACAGCACCACTCGATTGTTTAGCAATTCCTTTTCCAAAATATAGTTCCTTTGTCAGAGTAAAAACTTGTATAGCATATTTTAAATGATGAAATTGCTTCAGTAGATTAATTCAAAGATGTAGAATTATGAAAAATTGTTCACATTTTTTTGGTTACGTTTAGTTTATATTCAGTTACGGTCATGTTTATTAAAATCCAGACTACGTTAACTCGCATTTTGCTCATTTATGATGCAAGAAATTGTACTTCTTAAACAAAAGTACTCGACAAACCTACAAGTGAGGCTTGCAATCGTGTTTTCTTTTCTTGTTTTGCGCTCGAAGGTCCATATGGAAGTTGATTGATTTAGGTCACTCAAGAGCATTGATACCTACATCGTAATTCATCCTTCAGTTTTTAATCTCCGTTTCCTGCTCAGAAGGAAACTGAATAGCCGTAGCTTTTATATCTAATGGCCCATCGGTCAGTGTTATTTACCCAAGAGCACTAATCAGATGAGTGATCCGCCCGCGCAAATCCAAATTCTTCCGGAGGAATTCGCCGCTTCACCGACAGCAGAGCTATCTATTAATTGATTTTCTAGTTCCAAATCCATGTCCCAAGATTCCACATAAATTGAGCCTGATTCCAGCAACTCGGGATCCAAAATTGGGTCAACGCGTTAGTTCTTATGGAGATTAATATATCTCTTGCAATAAGGTAAGCTGACCGCATCGCATGGATAGGAGGTGCATTTTCGTGGGAGTACATTTCGAAGCAGTGGTTGACCTCTTGGGAATACAATTATTAGAACGCGGGAGACTTAAAGTTAGGAAAAACTATGAATGATGTGAATAGTGAAAATAAGTCTGAAATGTTACCCTTCGCAAATTCGTCCATTAATTAGTCTTGTCTTTCGGGGTTATGCTTTATGTTAGCAAATACCGAAGCTCTTTCTAGGTTAACAAATTCAAGAAATTGGAATAATTATCATTAATATAGTATTCTTTTCGTGCTCAAATGTGTGTATCTCTCGCAGATGTATTGGTGAGTTTGACTAAAATTGATGCGTGAATTACCCCTCTCCTCATTCTTTTTCCTGAACCTAATCATTCTATTCCTCTGCTGTTATTTAGCAATACCTATGGCGTCTTTGTACTGTCATTTTATTTGTCACTTATCGGTATTTATCTGCTGGATTGAATGACAAATACATTCATTTTAGGCAATGCGAAAAGTGTCAGAAGTTAGCAATTTTGCGTCTTCTTTTAGGCCTATATTTATGTGTTTATTAATTAATGACCCCACAAACATCCATTTGTGAGGGTTGAAATGGGAACATCAATAATGAACCGAGATATCCGCTCCCCTACCGGAAAAATCGTTGAACCGGGACTCGGACTCGGAACCTTTACGTTAGGAAGCATTCAAATCATTTCGCCACGAGGTCGGTGAGTCGGTTTATCGCTTAACTACAAAATTTGAAGAAAAATCAACATTTAGGATGGGTTTAAAAATGTTTTAGGTATCGTTATGTTGCTTACGGAAATAGGTGATTTTACTTTCCAAGTTGAGCTTCTTGGGCCGGATCGGATCTTAAGATTATTTCGGTTTCTATAATTATTTTCTGTGTGAATCTTTCGTCGGCCATCAGGATATTCATATTTTTGCTACCACTCGTTGTTGTAAAAATATTGCTCAAATATGGAATAAATTTTTCTCCTTTAAGGGGAGGTGAGGTTGATCGATCTTGCAACTCGATTTATTTTATATCATCTAGAAGCTTTATTTTTTTCTACGTCGCTGCATCGGCGAAAAGTGGACCAAAATCATGCGTCCAGATGTTTTCGACTCACCTTTGGGTCAACGGTCGCCATCTTCTCCATCGATCAGCGTCTGCTATGAGTTTTCTAGAGACGAAAGCAATTTTTTTATCGAGAGCGCTCGGAGTGCAATGGTGGAAGAAGGTAGTTAAAGGGGCTGGGTAGAATTGAATTGAGTAACGAGCCTCCAGAATAGGGGTCACGTCGCGTCCAAAATTGAGATGAGGTCACGCGTTGCATCTCTCCGATGACGCCAACTGCAAGACCATGCTACGTTGGCCAAACAGGCTGAAATATTCATCTGCTCACGGAGAATGTATATCACATGTCGGCCCTATGTGTCCATCGAAATTAAATGCACTGGCGATGTAGGGTGGCCAGATAAACCATTTTACGGTGTATGTGGCCATCCACCGAATTGAAATTTTTGGACATTCTATTTCGGAGTGTAATGCCCCGTCAACGAATTAAAATTTTTAACTACTCGTTTAATGATACATTTAATAGTACTCCGTTTTGGTATTTGGGCGAAATATATCTTCGTTTTATATGCTTCGCTAAATGAATAAATATTGACATTTTGCGAGTGCCTCCGAGTAAGAAAATTGTGATAAATCAATGATAGAGGAATAATAACAACTTATACATGGAAATAGACTATTTGTAATCAGGAAATACTTCATTTAATTGGTTATGTGTGAAAACTTCTAGTACTGCAAAGTCGTCCAGCGAAGGGGTCGATCGCTCCTGGATCCGCCAATAGATTTTCCTGCGCATTCAGTGGTATACATCTGTATTATCATCAATACATCTGTATTAAAGCATCCTGAATTCATATGCCTCTTTCATACTTCACGTCTTTTCTTTGTTGCATAAACATGTTTTTTATCTCGGAATTGTCTTCGTAATAGTGGTAGTATTGTTAAAATTGCTTCGACAGCTTAAGTCATTTCGCACGTGGGTTCCTACCGGAATCGAACCCGGAACCGCTTTCACCGAAGTCGAACGCGTTACCCCCATGGCTATCTGGAGGCCCTCGGTTCTCGGCCTTTGGTTCGCACTAATGAGACAGGTCATGTATCCCATACCAATGCCAGAAATTTCTCCCATTGAATGAATTGTGGCTAGGGAAACTTACAAGTACAATTAGTTTGGCGGGGAACCTCCAAGAGTTTTCAAATTGTTAGCACAGTCATCGCGAGGGTACCACTGCGAACTCATTTCTCAGTTTTCTGTAAAGTTGGCCACTACACTGTTTCAATTACTCTAACGAACACTCAAAGGAAAATAAAATATAATGTTGAGGTTTGAGAGAAATTTGATTAAGTTAAACAGCGACAAAAATATTGTATAATGCGTTGCAGTTATATGTATTTTCTCTCAGAAAGTATTCTTTTTACGAATTCTCTAGCGTGTCTCTTATGATTGTTTTATCTGTGTGGGTATTGCGATTTTGTATTATTCTAGCGCGATCAGGTACAAGGTTAAAAAAATTGTTCTATGTAATTGTGCAAGGAAAAGCTGCACCTTATATTTTGACTGATGCTGTCCCCGATTCTCCATAAAGACAAGGCCATACCATAGTTTTCAATTATTTCTCTTGTTTAGAATAACTCGGAATTCTAAAATACAGAGAAATATGTCATCATTTTGCAATGCAAATTTTAAGTGTCTGGGTTTTTATATAATGTGTCGTATAATTCAGTATATTCCAAACTCTATCCCGCGACATGCTGGTCTACCGCTAGAAGTGAAAAGTGTACCGCACCGCAAACATTTTATGATACTGTCGATGCGAAACTCGCGAAATTCGCGAAGTGTCGTCGAATATTTGTACACCATATTTTGGAGCAAATTTGAAAAATACCACAACAGAACTACTGATATTTGCCAGTTTTAACAGTTTCGTTCCACTATGGTCCACTCTGTTGAACTCCAATTTGAAGGCGGAATCCTCAGTTACGTGGATACACATTCGTAATTACCGATGCCATGCCGTCCCTGTTTACGGCACTTTTAGAAGTATGAATGCAACGCAAACTATTGTAGGTAATAAATTAGGAGTTCCGAGTACATATAATTTACTGCCAAGTGTCGAATGGTATTTGTATTTAGTAATGATAGTTGTATTTCCGCCAATAGATTTCCATGCGCATTTTACTTCAAAATAAATCTTCTTATATAATATTATATTATATAACATTACATTATATATTTACATTAGGCATGCCGAAAAAGCCTCCATCCCTGTTACGCCGTTTGGTAAAATATTTTGGCAGGCTCTTGTATAATTGAAATAGCCTCGCTGCATTTTCTTGGAAACGAAAATATCATTCGCAATGCCATGTCCACCAGTCGATTGAAATATAAGCAAGGTGTTATCTTTTATCATTAGGACGCGTTCGGTTTGATTCGAGGAACGGTATCGATATGCGTCTGCTCCAGCGCTCGTGCTTTTCGCGAATACCTCGTTTGCGGTAGACGTGACATGACTTGGATCCATTCTGTGGTGATGATCGATCGCTATGGGTGTTCGGTGAGGGGAATTAATTGGAATGAATGATAGACGGAGTCACAGACTTCGGAAGCAATGCATAGGAAGCGTATTGGAATGTTCGTAAGGTAGAGGAAGCAACTGGTAGCCCTTACTCCCACTGTCGTATCGATCTAATTTTTCGCATCAGGTTCTTCGGGGTTTTTTTCCTCACCGCCCCTGCACTATGTCTCAACGGCTCGAATCTATCTTGCTGTCAATAAGTAAACGAAGTTAAAGACGTCGAAAATATAGAGTTTCTTGCAGATGAGATGATAAAACACCAATTAAAACTTCAGGCTTTCATTTATGTTAAAATCTGGATTGGCATTTCCTGTAATTTTGCATGGTCATTCTTTCATTATTCAGCGGAACCTTGGTTAACGACTGTAATCCATTCCTGGATTACCTTCGTTAAACAAAACCTTCGTTATCCAGTGCGAAATCTCCTACAGCCATACTGTATGCCAATTTACAGAGATAACTTACTAAGGGGTTATTAGAATATGCTACGTATGATTTGTTCATTTATGTTTGCCACAAAATATCATCGATTAAATGAATAGTTATAAAAGTAGATTTTAATTGCTAATTTTCACCGGAAGAAGTCAATCAAAGCCTGCGTCGTTACCAAAGACATTTTTTGATCACATCTATTCATCGCTAACTAAGGCCGTCGTTAACCAAAGTACCACCATATCTACTTTTATATGTCCATCCGGACTTATCTGTATTAGCCCAACGAGGAGTAAATATATCAATTTTTCTTGTGTGTTTCTTTAAGAATGCTGAATTTTATAATAGCTTAGTTTGGTGTATCTTCCTTTTGGATAATTATTGAAAATAAATTTAATTTTTGAATTTCGAAGAAAAGTTTGTGTGGAGGAAAGGATTTTTTTCTTAACATCTTACGGTTTCCGTTTAAAACGCCTAGACTCGTCTAGATTGCTACTCTATGGAATGTATACAGTTCAGTAACATTTGAACGGAATTGAGTGTTTATCTCAATTTTATTTTATAAAACTTGGGGCAGGTTCAATTCGGTAAAACGTTGAAACTTCTTGGGTTTCCAAGTGGTTATCTTTACGAAAAGCGCTCTTTTTTGAACTTCCTAGAAATGTTGGCTTAGGAGGAATTTTTCCCGTATGCATCGTTGCATTCTTTAGAGCTTCTTTTAGCAAAGGTTACTCATTAGAGGCTCGAATAGTCGAATCATTACTGTTCCTAGGAAATTAGGCTTTCTCAAAGATAAAGGATAAGTTTTCTTGGAAAATAGTTTTGCCTGGTCTTTTCAGATATGGGAATTTCTAATAGAACCTCAAAGTTACGCCCAGTTATTCCATTCTGTGCATGAAAGGTGGACTGGGGCCTTTGTGAAATGATAACCAGTAATTGTAATAGCCCAAAAACTCATTAATGGCAGAAATTTATTATCTGCGCCGTAGCGGAAAATTAAATCAGTAACAAAGATAAAACAAATCAGTAAGGTTCGTCTTATTTCTTTTAGATGGCGTTCCGTAGTGTTAGGCCAGAACACCCAGTCATTACATAATAAGTAGTAGAAGTATTACTGTAAAAATTACTTCGACAGCTGAGGTCATCTTGTACTTATTGGCTCCCACCTTGAATCGAACCCGGGACCTATTTTAACGAAAGCGAACGCGATTTCTACTTGGCTATACTACCCGCGTGCCAGTAATTTTTACTCAGTGTCTGTTTACCAACATTTTTGTTTCTAATNATTGTAATAGCCCAAAAACTCATTAATGGCAGAAATTTATTATCTGCGCCGTAGCGGAAAATTAAATCAGTAACAAAGATAAAACAAATCAGTAAGGTTCGTCTTATTTCTTTTAGATGGCGTTCCGTAGTGTTAGGCCAGAACACCAAGTTCATTGTAAACAAAGATATTTAAAGTTTGAATATATTGGATTGGTGTCGACTTTAATCATTAAATAGCACCGAATTTCTATTCTTTCCATTATAATCTATCGTCGCCGAACTTAGTAGGAAGATACAATGACCTAAGAGAAAAATTTCCATGTAAGAGTAGTAATAATATTGATAAAAGTGCTTAGACAGCTGAGGCAAAAGAGATCTTATGTGGAAATCACAAAGTGTTTTCTCTAAGTTCATATTCTTTCTGGTTTTTCTTCAGTTCATTAAAAACACCATATCTCGATTATTGTTCATTTAATTAAAATCTACTTAAGGGAAAGATTACTTTTTAAAATTATAATCATATTGTCTAAATTTCATTAAATTATAGAATAAAATTTGTAATAAGAAAGAAATAATGAAAGTCTGAGTTAAACCATTAAAGTATAAATGTTAAGTAGCGAGTCGATTACACATAATTAATGAACGTAGGTACTGTTACGACTAATTAAAAAGCGGACTAAACTTCGAAATGGAATAATTAACGGTTTCCGGTTTCGGTTCAGATTATTTTAATATAAAAATAACCTCTTTTTGTTTCGGATTTCGGATCAGTTCCGATTCGATGTCACTATTTTAATCTATAGGAGAACCCCTTCACTAGCGACGTATACCATGCAGCCCTTCTTTCGTGATTTCTTAAGCATGAATTACTCCATGATTTACGGTTTCGAAACCTATGGATCGCAGTGGGGGTAAATCAACATTCATTGTCCACGGATTAAACAAGTCCTATATGTTAAGGCTTTGTTTTGGTCCACCTCTCTATTTCAGTGCGGGTTAATCTGGAAGTGTGGCGTTACTCAACCAGGCGCAGGAGTATCTCGGTCGCCTTGCGTGTTTAGTCTGCCTGCGAGTGCGTTCGTTGTCCAGTCATATCCTCATTCCGTCTGGCGCATCACTACTGTCGGGGAATAAAAGGGTTCTCCTCTTCACCTTCTATTCAGTGCTTCTCATTACTCTAGATCCATTGTCCGCCCATTTGTATTTTCTCGGAAATGGGTTGAAGACGGAATCCCCATCCATTTCCTCTTACACGTGCCTCTCGTCATTTAGTACGTATCCGTGTAGGAGTCTAATTTCTTACGTTTCTGGGAGTTTTGGATGACATTTTCTACCTTACATTGATAGATGAAGGGATCTTGACAAAGTTATCTAAATAAATATTTGCTCCACCATCTTCCTTGATGCTTGCGATGAGGGTAAGATATTTCTTGTAAATTACTAAACGTACGCTGTTTGATCTTCTTTTATTTTTGGTTCAATCAGGTAATTTCTGTTCTAATCAGTAAAAAGTACGTTAGAAGTTTGCTACCTCACCCACAATTATTATTTCTGTACGCAAGATTTGAAATAATCTTACTTCTCTGGTGGTCAGAGCTATTTCGAATAAACCTCCTGTAAAGTACCTATCTTCGAAAACTTCAGTCTCTTCGGTAATCGGTGACTGCAAAGTAAATGGTTCAGTTTTTCATCATATACGAAACATCAGTAAGATCTAGTTAAGATAATGCAGGTCATCCATAAGCAGTTTTAATTTTTTTACGTAGAGTTACTGATTTCGAAGGAAATTATCTTGTGCATTCGTTGTTCTCATTGTCGCGAGACACTCATTTCAGGTTGTTTACGTCTTCTTTTCTATTTTTTGAGTCTA
>KZ308183.1:1563251-1832368 GCA_000376725.2 Ladona fulva | reverse complement strand
ATATTAATTTGTTAATATTACCATAGTTAATAATGTTTATTTTAGGAATATTACTTGAAATTATTATCATTTATAATGTTATTGTTTGAACAATGACTTAACATCAAGTATATCCGAGACTTTTCTCGCTAAGCTTAATCCGACAATGTTTCGCAGTTGCTAGAAGGCATAAGAATCTTTAAATATTCCAAGTTTATGATAAACTAATCAAGTAAAGTAGGCTACAGTTTGGATAAGCACGGCTCCGTTAAACAGAATAAATTTTGCATACATTTGTACATTTTCCTACTGAAAGCGTACATTTTGCACTTCCTAATCTTCCGTGACACTTTGACTGGGAACAAAGGAATCGTTACGTCTATCGCATCGCAGAAATTTCGAAACTTCTTTTCCCTGTCCTTTTGAGTCAGCTTTTGCGACCCGCAGATGAAACAATCCTTCCAAGAATAAGTCAGAGTTTCGCGGCTACGTTTTCGGGTCAAAGTATCAAGTACTTTGTTGGAATGGAAACGTCCACCTATAAGGCTGCCTTCGTTTCTAATGGGCCTTTTTCATTTAATGACAAATGCGATTCGATTCGGTCTACCCACGCACGCCTATCTAGCGTCCTTTTCGAAATCCCTCTTCCAGGATAGCAAGTTTATGCGATGGCACGTGGGCGTTCCCTTTCCGTATTTTGACCTAGATTTCAATATTTCTCTGCGTTTTCGTGGTTACTGAAAACTCACGGGTTCGATTTTCTCGCAAACCCGAGAGGTAACTTCGAAATATCAACTGGATATTGCAAGAAGCGATGTGAAGAATTTTTATTGAAAGTCTCGCGTGATTCGCAAAAATTGAAATTCTCATGTGCGTTATGGGTACATACATCGATAAGTGGTCTACCTTTTGGTTGGTGTATGTGTCTTAATATATTTAACGCCATATCTATCGTTTCTTGGTAAATTTAGATTTAGATTTAGATTTTTATCCTACAAGCCGCTAGTGGCGTATGGCAGGGGGTGTGTTAACGTCTTATCTAATCTACCCTATTATATTCTCTGATGCTATTCGGAAAGAACGACCAGAAGTAACTATCTTTTTTAGCGATTATTTCCTTGTAACGCTTGGTCGTCGCTTCTCGAAGATCGCGCTCGTTGTTTACCGGAATGACAATATCTCTTACTTCACCTAAAAATTCTGGACCGGTGAATTTTTGGAAAAGCTTTCGTCGGTAATCAGATCTTCTCTCCTGCAGTGAGTTCCACTTGAGTGATTTTATCAATGCCGTAACGATACTGTCGAACCTGAAATCTCCACTGACAAAATGGGCTGCTCTACGTTGAACCTTCTCTAAATCTGAGACTAGCCCTACTTTTTGTGGATTCCAGACTGCGCAGCAGTACTCAAGACTTGTCGAATGAGGGAAAAGTACGCAATTTCTTTAACTCTAGATGGGCATCCTCTTATCCTTTATGTCACCTAATATATTTCGCCTCTGTCTTCCCCTCTGGTTATTTTCTTTGCAATATACCCTCAGTCACATTCTTCAGCAGTCCCTCTCCTCTCAGTATTTTATCCAACCATTTCCTCTGTTGGCACTTAATTATTTTAGTTAAAATCCTCCCCTCCCCGACCATCTCCAGTATCTCTGTTTGTTGCGTTATGGATACGCATACCGAATTTTCTTCGCTTTAGAAATGGATGGACGAGGATATGCTAAGTAGATGTTGATCTTTTGACTCTTCTATTTAAGTTTTCGTTTGTCCCACTTCTTATCTAGTAACTTCAGCAATCTCCTGCATCATTCGGGAAGAAAAGAAAAAGGATCATTTGCTGGTCAAATGAGCAAATTTTAGCCCAACATCATTATGATACTCAAAAATTATATCAATTCATACGAACATTATGTCATTTGAATCATTATTTCAGGTAATTAAAGTTTAATTGTTGTGAACGCTTCATGTTAAGCCATCATTTACCCTGAAGTTCACTACAAGTAACCAAAAATACAACATTGGCTCTCGCAAAGCATTACTAAATGTGTGTGTGATTATTTTTTTTTTTTATTTAGTAATATCCATTTGTCTAAAAGAACAGATTTTTCCTCCGGGCTTTTTCCGTTGAAAATATTTGTCTACAGCATAATTTTCTTATCATTTTAGTGATCTTACGTGTTTCGATACTTAATAATTATAGGTCGATTGTTATTAACGAGACCCCATCTACAACAGAGACCTTCAGCTTGTGCCTAATGCGCTTTTGGATAAAACCGGACCTGGCGCTTCATTTTGCTTAAGTCTCTTTTCTTTTACATGAACCTTCAGGTGCCGAAGAAGGATATAAATTATTTAATCTAAAACTCCTGATCTGAAGAGGTAAACGAAGTCAGAAACGGGAAAAAAAGCTTATATATTAGAACGAGTCGACTAGAATCAATTTTCCTACGAAAGTTATGTTAAAATTTTTATCTTCTTCGTCGTAGTTAACTATAAAAGGGGATTTTGATGATGAAATTCTGGTAATTGCCTGGTAACCATTTTACTCTAGTATTTTCTTCCAAGATTAGGACTATGACTGCAACAGCAAAGTATGTTTTTATGGTCTAATTCAAATACGGAATATTGACTTCATGGTAGGATGCTATAAGGGAAAAAGGCACGACTTACACTTCCGAGTTAAACTCATCGACCGGTTCCGAATTATATCTTCTTCAATAAAATATGACATAAATTTGTGGTTACCTGGTATCTCCCTGGTGTTTCCAAGAGTCGGGTAATATAGTAAGAGTCGGGTAGCGACCAATCGCCCGTAGAGATCGTTAAAAAATTAGTTAGGTATTACGTTTTATGTGCGGATATAGGAAGTAGTGAGTGGAGAATGTTTGCTTACGGTATTAACTTTTTAGTGAATATTAGTGAAACGGGTATTGATTTAAATACTCGTATTACAAAATATGGGTACTTTTCTTATAATGACGAACAATCTTAGAACAGTTCCATGATCAAAAATCGAACCCAAGACCACAACTTTGCAGTATCACTTGCTATTTTCCAAACTCCCAGTAGTTGATAACGTGAAACATGAGGTAGCACCAAGGATGGTAGAGGATGACAGGATATTATAGTTGAAGAAGGAAATAAAAGAGGTATAGGAAATGGGTGGGTCAGAAATGGTGAGGGGATGGATACCTGAAGAAGGTGATTGAGAGGAGGAAAACGGAGACAAAAGGTCTGTGATAATATTCAGGGAGGGGCTGTTAGAGGGAAAGGAAATGGCATTAAATAGGAACTTAAAGACGCATGGACCTGCCGAGAGGAGGAATACAAATGATGTCCCCATCGTCGTTTACGTCGTAGTGGAGTTATATTTTTACGCACAACGTTTTAGCGATTGCGATAATATAAATAATCAAGCGTTCTTACTTACGTAAAAATTAAGGCCGATGCACTCCTTTTGCATCTAAAGCATCGTTTCTGGGGATCGAAAAGGAAGAGCCATTGGAAAGTATGCTAAGAAAAGATACCAAGCTACCTCTTGGGCAAGATCAAACCCATGTCAGTTCTTGCAGAAAAATTGACCCCTGTTAAAAAGCGCGCTGAAAATGTAAATGAATAAGTGAAACCTTTTTCTTTCGTTTAAAATTTGATTGAGAAATAAATAACGTCCTTGCTCCGAAGAGATTGAGAATGTTTCTGAATAATGGTCAGTATTAATGCGTATTCACAAATGTGATGGAATGAGGAACGAATAATGCGTGTATTTGTTTCGAAAATCCTCAGAGAATAGCGACGACGTACTGAAAAATGGATATCATTTTCTGATGATTCTAAGAAGATTATTCTAGTAATGGAAAGTTTTTCAGTGGTTTATTACAACGATTACCTCGACTGCTTAATGGTGTATTTTACTTTGAAAACATCTCTCTTAATAGATCCGTAGGTTTTCAATCTACTATGACACCTTCCTTTCCTTTAATCCTTGAGATCCATCTATATTAAATCATGTGGGTCCATTTCGGAATTCGAAGTCAGGACCCCGGTTTCGTCAGACTAGCTCGGTTCCACTTCGCCAACGAGACCATTGAACTCACACTTGAGTTTTTATGGAAATCAATGAGAGCTTAAAAGTGTGAAAATATTTTAAATAACAATTTGGAATATTTTTTGCGACGAAATTCAGTTCATAATCCTTGCTGCGAAACCATAAGGCACTGAAGATGTACGTAAGATGGAAAGTTTCCACTTTCTCCGGTTAACCTCTTCCATGCTCAAAAGTATAAGTTTAATATTTCTACGAAAGATAACCGTCTCTCGTCCGAAAAGAGAAACTCGACAAACATGTGGCGTTTATTTGTTTAGCGTATCTTCTTTCTATAGTCGGGATAGCCCCGCAAATAATACGGATCGGCATTTCGGACTTATTCATCGTCCGCCTAAACACAGCGGATGCCCCTCGTTAAGGAACCGGAAAACTGGCCAAATCACTCGTCGAATATTAATCGGCTGTTCACTTAATCGTCCGTTCAAACTTAACCGGTCCGCAGTTGAATGCTCAGTTTACGAGGATTTTACGTGGGTAATTTAAAATGCATCTTCCATTTCAATCCCCTGTGGGTTTGGATTGGTCTGGTTGGTTTATAGTTGATCTTGCATGTTTGATATAGTTAACAGCTATAAGGATGTATTTGTAGATTTAGGCCCCTCTTATGTTTGATTTTCATAGACTCCTATATCTAACGAGAAGCCAGCTTTCTGGACCTTCCGCCTGATAGCGTTAAAACATTCAGAATCGGGCAGTTTTCTTTGCTTCTATGCGGATGTCATCCGTCTATTGAATGTTTATTGTGTAAAAATTTGAAAATAAGTGGGTAAAAAACTGCCACCAGGCTTACAACCTAACNTTTTATTCGTGTGTGCTGTATTTTCTTCGGAGTATGACATTGAAGGTCTATTCAATTCTTAGTATATTCTTGTTTTCGCTTCTGTTCGTAGATGTTTTCCCCTCCATACTATCAATTCCCGTTGATTAAGGTCGTGGTACATACATTTGTGCTGCTATCTCAGTTATTCTCTGCAGTTAATAAAGGTAAAATAATGAAATGATAAAAAGATTTGCCCCCATCACGAAATTATTATCATTTCATGGTTTTGCGTAATGGAGACACCACAAAATCACGCCAGGAGGAGTTGATTAGTTAATTAAGCTCAATTTAGTCTAATTTTAGAAATGAGAAATTTAAAAAAATTAATTTTATTTTTATTTGCATGGTTTCGTTGTTTACGGGCCTAGTTTTTTCGAATACCAGAACAGTGGAATTTGTCAGTTTGATTGTCAGTTAGTTTAGTAATAGCATGCATGAATGTAGCTAATACATGTATAGTAAAAGCAACCTCTTATCCTAATTATCAAATATATTTCAATATATTTAATGATATAACGATGGTACGATATAATTCATGAAATATATTAAGCATGAAGTATCGCTTGATACCTTTCATCTAATTATCAAGTTTAAGAAGAAATGGATTTATTTTTTATGCACTCATATACCTTCACAAAATCATCCTTACAACTTTTCAAAAATAGAAGCCCGCAAGCACGATATTGAATTCTGTTTGTTGTTCTTGATAATTCTGAGGTTTTTTTAGGTTTGGCACGCAGTGATTCGAATTTCCCATAACATTCGAATATTCTGTTAATTATGCGAATAAAATCATGCCGTTTGCAGGTTTCTTGGATCTAGGTCACCGAAAATCGGGAATGGGTACCATTCCGAAATTTTCAATTTTCGTCGAAATTGGAAATCTCTCTCCCTCTCGCTCTAACGCTGTAAAACACTGAATCCATACGCGCCAAAAATTCAGTGTTGCAAATTCAAGATTTCAACGTTCATCGCACCGGAAAATTTCGATTACGCGGACTGTTGCACCACCGAAATAGGGCGTCCTAACCGATCTACATCGATGACAGTCAAGCTACGTACTTCAGAAACAAACGAGATGTCGATAAAGAAGTATACGGCGAACTGTATAGTGTTTGCTGTCCCTTTTTTTCGTCTACTTTAATTCTTTGACTCCTTCGTGGTCGTAATCTTGGTGCGGTGCTCACCTTCCAACTCTTGCACATAACGTCCATCTTCGGCAGCAATCACATATTACCATATAAATTGGATCACCATTCATCTACGCGCCACCGGTGAAAATCAAAATCACAGCCAGCATTTCAAGCGCCTTCGATTAGAATTACTCTCAGCCTTAGTCGTAATTTTGAGCTAATGCTGACGAAGATTTCTTGCAAGTAGCCCTTTAAATGTTGCTACGCATTTTAATCACTCAAAGAAGTGGTCTTTCACCAGTTAATGATGATTTTGGCTTACTAAGGTGATTTCGGAGCAAATCACCAACCATTGTGTCGCTGCATTACGATTCTATCATAAAATGAATATTTTATAGTGACGATTTTTACAGCATAAGACAGAGTTCAGAAAACTACTCGCAGTGACTGTGAATTTCTCCCCAAGCTACACAAGTCAATCTCTTAGCGACCATCAAGGAAGCGACGACAGAAATATCAATTAGGTTTACATGCAAGTAAACCTTAAAAATTTTGCGATGCCTCAATCAATCAATGAAATGCCTTGTAGCAGAAAGCAACCTAAGGAGAAAATCAAAACATATCAAACAAATCCTTATTGTCACAGAGAAACCAAAATAAAAACTTTATGATCCAAATCTTGAATGATATAATATATATAAATTCGTAAATCACGATATACAATTATATTACAGTGTCCGATGATACGCGTAATATGAATATTTAAATTGGGGTAAACTCCGTGCCATTATTATACTATTTAGTAGAGAATTCCGCAGATGAATGGCAGAAACAATAAAAGATATTTGAAAAGCAATGGTTTATTAAGGAAATGGGAAATCTTTCACCGGCTTATGATGATTTGGCTTGCAAAGGCGATTTTGGAACGAATTACCTACAGTTAACTATTGTATCGCCGAGTCATAATTTCATCGGAAAATGGAAAATCAAGTTACTATGTTAACAGCGAAATTAAGCGTTCGAAACAACCATATGTATTTCTCCCCAAGCTGTTCAACTCATTCTCTTAGCCACCGCCGAGGAAGCGACGATAGCACAAAGGTGGGTAGGATTTATCTCAATCGCCTCTCTCTATAAGATTCCGGCGTAAGACAATGTTGCGGTGGGCGATGAAGATGGCTTCAAGGCTAACGCACACCTTGCGTTTGTCTTATTATCCGTCCAATGGCATAACTTCCCGGATGCCGCCTCCCACCCTTCCTTGACCGACTTCCAGCAACCCTTCCCTAGGATGCGCTTAGGATCGCCGATCCTTCCACACCGGAAGTCCGCGCTCGCTCGCATTTCTCTCCTCTTATCTCTCCCCGTCTCATTATCCCTTCCCGTTTCCTCCTCTGCGCCTGTTCGTTCTTGCTGATTTTTAACGTAGGCTGGAAATATGTGGCATTATAATGGAAACTTGGTTGATAGTCTTATTCCTGCACTCCTGCGATTGACGGTCCTGCGTTCATGTCTGGAGTGATGTTGGCCCGAGGAAGTTTACTCCTGTTGCAATATAATCTCATTTTATGTTCTTATTCCTTCTGGTATTCTGTCCCATACCACGTTGATTCTTGTGTCGTCTTTTTTATATACGTCCTTACCTCTGTTCTTTTTCATTTTATTTGCTAATTCCGAAATGAAATGGTAAATGTACCTTTTACTTTTCCACATATATATTTGGCTTTGCTACATCTACATATGTACCCTGCCAGCCGCCTTTCGACCTGTGGCAGGGGGTGCATGCGCCATTACTCTACTTTCCTAATCGGTTACTTTCGCGCATCGTTCGAGGAAAAAATGAATTTTTGAATCGATTCGTTCTAGCGTCTCCCTGATTTTCCTCTCAGAATCAGGACGGCCTATGTAACAGGGAGGACGCATTCTATCGGCTATATCTTCTACGAAAGTATATTCTCTGAACTTATTTAGTGAATTTATCCTTTGTTTAAATCTTCTATCTTCTAGAGATTCCCATCCTGCGTCCTGATGCATATGAGGTAACGCCCACTGATTTGTCGTAAGAATTTTTTATGAAACGTATCGCCTTCCGCTGTACTTTTTCTAATTCTCGAATGCAACACTTTTCCGCAGGATCCCATACACTACACGCATTTTCCAGGTAAAACCTCACCAACGCTACGTAACATCGCTAACGGACTTTTTCTTCGCTCCTACCGAGACCTACTGCCAATGGTTTCGAACTTTCAGTTCATCGTCTGGCTTAGGAATGCATTCTTAAGCCTTTATTCCTATTGCTTGTTCATGAACTGAAAGTTCGAAGCCATCGGTAGCAAAGATAAATATATTTCTGGAAAAGTGGAAGGTATATTTATTATTTAATTTCATAATGGAATTCTACCAAAGATGGAAAAGATTAATTTTGTTGCTGATTCCGTTATTTGAGGTATTATACCGAGGTCAGTGGAATTTTCGTGGGAGATCCTATCTACTCTTGTCCTGCCCATTATTTTTATTACCTCAGTCGTTTCAGCTGTGTGATCGTTTTTTTATTCGTGTGTGCTGTATTTTCTTCGGAGTATGACATTGAAGGTCTATTCAATTCTTAGTATATTCTTGTTTTCGCTTCTGTTCGTAGATGTTTTCCCCTCCATACTATCCCTAGTGGCCCCCATTTATTTCCGCTTTTGATATTTTTTTATCTATCTACTTCTTCGTATAAATATCGATAGCTAGTTCCGACTGCTCCTAAGATTTTTAAATTTATATTATATAAAATATTATTCCCTAATACTTAAAGTACTAGTTTACTAATCATGATCATAGGTTAACAGTCCAGAGAGCTATGCTGCAGCTCTCCAAAGCGTCCTGTCCCTTCTAATCACTTAATTCCCTCATGATTTCTAGCAATAGTACTAATCATAATTCAATCTTGATTTTCTTTAATTCCTCCCGTTTACCATTCTCTCCAAAACTTTATTAAGTAGATTATCTCGACGTATTATTGGTCCGGTTAATTTCCCTTATCTCATTACCGAAGTTTTTCAAAGACGTCTCTTCATTTAAGGAGTTCCTGAATAGTTCTCCTGTCCATCGATTTTTTCCGTTATTCTTCTATTGTACTACATCTCCTTTTTACTTGTCTTCTATCCTCTGCAGCTTTTGTAGTCAAAGATTTTGCTATGTCGAGTGAGAAACAATATTCTATGATGCAAATAATTTTCCTAATATTTTTTTTTCATGGAAAATTTCTTTCTTCCGTTCTACCATTTTGTACTAAGTAATTCCAATTAAATTCTACTGAAGGAAAGAGGTCAGCCAGCGAAGTGGAATTAAAGTTTCCTTGTATTTCGTATCGAATAATTAAATACACGAAAGGGAGTTTGGAAATGGGCAGTGGCAATGTAATCGTATCGTACGTATGGTAAACGTACGTTATACAATACTCCATCTTTATAAATATCCCTCCCTTTTCCTATTGTTGGTTTCTATAATTAATTTACTGTAATATTTTAATATTCTTATACTCACATGACAAAGTGATGATTATTTGTTGAAACACGTCGCTTGTCGTTTAATCCGCGTAAAATTGCTGCGCCTTCTTTTACTTTGAAATTATACTAACGCTTATTCTTCAGAAAATGAATATTCGCGAGCGGTACTCGGTGGAATTGCGTATTCAAATAAATATTTTATCAAAACATATCTGTAGATTCCATAAAATATTTTGTGGAATTGGTACAAATTTTGCGATTAAACCGTTGCTTAGCTTATCGGTTACGTTACCTCCATATTCATATATTTCATTTTCACAACGATTCCTTCCGCCAATTCGCGACAGGGGCGCATGAAGCGTGGAAAAACGATAAATCACCGATATTCGGTAAGGAATCGCCTCTGCCATCGTTAGTTTCGCATTGGTTAATACGAGTGCATGACCTAAATTATCTGCGCGATGTGCGGTGCGCTCGGGGTCCACCTTATCTTTTCCGCCGCTGCAAACACACCAAGTGCAGTAATAACAAAGACTCCCCACAGAGAGCGAACGGTAACCATTCCCGCCGACTTGTGCACCCTCTCTCCCGACACCTTTTATTTCAGTGCAGCGGAATCGATCG
Organism: Ladona fulva; assembly: GCA_000376725.2. Classification (NCBI taxonomy): domain Eukaryota; kingdom Metazoa; phylum Arthropoda; class Insecta; order Odonata; family Libellulidae; genus Ladona; species Ladona fulva. The sequence continues at coordinate 1,822,214 of KZ308183.1, read as the reverse complement.
AGACTTTCCTTCACCTATGCGATTCTGAAATTCAGCTCGTCGCAATTTCAGATATGGAGCGTCGTTCTTGGAAAAGCGTTGACGGAAGGGAAGCGGAGAGCCTTTTGTTTCTGGGATTACTTTAAATCTTTAGAGAGGAGGGCACGGCACATGCGCAGTGGGTCCTATTTCTGCAAGTATCTCGCGCTAGGATTTTTTATGGTACTTTTCCGTTGTAGCCACTGGGCGAGTACTCTTTATTTTTATTTATTTTCCAGTGCCATCACAAATATGTATTAAAATTACATAGGTGTGAGTAGTAAGAAATTAGGAGCATACACAACCTTTCGTTACCCAGAGATATCCTATTAGCCGGGACTCGAACCCGAGACCTTTGGGTGCTAACCACTCCGCCAACGCTGCCGGTCTCATTAGTCACCTTTGTATAGATTTACGAGACAGTAGACCAAAATGACCTAACCCAAAACGGCCAGAGGTTAGTGTACATTTTCAAACGAAAAATTCACTTTGCTTTTGTTTACATTCTAGATGATTTGGCCCGACGCCATCCAACAACTCACGGAAAACAGTAGTTCGTAGTTTCTTCAAAACTTAAAAAAATAAATAAATAATATTTTTTGGCGCACAAAATGTTTCTGAGGATAACTCTTTTGGTGGAAACCAGTAAAATAAAAGTTTTGCGAAGAACTGTTTTTCCATTGGATTTATTTAGTATTAACCATAGTGGACATTTGGATTGTTTGACGAGGTCGCGGTATGGTCACTGGTCCACTATTGTATAGAAGTTTTCGTGATACACTTTCTCTCATAGATGATTGGAGAACTACTAATTATGTTTTCGATGCAGCTACGAAGTCATGTAGGAATGAAAGATATTACCTTTATTGAAAGGATATCGTACGGAAAATGGGTCATCAACATGCTAGCGAAAAACTGTATAAACTGAAGTTTTGACTATTATTAAAGCGGAATAAATTGAATCCCGGTTAAAATCTGTCTTAAGTGTTCGGAACAATACTCGCTTTGAATATCATCGTGATGGAGCATTGTTGTTTAAAGATAGTGAAGTATTTTGTCTACAACCCATGTTGTCTTTCTAGTAACTAATTTAAAATACTCATCCCAGGGGCGACTTTTAACCTCAAAACACTGTCAGCCAACAAAAACAGTAAGAGGGAATGAGCAAAATGAGGAGTGATGTAGTTTGCCATTCCTTTCCTCGCTTAGCCATTGCTATAAGTAGAATAAGTTCACGTGAAAGATCTCTATGAATCAAATATTTCGCAGCAATCATAAAGGGGACTTAAACGAATTGTTTAGCATTTTTCATACCTCGGTAGCTTTCATACTATCACAGCCACGAGCAAAACTAACTGTAAGACAAAAGTTAATGATAGACACATTTTTCGCGATCCTGTTCCCGATACAAATGAAATGTTTCATTATAAAGATATGACAGCAGAAACTTCTTTAAAACGTAATAAGTTTAAGAGAGTGATATAACTAAAGATCGTAATAACACGAGCAAGGCGCCCTTAATAAATTTTTATCAGACACGAAGTCGATGTGACCGTCACACGGTACTCTATGGACGCTAAGATGGTCGGGGACGGAGAGATTAAAGGACCATTGAGGAAATGTTGGCCACGGGGCACTGGGTCGGTTTGGAGATATCGGCTATTATCCGGCTTCCGGGCTGCTGGGAGCTGTGTATGGAAAATATGCTGTGTCCAGTGGGAGTCAAGCATCTTATCAAGGCCTCCACTTTATTTCGCCGTACTCCCGTTCCAGTTAAGGATATCGCGGAGGGAGCCCATTCGTGCCAAATTTAACTCGCGCATTCCTCGCTGGCTCGTAATTGGTCGCGCTTTAGCGGGTTTGGCGATGTTTTCCTCGGTTGTAGCTGCAGTTTTTTCTTAAAAGGATTGTGTGACGTGCACCAACTTGAGCAGTGAATGAAGTAGTCCGGAATGTTATTAGTCCGAGTGAAATACTTTCTTCCGTTTTACCGCGCTTGGAAATTTTCATTTAAAACTTATCTAGAGCAGCGCTTACCAACGCTTTGTCTTCCAAGGCACACTTATGAATCGATTCAAATTTTGCGGCTCACCAAACCACGTTGAGATACTTTTAGTATGAATTAAAACGGGCAAGGAAAATAACTGCGAAATTTGGTATAGGTTGTTAGCATTAGAAGGAAAACATTCCGCAGAATAAAGATAATGTGCAAAACGAAATTTGAAGATCGTGTTTAGCGACGTTACACGACGCTCCAACACATTATGGCGCACCAAATGGGAAGCACTGTCCAAGTGCAAGGTATACAAAAGTTATGAGTTGGTCACGTTTGATTTCATTTTTGTTCGGTGGTGTTCTTTCACTTGCTCTTATTTTGGTAGCCGCGGATAGGACTAAAACAATACCCTACTAATCATAGTATATTAATGATATACAAGTAATAGGTACGTTGGTACCAAAAGAATAAGAGAAAATGACAGATAATCATATTATGTAACTGAATGAGACATTACAACGTCTCCTTTCTACAAAGAAAGATTAATGTTTTCTTGCTCTATGTCTCGATGTGTAGAATTATTACCAATTTTGGGCATTACTGAATATTTTTCCTGGCGCATGAGCCTTTTCGTATGGAATTCATAGAAGCTTCTTCTCGAGATTATGTATATATTTTTTTAGTTTTCAGCGAGAAATATTTTCTAGGTTCGCTTCCTATCCACCATCCAATAAAACTCATGTTGAAAACGATTTTATTTATATTATTCCTAATATAAAATTAATATGTTCAATCCTCACTTAGTGGAATGTAATAGAAACCATCTTAAATGAAACAATTACGAAGTTACGGAAGTTACGAAGTGTTTCATTTAAGATGGTTCATATTATTCCTATTTAGCACACGTTTACCAGAATTGGTTTATCTAAGTCTACAGAGGATTCAATTGCATCCGATTTTCAACTCTTATGCGAGTCATTTTGCAAATCAATCTTGAAGCTCAAATTTAAAGAGACATATTACGGACAGGATTTAGTAATCGTAGCTTAATTTTCAGGGACTGTTTGACTCGAAAAACCGTACGTCTAAACGGGTTCCAATTTTAAAAAATGTAACAGAAGACACGTTTGGGTTGTTTTTTGAGGGTAGAATTCAAGCAATCGCAAGAATGCGAAATTCTCTCCGACTCGTGGAAATAATGTCAAATCGAGCGTAGGAATTTCGCGTTGAGTAACGCGTGCCAGTTGGGACTACAAATAGCGGACACGTGCGCGTGGTAGCTTGTTGTCATTGAAGAAAATCGTTGTGTAAACACGTGATTAGCTTGTTGTGCGCTAAGGGTGGTGGCATGCGTGTGTCCATAGAAAATGCATAATCAGTTCCGTAATGATGTATGAGTTTCTTCGGGTCCATGAACACTCATTATCTTTTGTTACTCAAACGTTTACTGTTTCTATAGTGGAGGGACTCCTTGATTGGTATCATCGTCGATGCAAATTCTGTTGTATTTCGAGCTGATTAATTAATGCGCGGCAATAGGCCCGATTGTTTTTGTGTGCAGTCGGATAGTTCAGTTCCATAGTCTCCCTCCTCACTGTTGTAACCTATTTACCTTAAGGTGTCTGTTACGCGAGGAGGTTTCGCAATCGAATTCCATCGCTCCGAATCATCGCTTGCGTATGGTCTGGTAAAAATTGTGCTCCAGGTTGAATACACTTGCTCACTTTGCAATTATGAATGGCCTTACCTCCTGTGCTCGGTGAGATGGGTAAGCGTTCCTCGGTGAACAGCCCCGAGTCATGCCAATGCACGAAATCCACCGAAAAACTTACGGAGGCTTATGCGTTTAACCAAATTGAAGCCTCAAGCCGTTACTTTCATTAGTGTACTGCATCCATCGTGAATATCTGATTTAATCTTGGTCTTTGCGTTGGTTAGAATTTAAGATGTGGATGAACGGAAGGAGGCTGGCAAAGGTTATACACCATGAAAATGCGAGTTGCATTAAAGGGAGAGGATGAAGACCGAAAAATAGGTGATTGAAGATGAAGAAATAATGATAATAATTTGTATTCTTTTACATAGATCAAAGTACAAAACAAAACACATTACTTTTAAAGGAGTATAGGTACCCCATTAGTGAAAAATCGCCAGCTTCGGGGTTACCGAGTCTTTATGAAGTTGATAAAATCACAATAGAATAATTATGAAGAAATTGAAAGAAACTTAAGACCAAGTGTCAGTGCAAAACACTATTTAAATAAAACATTGAACAAATTCACACAATCTTTTTTACCAAAAATTCAACATCTTCGTGATTCAGAAGCCATTCCTTAACTGCTTTCATAAAGTTCAGTTCATTAGTAGCAGTAACTATGCATACTGGCCAAAAGGAAAAAAAATTGAGCTCAAATATAAATACGATTGTCTAAACAATTCACTATTTGGTTTTGGAGTTACAAATTACAAATGTCAAAAATGTAAGGGAACCGAACCTGGGTCTCCCACTTTCCGATTGGTTGCTCTTGCCGCTGCGCTACTTATACGGAATTGATTGATTGATTCAGAACAATCTTTTCTTCAATTTATTTTTTCTCTTTCGATTTCTTTTTTCTCTTTCGATTTCTTTTTTCCCTTTCATTTCTTCATTTAACATCAAGCATGTGAACAATGCGATTTCAGTCGCTAATTCAGATGATCGAATTTGCAGAATAAGATTCTAAGATTGAGCAACGCTAGATGTTTAAAGAATTAAATGGAAGGGATGAAGAGAAGTATAGACGTGTCGAAAGGGAAATTTTAGGTAATGATAGTATTGAGTGGGTAGTATTATGAATTAACGAGGCTATTCCCGAGAGACCTTTACATGATTCACGTGTACGTATTATTAATAAGAATCTAAAAGAATTATAATTATCAAAGTGACACTAAAACGCGTTTAGCAATTCTCAGCGAATTTACAAGAGTTAGTCTAGAGTAAATTTACAAGTTCCCTGAACATTTTTGTTTAGCATAGTTTTTATGATATTGTCATTCTTTTTCAATACTCGATGTCTTCTGCTGAGGAAACTTTGCCACGCCATTGTACGCTTTTTTCCTTTTATTCTGAATGTTTTCTTTCAGGTTACAGAAAATAATTTTCTTTGGATTTTTAATTTAAAATTTAGCTATCACTATCTGTAGATTTCGCAGGTTTTTCTCACCCCCCCCCCCCCCNCCCCCCCCCCCCCCCCTCTTCTTGCGGATGTTTTCCTGCGGCAGACATTTTTTCCTAAGTTCATACGGGACTTAGGTTTTTTTAATCCACTATAGTTTCTTTCTTGTCGATTTTTATTGCTATTTTTTCTCTCTATCTTCACCCACTTTTAAACGACAAAGGGTTAGATGCAAGAGGAGACTTTTTAACCTCAATCTCTCCCTGAATAAAGACGTATTCTATTCTTATTATCAACTTCTACTTTTACATGCACTTCTTCTAACACTAGTCGGTCTCTGTGAGGTAAGCAAGTACAAACTACCCTTTCTTCACCATCCCTTATAAGCCTCACTCCTCCAAAACTTTTGGTTAATGGTGGAGGGGGTGAGGACCCAACGAGCTTTCGGACTGATGACTTTACAGACAAACGGAGAGACATTGAGTTTGTGCACTAGATTTCCACTTTCTTAGTTACGTCAAAGTGTCTTCAAGATCTCAATGATCTGTGCATAATAAGTAGGAACTTACGTAGAGTTGGACTACAACCGTTTCAGCCTTGTTCTCTCCATTTTCCATACCATAATGGATTTACTTAACTTTAAGTTTATTAGTTACATTTCCAGTTTGCATTTGTAAAGAAGAAAACCTATTGGTTTGAATTGTAATATTCAAATACATGAATTTGTGCTACCATTCCATAACGAAGCATCCCACAATTACAAGTATTTATTTCTGAAAGATAATCGCCGTAATTGAGTTGAACGGGAGTTACCTTGGCCTGTTTCTATCTATTGATTAATTAAATAAGTTTGTTTTATTGTTATTCATCGTTAGCTGCGGCGGCGCAGTGGTTAGCGTGCTAGCGCTCCAACCCAAGGTCCCAGGTTCGAATTCCGATTAGTCGGAGTTTTCCTGTTCTTTGTGGTTGTAAATAATAATAATTGTTAAAATGGATGTAATTGGGATTTCATTATTTCCATTAAAGGCTTTTATTATTATTATTATAGCTACCCAAGTAAGTAACGGTGGGGTCATCAGGATTGGCGTTTAACATAGCAATATCAAGTCCAGAGTTCGAATCATGGCTTAGGCACGGAGATTCGTGATCTTCTTTAGTTGAATGGTTTCATACTTTGCAAAACATTCACTTAACGGACGTTCTGACTGTAAGTATAGATAAATTAATGGGGAGGTATATCAAGTGTTAGCTCGTAACACCCAGCTTGGAATGCTCTACCGTGGTATGTCAATATACTGTATTGCAGCTCACTGTCCAGATAGGCAGGTCCGTATAACTCTTTCAAATAAGGTATGTCTTTATTATTACATTTTTATTTCCCTGTGAAATTCATGGCGGCAGCTACTTTGGCTTGGACTCATTCCCGCTCCGTTCCAAATGACCCAGTTTTCGTCCCCGGAGAGAGAGAGATGGAAAGAGGGTGAGGGTCGCCTCACAGAGGAGGCAATCAATCGATGAGATTGATTAGATCCTTGTTTGACTAGATTAGACCGACATAGAATCGTCAGCTAACGTCGCTGGAGATAATTAGATGGGAATGGGAGTGGGACGATATTTTCGGAGGATGGAAATTCGGGATTGGAATGTTTGGCAAAGGTGAGAAAAGATGCAAGAGGTGAGGAGTTGACAGAAGTGTCAAGATATCCTGCCAACTAATGTCTGCGGTACGATTCGATTTTCTTGTAATAATTACACCGGATATTTTTACGAAACCGTTCTTTTCCGGTATTGGTATTTTAGCTGAAAGTAAGGTAAACAGGGAGTAACTGGGGTATATGTGAGATGAAGTCCAGCAATTTATTATAATCGTCGTCCATAGGTGTATTTATAGATTTACATATTTATAAATTTATGTATTTATATATTTATCTATCCCCTGTCAGTTACGATCTTCAGAAATACACATTGAAATATGATACCGATGCCGGAAGGTGTGACTTCGTGGAAAGATATCACTTAAATAAAAGACTCAATACTTTTTCACGGAACTGGTTTCCATGGAAAAGTGCGTACAAAGTCTTTTTAATTAGCACGTAAAATTAATTTTTCGTTGAGTTCGCAGGTCATTTTTCTTTTTTTTTAATTTTATGTGCATTAATGCTCGTGTGAAATCTTGAGAAGTTTTGTAAGGAAGAAAATTTAATATTCTAACTCTTATTATCCAAAATTATTTTCGATGCGAAATCGCGTTAACTTTGATAAAAAGTATCTATTTTTTCGAATTAAAGTATATATTGATAAGTCATCTCTCCAACGACCAATGTCGTTTTAAGTAGTTATCTTGTCTATATCCATATATTGTATAAGTCGTTATACCGAATAAAGAATCAGTTAATAGCAACAATCGTTCGACATAAACGAATATGAAGTGAATGAATGTTTAGATGATGGAATTATTGTAGAAGTTTATATAATGACCTCAGAATTCTTTGTTGCCGTGCTATTTGACGGTCCGCTAGTTTTAACATACTTATGGATTTCAATATTTACGATAAATGGTCAAAACTAGCTGCTTCAATGAAAAAATTATCTGACCGGAAATTACTGAAGTTATCATGTTATAATATAATTAATATCCTAGCCTTCGAGGATTCACCGTTTTCCAAAAAACATTGGCGTTTAGTCATTTTCTCGCCCAAGTAATTATTTCTGTTGATAATTTTTGATAAAATTAAAACTGGTGGAAAAAAGGGAATTTTGATTGATTTTCCTTAGGATATGAAATACAGTTTTGCCTGTAAAGTCTCCTGACCGGCATGTCCATATGTTCTGCTCAGATAACTCAATGGTCTGAGCAAAAACAGGAAATTGGGAGACTCGGGTTTGAGTCCCGGTCCCGGAAGACTTTTTCTACGTCCGTTTTTTTTTGGAAAATTTCTTTAAAATATCATTATCTAATTACATATATCGTTTACTATGTAGTTTTCTTCCTTCCGTGGAATGTAAGAATTAGTCATTGAGATTTGCTCCAATTAAAGTGAAGGCTAATCATAAATTTTTATCTTGGCAAGATTAAGTATAAACAGTTTCACTACGGAGTTATTTTTTTCCGTGGTATTTTTAGCAGCAAGTTTTTTCTTCCCGGCAGAGGAAACTGTTTCTGGCCCAAAGGTGTCACTAATTGGTCCGCGAAGTTTATTTTTATTTCAGTGGTCTCTTTCATCCTTGCCGATCTCTCATGATTCTAATCTTTACAGAAATTTATATCTGAAATTTGGCGTCTAAGTATTATCGAGAATATTTCGTTTTTATCTATGACGTCTCTTATCAAGTACGTCTTCAATATTCTTAACAGATTGCACCGATGAATGGAAATGTGTTGGATTTGCCGATAATTCGTTATTATTAGGTTACGAACTTCGTTTTCTGGAACGCGAAAGGCATTTTATTTTCTGTTTTTATAATATTGATTGTCCCACATTTTGAATTTTCTCCGGCAACAATGCCTGTTTGTTTTTTTCTTTTACCCGTATTTGGTGTATTTAAACAGTTGTCCATTATTTTTGGACATATTAGTGAAAAGCCACACTGTTTAGGAATAGATAAGGAAGTTCATGTATTCTCGTGATGCGTTTTGGTAATACCCTTAAATTTATTTGAGTTCAATGTAGATTAATTTATATGATATTTTTTATTTAGGTCAATATGTTTTGGTCTGCAAAATCGTCAGCCAGAAGACTGGCTGGATTCTCAAGTCCTCGGCAGTTAGCCTACACAAGCTTAGGGGAGAGGTTTACTAAGCCATGTAGTAGTGGTGTATACGCCAACTTTTGTCATTCAGTCCCAATGCATTGTCTCAGACGCACTCGGAAGCTCGCCACAATGATTCTATGATTAAAATTTTGTATAGCGTTCAAAAAAGAGTGACCAGAATGAATCCACCAGGCGCGCACCCAAGAGGTTGACTGACGGTTAATAGTCCCCCTAAGATTATGTTCTTAAGAACCCAATTTCAAAGAGTTTATCAATAGATATGCTATATAGAATAGAAAATTCTGGATGCGGTCCTCAATGACATCAATTCAGCATTACTCATACCTTCCTGTTATTACCATACCAAACCTACTGTTGTCATGAAAAATACTGGGATTAGGGTAAACGAAAGGTGAATTTTTCTCCTAAAATAATTAAAGAACAATTCAAAACATTATCATGATATGATAATAGAAACGATACAGGTTGCATATTTCCTTCAATCGAGAACAAAATATAAAATACGTGCGGAAGAAAAGAACAAGCATTCTTCGTATTGAATCCCACTCACGAATTACGAATCCCAAAACGCACATCGAATGTTTTCCGCTTATTAGGCCCCGTCACGAGCTTCATTTTTTATTTTTTCCGCCGCAAACGAACGTGCGCTCTCATCTAGGCCCTAATGGAAAATGCTCTTTCCTCCTCTATTACTCCGTAGCTTGCGGCAACAGTTGGATAGATTCCCGCCAGATTACGCACGACTTTCCGAAGCGCCACTGACACATTTATCCGACGAATATATCACTCTCCGAAAAAGCGTCGCGTTTTTCATTCCCTCAGGTGCACTCGGCCTAAAATTTGGTCACCTTTTATCCCGAAAAGCCGTACGCTGCGTTTGAAGCCGGAGCGAGGGCCGCGAGATGAATACCCCATCTGGTATCGACCCCTGAGCACGGAGGCAAAAACTTACTCTGTCCTCCGTCAGTTTTTCTAGTCAGGTCTCTCTAGGCTGTCGAATTCATCGGTAATGCTGGATTGCATCCATCGAATTATTCTGTCCATCTAACCTATGCTCCATTTTGTGCAGAGAACGATGTATCGATATAATAAATCGATACAAACATTTTACATCATATCGATTAAATAGTCCAAGATAAACATGTTATACGAATCCTCATACCCATGTAGTCTAAGTCCTATTTTGTATCGATAACTGTTCATTGCGCACGCTTTGGGGCCAAACTGTAACGCGCTACGACCGTCAATGTTACATTTTCTGTATTTTAGCTTAAATTACATTATTTAAGGAATTTTTCCTGTATTATTAGTATTTTTTTACTCCCTCATTAATATAAATTATTTCTGCATATTGAATGGCAATGACTTGCTAAGCGACTTTCAGATTTTAGACTTTTCTCTTTCAATTTGCACGTTAAGGTGAACAAAGTTCACGTTAATATCTATCGACTGTAGCTTTTGTTTTATAACGTTACATTAATTGTTACTCGATGTTTTCATGCGTAGTTCTTGGAATGGTGACAAATTTCTAATACACTCTACTAAACTAAACTTTATTCAGTAAACATTCAAATACAGGTAGAAGTGCTGTGAAAAGTGCCTCGACAAATAAGGTCATTTCGCACGTATTGACCCTCACTGGGAATCGAACCCGGGACTGCTTCTACCAAAGGCGAACGCGCAGTCCACTTGGCCATTCGAGAGCCCTCCCAAATAGAATTAATAAATTAAGTTAATTACACCTTTCGGGTAATAATCGCGTTTGAAGGTGTTTGTAACTCATTCCGTGTTCAATAATCGGTGTTCCAATTACTGTCGCGCCATTAAGCGAATGAATCGCTTATTGTCGTTTTATCCGTGGTTGAGGAATGGCTAAAAAACTTACCCGCGGAATAAATTTGGTTCGTATGTATTTATTTCCGGACAATTTAAAATTATTTTACATGTGTCCCCCATTAAGGCAATGTTAAATTTGTGTATATGCATGGTTACCATGTTTTGATTTCGGAAGACCGGGAGATATTGAATTTGAAACCAGTTAAACCTTTACAAAACCGGGACAGTGTTTAAATTTTTGTTTTATTCAATTTCATGAGTTTGTCCAATGTGTAGGCAGGTTCTCCAAGTCATCCTATTTCATTTTTCTGATCCTCGCTCATTTTTTATTAATCTCTGAATGTACCATCTTTTCATAATTAAAATTTTACATTCAAATCGGGGTGTACCCAGGGCGCAAGATCATATGGGGGCGCAAGATCGAAGCTATAGTGCTAATCACTTTTTATCTCGGGGCCCCTAATCTCCTCTGCCCAGGGCGGCAAATTTCGGCTGCGGCTCTGCATATATACGTCTCTAAATGGGATTTTAATCAAGATTTTCCCGACTCATTTTCGTGGCAACTCTCATCTAGGCCGCGTAGAATTTTCTCCTATCTTTCTTTGGGTAATTTAGGCTCCTTTTTTATGCATAGCTCCTTTCATCGGTGACCTATTTCCTTTATACAATCGACGTATCACAATTAGTCTTAGTTGCGTCGCTTCAATTTGCGATGGCAATAGTGTAAAAGAAACTTATACGCTGACAACCTCTTTAACTCGCGATTACTTTTGCTTTCACTCGTATTAGCAAAACTCCGATGCGGACTTCGTTGGTCTTAACGGGACCAAACCTTTCTCATTGATGAGGACGACTATTCATGTAGAACTAATGCGGCCAGAGAAGGTTTTGAGTACTGCTGCACCGACTTTCTATAGCAGTAACGATTCGAAATTCGTTCGGATTATTTACTTTCAATTTTATTTCTCGTTCGACGCGAAATTTTCATGCGTCCGGTTGGTAGCTACTGGTTCTGCCCGGCCTCTTAAGCTCAATTTATGTTTATGTAAGATCTTATAAGTTATCGCGCATTTAGAGATTTAACTTTACATTATTAGAACCTTTTGGTAGGATAATTCAATCTCGAAATTACAATGGGAAGCACATGCAGGGAGATAACTAGAGGGTATTAAATTATTGCCTTATTTCATAGATTCTAAGGGCAAGTTGCTGGATATGATTAATTTAAGGCTTGGACAACAGGCTGTTCGCGATCGACCTACCGATCGATAAGGGATATACGGGCACGATGTATTGAAATGCTTCAAAATTACCCTTAAATATTACGTCTTACCCTAAAAGTATACACTGTAAAGCTTAAATTTATGACAATCCATAATAAGTGCTTACACAGTCCCTAAGTTTTCATTAATAAAAGAATGTGCCTAGAGAATATTATCACGTTGGTCGATATTATCCCAAGCAATATTAGTTCAAACTCAATTTCAGATACGTTGCCCCCTGATTTAATTCTTTCGTTATTTTTTATGATTCAGTACTTCTTGTAATTAATCTTGTAGTTCGCCATTGGACGGAATTTCACAAGTTGTACTATAATTTAAATTCCTACCATATATGATATATACATTAAAGCTTTAAAATTAGATTTGGATTGTATTTAAATGAATATTATTCCTGAAATCCATCGTCGAATCGAATTTTAGCGACTGCTCAGACCAATGGTACATCATTATTTCGTGAGGAGAACATAAATTTCGGAAATCGAGATTTAATGTGGCTAACTCGATTTCTAAGCACAAATTTCTGCTTCGTCATGACTATCTTTACTCTTTTATTAACAGAGCTGATAGCTTGAAATTTCTCACGTGTTCTAGGAGCTAAATGAAAATAGTAGACCCCGGTCGAAGGAAAACCTCTCATGGAATAAAAACAGTAGGCGAAAATTTGGTTCGCTTTCATGTCCATTCCGCGAAAACAGGGAGTGTAAAGTAAATATAGGGAAGAATTCACGGTGTATTAAACGAAGTGTGTTGATAAAATTGCTCAGAAAGTCGGAGGAAATATTAGATTACATCTTATTATTTTAATTACCGTAGGACTCCCTATGGAAGCGACCCAGAGTGTTTGTTCGTTTAGGTTCGTTCTTTATATGGAATTGAAATCTTTATTTGGGCATCTGAAAAATAAGTCAGAAAAAGCCGTGCTTTCTTCGAATCAGTATACTTGCACCAATGGGTACGTGCACAACCACCATGCTCCTCCGACGTCCGATTTTTTCTCCCCTGCTGACTCATCCACCGAGCCACTCTCATTCGATACCCGCAACAATGATTTCGCTCTCGTTACCGCCAAATAAATCCCGCCCCTCACCTTCCTCTCTAAGCGAAAATTTCCTCACAAACATCTCCCGGCGACATGCAATATTAACGTAAAAATGTAATAATAATGACTGGGAGGGTAGGGAGGTGTTGGTTTTTGAGGGGAACGGGGGAACCTCCCCCCCCCCTATTGCGCTGGCGCAAGCACAAGGCGGGGAGGGAGTTTGCGCGTTCTATCCATGCGAACCCCTCACTCCCCCCTTACAGCCGTAGTTTGTCGGAGCTGGTGTAAAGTGGGTCAGTGGGCCATGCTGCCACGATATCCTCTCTTCCCCCCACCCCGTGGCACCCCTCCGCACACCAATACTGCTCCCGACTTCCCCTCTCCCCGCTAGTAGGGGAAGGGACACCAAACACACCAACGGGCCCCCACACACACGGTCTTCTTCTGCCTCCCCACCTCGGCATTTACCCCTCCCCATCGGACCACTCTCGCTGCCGACTACACAACAGCACTAACATAGACCTGGATCACGAGAAAGTAGGTCACCAGTCCCCCAAGCCACTTTCACTTATTACATGGGCTCCTAATCATTTTCCATTGTATCACCGTGCTGGCTGGGCCTGGTTGGTTGCCTCCCCCCTCCCTCCCGAGGCCGTCTCACCCTCCGCCCCCCCTCAGCTCGCCTCCCCCTTACGCCTTCCCCGTTCCACTCATTCGTGGGCTCGCTCCCGCCTTCGTTGCACCGTTCTGCTAGGCGCTCCGAGTGCCTACAAGCCGTGAGATCCTCACATAATACTACCACGGCCTCCGTCGCTCGCCACAGTACGCGTTCAACTCGCACCAACGTCATCTCGGCTCTCTTCGTTCACGAGGAGTCGCTCGAGTTCCGAGAAATATTTCGCGTGTTCGCCCGAGACGGGTTGTGTTTCCCCCTGGATATTTCGGCTCGGTTCTTCGGAGTCGCCACTTCGGGATTTTTGTTGTTTTTCCGAGCGGCTCGCAAGGGAGTTTGAAAATTTCATCCCTCGTCCTCCCTTCGGAGGATCGATCGCTCTTGTGTGCTCGCACTTTGGATTTTTTTCTGTGGTGCTCCGCCGCGGACTTGTGAGAACCGTGGATTGTACCTCACGAGTGCTATCATCCAGTGATGCTGTGAAAACAGTAACCTTTGTACCGTTGTTGTTGTTGTTGAATATTTTAAACAGTGATCTAGATACCAAGTGCCCTGTGGGATTTTTGTGTTCTTTCCACAACTTTGACGGATTACTCGACTTTGTTGTTATTATGCGCCCGGCCCACTGCAAGGGGCGACTATGCGAAACGAAGTGAGCATCGCGAACTCAATTGTGTTCGCGGTATCTTACGCCGCATCCAGGACGTATCACGTCACCTAAGCAAAAGCAGGGATTTTCGATTCGTTTCCGAGAGGAAATCGCAGTCGTCAGAGAAACGCCACAACCCACGTGCTTTCCACACTCCCTCACGCTCGCTCTTTCCCTTCCCGTGGCGAACCCTTTTCAAACCGCGCTCCATCAGTCGCTCCGCACTCGGCCACTCCGAAGGGGGCGTGGTGCGACTGAGCGTCCATCTCTCTCTCCCTCGCTCTTTCTTCCCTCACACTCTCTCTGTGGGTCAGCAGTGCGTGCGTAGTCTTTCTCGTGTGCTTCCTTCGATCGCTTGCCGTGGATCCCGTCCCAGTCGGCGCGGACGCCAACCTCCCTGGCGGAGGCGGCGGCCGGCCACCCGCCCATCCTAACGAGAGAGGGGAAGACAACGTCCCCCAAGGAGAAGGCATGCTCGCAGAGATGGAGTACCATCACCACCACCACCACCAGCACCATTCCCATCATTCCCTCTCCTCGGTGCCGCCGCCCCCTCCCTTCTCGTCGCTACACACCCACTCCTCGATCGGCACCGCGGTCGCCATTGCGATGACTTCGTCGGGCTCGCAACAAAGCCACTCGTCCGGCTTGCCCGCCTTCGGCTCTCCTCACGGGGCCGGTTACGGGGGCGGAGGGGGCAGCAACAGCCTGCACGGCCCCGGGACCGGCCACGCGTCCTCTTCTTCGTCCAATTCCTCCAACTCCTCCCTCCTCGGCCACGGATTCAGTAATCTGGACCCGTCGTGCTTGTTCCCTTCAGGAGGCGGCGGGGTGTCTGCCATGGAGTTCTCTTCGGTGGCCGTCGCGGCGCTGGCGTCGTCTGCCCAGGGCGGCGGTGCGGCCGTGTCGGGGACGGGCTCCGGGGGCGGTGGTGCGACGCCGGGGACCGCGGCTTCGGGTGCCGCGTCCGGCGCGGACCTTCCCGACACCAAGGAGGGCATCGATATCGAGGAACTGTGTCCCGTGTGCGGAGACAAGGTGTCCGGCTACCATTACGGACTTCTTACGTGCGAATCGTGTAAGGGATTCTTTAAAAGGACTGTTCAGAACAAAAAGGTTTACACGTGTGTGGCGGACAGAAGCTGTCACATAGACAAGACCCAGCGGAAGAGGTGTCCATACTGCAGGTTCCAGAAGTGCCTGAGCGTCGGAATGAAACTAGAAGGTGAGTGCTTGCTTTCCCTCTTAGCGTAAGGCATGCCCATTAAGGGGAACCGAATGGGTCCCTCGCGTCGGCGCTGCCGCGGTCGTCGGCGGAAATATCGGTGTCGTGCGAAAGTGTTTGCCGGAAAGGGAATTCGCCGTGTCTTTCCAAGTCCCTTTCGATGAACGGGCGAAAGTGATGTGTTTTGTTATTGTCTAATTCGCTCGCTGACGGATTCTCGTGTATTTGGCATCCATTACCAGTGTTTAGACGTTACGGAGTGTTAAAATGGAGTTTTCCTCCACCTTCGATTTATCGGCACGTCGAGCAGTTTGTTTATGTTTTGCCGCAGTAACGGTCGTGGAATGAGGCTAAATACGGATACCTCGCAAGTGTTTCTCTCGGTGTTTCTTAAGTTTTGATCGGGAGTGAGCGTGATCGGTTGTTGTTGCGAGTTTTCCCTCGCTGGAATGTGCAGAATCTGGCTTTTTTATGTCACGGAGTCGACATACCCGGCTCCAGTAACGGACTCGGCACTCGCCATCCGTTCAGTTTTCAAATCGCCCCGAGTTTTTCGAAACGCCTGCCCGAAAAGAACGATCTAGCAGCGGCGGTTTTACCAAGCGGCCAAGTCGATGGAATCCGCTGTTTATGTTTTCCGATGGACTCCCGCGCGCGTGAGCCGCATTTCCACCCTCATTTGTTTCGGCTTTTCCCGATCGCTAAAGCAATACTCCCCCACCAATCCCCTTTTCGCTGTCCTTGGCAGCCCTTTTTCGGGATAATTTGATAAAGCGGAGCGCGGCCACTATTTTTAACGTTGTGTGTGTGTAGAAAACCCTCCCCTTTCACCTCGATCGATATAGTTTTATTCCAGCGGGAGGGATCCGAATTTAATCGGAGAGCGATCCGTGCGGAAAGTCTCACTCTTCAAAGGAAGGTGTCACTCGAGGGAAAAATAACGCGGCGGCCCGATTAACGGTACCCGGGTTCGATCTCCCCGGCGTGACTCAATCCGCCCGGGCGCTGCGGCGTCGCTGAAACGGAGCGTTATTTCGCGGCGATAGCTGTCCCACATAACGCGTGGAAAGGGCTCTCCCGCCTCCAGCGCCGTTTTCGTGCGCTACGAAAGTAAAAGTCGATTTTGCCGTAGGTCGTCGACGAATGACGATACGGGGAATGCGAAAGCTTCGTGACGGATGTTCCAGAAGCGGGGTGTTCCGCGCGGTCTTTCAGTTTCGTCCGGTTGTTTACAGGGACAGCGATCGGTTGTTGTTTTAGCGGTCTTCCCATTGGCATCGGGTGTCTTAGGGTGGTTAGTGCCTTCTGGTGTGCCGCGGCACACGTCTATCACGTCAAAGTGGACGAATATGTTAAGTGATGTCATTCTGCTGTTAGACGTGGTATGTTTTTGTTAGATACCAACAGTAATTTCGGGTGATCGTTGATTGAGGAGTGTATTAATCACGAGGTCTAACGGTTTTATGGTATGCGGGTTCTCTTTGTGAGGGATTTATGAGTTTTAAAAGTCTTAAAATATAGGTATATAGTTTTTAGTGTAACACGAAGTGTACATTTTACGAAAATCCTTCCTGTGGGTATACTGTTTGAAGACTATCATATCCGGCTGGTTTCGATATAAGGGCGTTCGAAACGTTTTCCGATATTGATAGAGCTGGAGATCAGATGGTTTGGGATGAAAATGCGTTGAGGGAAATGTAGAATAGTTTTTCGTCGGGTATTACGGGTAGTAAAAGCTTTTTGAAAGTCTACCAATTGTTATATATTATCTAGGATTGAGGAGTCTTGTAGACTGAATAGTTACGTGTCGTGTAGGGAAATTCTATTTATATACGATTCGTGCAATAGGTGTTATATTGCTAATTTATTGATATAGAATCGTTATCTCGATGTTATCGAAAATTTTCACATGTAGATTAATATTTCCTTTAGTTATTTTGTTGGATTAAGTCGTTATAGATTCTGTAGATATAGTTAGCTAAGGCGCCTAAATTTTCATGTATTACTTAGAACTTAGGTGTAATTTTCTTACCTCTGAATCTCATCACTGAATGCTTTGTAGTATTCTCTTATAAAAGTATTAATGGCACGGGACGAAATCGTACTCTAACGTTCTCCCCGTGTGCTTTTAAGGCTTCCGAAACTAGGTTAGAGTGATTTCTGAAGGAATGTTTTCGTTCATAATGCATTGTATTCTAGTGAAGGTGGAATCTGAAAATCGAATGGATTTGGATGCCATGCCGAAGGAGTATGCATCACCCGAAAAACGCCGTTGGGAATACCCCGAATCCAGGGAAACTCATAGGTTAAAGTCGTTTCATTGTATAGCCTCAGTTTGTAAACAGCGACATTTTCGTAGGAAAATACCCGGTACGCGTTGCAGCTTATCTGGGGATTGTGTACACTTTCGTGCCCGTGCTGCATTTCTCGTGACTTTCCTTCCCAAGCGCGGTAGCGTTACATTCAGATCATGCAAGTCTTCTTTACGGAGACCAATTCGCGCCTCGGACATTCTTTTCCTTCCGACGACGTCGCTGAAGACGCGTGAAATGCGTTCTCCCATTAGCGCGGCCTCGCTTTATCCCCTTCTTTTATTTCTCCATTCGCTTCTGCAGAGGAGCATCTTGGCGGCGCGACACGTATTCGAGCGTTCGTGTCAAAGTCGGCGGAATTACTTGGCGGACGTTTTCGAGAAGGCATAGTTCGTGCAAGGAGGCGGTTTCCTCTCTCAAAAGCGGCGCATTTTTATTGGTGTTTAAGCGAGGAGAGAATTCTTACCTTCGTAAGAAGCAAACGGTTTAAAATGTTTGAGGCTAGCCTCTGAAGTCCTACCGAGAGCAATTGTGAATGATGATTAACAGTTCATTATGTTAGTTTTTGCTGTTACTTGGTCAAAAGAAGTTAAACTTTGTTACATTTTACTGAAGTAAAATCCAAAGCTCGGAAACGTAGTGAGATGTTAGTCGTGTTGTTGATCGCGGAATTATCGAGAACAGAAATAATTAGCACTTTTATTTGGTGAATACGGTGTACATTTTTAAAGTTATTTGTATCGTAGGGGAATAAGTGGTAAGCAGAAGTTAAATTATTTGTACGTAGTATTCATTTAGGTCGTATGTTTTTTAATGCTGTTAGGCGACAAATTTTCTATGCAAGCTTCTACTGTCAAGTAATGGTTAAAAAAATATGTTCTATTCAGCAGGGCGCTGGAATTACTTGAAAAACTCCAGGCGATGATTTCATCGGAATAACAGATATATGATGTCAACTAGGCCAAACTATTTAGTCTCTAGTGGTTCTCAGTTATATAACTCGAGACATTTAAATTTAGATCATTCTTTGCGAGATAGAATCAATGTATAACTCTAGTGAAGCCAGCGAAAACTTTCTAGTTTTTCATTTTACCAACGGATAATTTTTCATTAATATTTTACTTGTTATCAAAAGTTTCAACCTATCGATTATGAAGAATTTCGACTTGAAATGAACTAACCCACTCTAAACACACGGTCGAATTAAGTAGAATTCACCGAGTGCTCATAAATGTATTCGTACTGTTGGGAATCAGAATATGCCAATAATTCGCACATTAATGAAGAAAGTATCAGTAGTAAAAGAGCGGTTAAGAAACTGAAAAATAAACATGAAAAGAATATTACTGAAATATAATGAATCAGAAGGACGATATAATTACTGTTGTTAAGGTATGATAGGTGTTAAGAAATTGGGAAGGAAAGGTGTTAAAAGTTTCAAAGAAGAGTTTTCGACTTGGATGGTACTCTTAGGAATGGTAGAGAGAGTAAACTATTTGTCTCTGTTTAATTCAAATACCAAAAACGACAGCGATATTTGATGGAGGGCGTTCGCTTCCCCGATGCCGGTCCTTCTTTCGGTCGCCTTTCGTCGCATGGCGACGCTTTCGTCAATTCACGCACCCAAGAGGGAAGATGTTGGGATGCTGCCCCACCATCCACGCATAGGGGCCGACCCCCCATCCGCCTTCCTCCCGCACACACGTCACATGGGTTTTATTGCCGAGGCAGCGAAGTGAAAAAGTGAAGCGATTGTGGGAGGGTAGTAGTGTGGCAGCTTCGTTTGATTATAATTGACAATTCCGTACGCTCCACTTGTTGCCCGCGTCTCGTGGGAGTCCGTTGGCTAGAAGCAGCGTTGGGTGCCGGGTGTCATGGCCGCCAAGCGCAGGACGCCTTCGGAGAACATCGGTTATTTGGCGTAATCAATGGGATGTTACGATGGTTGGGGTGTGTGGGTAATGGTTTTGCCATTTGGTTTTCTCGGGCTTCTCGAAGTTTGCATCGCTCGCTCGCCGGGCCGCAGTCACTTGTCTCACGCCGATGACGTCATGGTTATACCCGATCCGCGCAGGCCGTGTTTTCCTCCAGCACCACCACCTCGTGCTTTTTTCATGCTCGAAAACTGCTGGCTGCGTGCTTTCCTGACTTGCCCGCACCTCGGAAGAGCACTTCCTTCTGGATGTTTTGAGGAAATTGGGTTCGTGTCCGGATATTTTGTCCGAGCTGTTCGGTGTATTGCTAGAGAATCGATTTTATCCTTTCGAGTCATGGGTTCTCGTTTGTCGGTATATTTTTTTACTATTTTCCCGCGAATTTGCTTTTCACAGGTTATAAAATTCGTTGAATAACATCAACTTAACGAATATATTCGTTATACTCCTAACATTATAAATTCGTTATGATCCATCTGTTATTAATCAGATTAAAATGGTTGATATTATTCAGGTTGTGGTTTAATTTCAAGTATCCGAAAAATTAGTGTTTGATTATTTCTTATCGGTTTCCATGCGAAAATGTCTGTAATATGTCTTAAATTTCCTTCGGAAAATCCAGAAAATGTTTTAATTAATTTTTTTCATTAACCGTGGTTTTCTTCCGGTTTGGAGCTAAAAAATAGATTAAATACGGCTTACTCTGTAAAATTGGGTAAAATCTTTGATTTTGTTCAGTAATATTGACATTAACTCCCTTTTAATGGTTTAGTTTCATTTGTAATCATAATTATCATTAAATTAATTGCCAAAGCGGATATTTACAAGGCTAAAATAAGACCATGTTTATTAGTCTCAAATTGCTGGTTTATTCGCCAAATTATTCTTTTCTCAGTCAGCAAATAACCAACTTGTTCGTCATGCGAATAAATTCCTCATAAGATTCACTTATACTAGGTATGCAAAAGGAAGTAAATAACACCCCGAAATCCTGCTAAGAATTGTCTCCCAACTTAGTCAAGCTCCTCCCAAAATCCTTGGATTAAAGTTAATTCGAGCCGTGACCCCGTTTTTCCGTAATGGCGCCGTTTCCCGCTAGAAGGCGCCAACGGCTGTTCGCGGATTGCGTCCTAGTGTCGATAGTTAGGGGAGAATGGGTAGGATGATGGCTTCCCCCTCACTTCCACTGCCTTAATAATAATATAAATGTGTGGATAAGCTTGTATATATACGATTATATACGTGTGTTTATGGATCCACCTTTGTGCCGAGTTTCCTTTCGTCTGACCGAATTCGTTAGCTGTTTCCCAATTCCCCCTAGCTTTTCTTTTTCCTTAACAAACCTTATTAATGGAATTACAAATGTAAACGTTTGTGGTAACTTCTTTAGCGGGTTCGTTCATTTCTTTGCTCGAAAGTGTCGTGATTTGAATAGGCACAGTTGGTTTATAAGTTCTGGGTCAGCCATTCTCGTCTTAGTTTTTTCAAACCTTACCTTATTTTGTTACACTGTTATTAAATCCCGATTATTAGATTATTGGTGTACATTATTGGCTCAAAATCTCGAGTGCTCGATTCTTCTGGGTTTTTCTGTATAGGTCGTCGTCCATAAATCTCTATGTCATCATTTATGCCTATTTATTTTGCTGTGTTGTATCGAGCATTTTAAAAATGAAAGTTGATGCAATGTTAGAAATCTCAAAGGCCCATTAACGGTTTATTTTAGTTTTCGCGTATAATTATCAGCATATGAGAATATTTTAATCATCCAATTTTATTTGTTTTATTAATTTTCCAATTATAATTTTATGTAGTCGTAACTCTGTAATCAAAATCGAAAAAAATTTTAACTAATGCTTTCTGGTTGAGCCTTGTTAACTTTTAACACTTTTCCTCGTCTTTTAATAACACCAAGTCTGGCGATTTTTCATAACCGACGAGAGGTTCGTAAATTGGAAATTCATATTCATTTGCCGCTGCAATCACGTCCCAGATGACTTGTAAGTAGTCCATCCCATTGTATCGACTCTGAAATGTGGGCTGGGTCGATTCTAGTCGAGCGCGGATTGTTTTAATCCTCGATTACCACGGGTTGGGGAATTGTAGAATCTCATCTCCGCTTGATTTCTCGCGTATTAGGCGATAATTGAGCCATTTCGCCTTTACACGAGCACTCTTTCAGCTGTTATTCGGGGAATCGCTTCGTTTGCTAAGTCATCTCGCGAGTCACGTAGCGGTCGAATTCTCCGCATTCTTTTCTCAGAGTCGCTGCTCACGGTTTTTTGGGTCACGCTTATGGTGAGGTCCTTTTTATATCTTCTGTCGATTCTTTCGTGGACTCGTCCGCAGCTTTATAAAACAATTTTGGGCAATCCGTCCGATGATTTCGCAATCCGAAAGGGAACGCTAAAGCGAATTGGATTTTAGCTCCGAAAATCTGTTTCGAGAAAGTCTCAGTTCGCGAAAAAATGCACACGTTCGTTGGGCGTCAACTATATTTTCGCACCTCAGAAACTCTTGTTTTTGTAGCTTTCTAGCGCGGCCGTAATGCGGTTGTTTTGAATCTTCTGCTGATTTCATCGGTTTTTATCAGGGCTTTTTATTTTCAAATTTTGGCGTAGAGCGATGGATGCATGTATCGCTTTATTTTGCCGAATGGGAGCAAATATTATGACGAGAGTATTTAACTGGGTGAAATACACTTTGTCGTAGTCCTATTAAAGTTATACTTGAAACTGAACCGAATACGTTTTTGTCCTCTACGTTCTTTTTAGTAATTGTGGATTAGGATAGCCGTTTTTTTTTCGACCGATCATCATGCTGTGCGAATAGCTTTATGAACCAATTTTTCCCATTGGGCCCATATATCAATAAGGAAACTACGTTGAAAATAACAGAATTATACCGATTATTACTTAAGTACTCTTTGGGCGTACAATTGTTCCTTTGTTAAATTGCGATGATCACCTCTTAAGAAGCTTCGTTTCCGTGTACCTATGATCGTCGTTGATGGATATCATCTCCAGTATTCTGATTGTTTTCTTCTTCAGAAAATTGAGGCTTAATTTTCTCCTACTCAATATGTAATATACAATTATAAGTGTAAATTAATTCGATATTATACGTATAATGGTGATTAGATATTCATACCGGTGACATCGTGACGTTATGCAGAAAGCCGTTCCTTTAATTCAGTAGCTTTCGTGAGTATTTTCGTGTTTGCTCTCGTAAACATCATATGTATCGGATCGGACTTGGGGAACCACGGACTGAAAGAGTCAACTCTGCCCTTTAGGCCCTTCCATCCTATCCCTTTTGCTCTCCCCTTACCACTTCCCGTCGTCATCTCGGCTGCACTCCCCTTCCTCCACGTCTTCCGCTGCTATCCCTCTTCAGAAGCAGTTATGGCCACGGAGTCGAGCAATCAGGGATCTTTGAGAGAGGCACCCTGGCACATTCGTTCTCAACCTTTCCCATTGTCGTGTCCCACCTAGCATGACTTCCACAATCCACAGCGAAGCACTTTGTGTTTTAATACCTCGGTCTTGCTTCAATGAAGGGGAGACCTTCTATTGTCTTTAGGAGTGTACAAATGATATGTATCTCGGTTATGATGTACGACGAGGATGGATGTGGGAAGATTTAGCCGCGACAGAATGTTTCTAAATGACTTAATCATTTACTCGAGAGCTAATTACTATCGCGATGAATTAGTAATATTGTTAGTTGTGTCCTTATTTGGTGTCTTTATCGTTTGGCTCGTTTGAAACTTAATTTTTTTTAACCCTCCAAAAAGTTTAAGGCGTAAAGGATTATGTTTCAACTGCTGTTGCGTCTATATAAAATAATATATCCGTTGAGAACAAAATAATATCAGTATTATTATTCAGTATTACGTTCTCTATATTCAGAGCAGTATAAGGCGATAAATATCGAAAAATTTTTATTAGGACCGATGATTTATAAGTATCGAGAAGTCGATAACTATCGAATTGTATCCATTAATAAAGAAAACGAGGTTTATTGTAAGCGTATAAAGTACAGAATCACATCAATTAATATTCGATGTTGCGCCAAATCATTAGTTTACACACTCTTTGTCGAAGTAAACAACTCTCTTAAGAAGTTCACTTTTCGTGGGATGTTACGTTTTTCCGTCGATAGTAAGCGAGTCCGAAAACATTGTTAAAGGCATTTCATAGAAATAGGGCGATTGGAAAGATGCAAAAACTCGATAGGCGAGACTGTTTCGAAATCGAAAAAAAGGAAAAAGCATAACTGGAGGAGTGTGTGAATTCCTCTCCAGCTCGCAAAGGGTAGGGCGCATATGGCGAGCGGCCAAAGTGTTAGGGAAGGAACAATGCAATTTCTCATTTGGTCGGAACAAGAATGTCCTATTTTTTTATGCCGGAGAGTTTCAGTCTGAGTGTACGTCTCCATCTTGGCTGTTATTAACTCGTATTTGTCCGGATGTTTTTATTATCAAACCATTAATGCAGGAAGTATGAATTCTGCGTGTGGGAGTTACGGTAGGGTTTAGTAAGGGTAAAGGAAGTGTAGGGGTACTAGGGTGAGGGTAACGAAGTGACCGGGTTCCGATCGCAGATTCTTGCACAGTCCTCGTTTGAGAACGTCATGATCGAAAAGATATGTCTTCGTTTCGCGGCGCTCACTCGGTTGCGCAGGAAGATGTGGAGAAATAAGAAAAGAGGTGCGAGGTTTCGAAGAGGAATAAATTTCGAAAAAGTTCTGAAGTAAGGACTCCATTAACCAACGTTCCATCTAAGCTGGGCGCTTTGGTGGTCGCCCAATAGTTTTTTTTATATTCCGCTCGACCGATTTTTGCCGCGTCCGAAATTTGCGCATATATTCGAAAGCCCTCCGTTCTAGATTCGTATTAATTCACGTTATTATGAACGCTCTTCTAGGATTGCATAGTTTATACTGTCTTTCGGGAAATTTAAATTGTAATTTTTTAAAATTTTAAGGTGTATCTCCGTAAAATCGACGCCTTTGGGAGATAATTTCCACCAAAAGATGAATTTTTTTTAGTATCAGAGTGAGGAAAATCGTGTCTAATTTCGAAGTGAACGTGGTATTTTTACCTAGGGAAACGATGATAAAGGCTTTTTATCGATGCTTGCAGTTCGCTTCCTAAGCTTATTATAAATAAAGAGTGTATGTTTATTCTCATGATCATATTTCTCCTATTTTTCTAATGCTGGAATTTAATCGATTACCTTTCCAAAATAAGAATTCTGTAAGATGAAGTATGTACATCTAGACTGCTGTCGGTTACTTTCTTTCCCAAATTGCTACAAATATGCCATACCGATTTCCTTGAAGGCGTTAAGATTAAAACAGTAATACATGCCATACCGTAAATACTTAGACGCCATTGATTACAGGAAAAGTAATTCAGTTCCGATACGAGACTTTCCTATTTATATTACTGCACAGGAAAATGCACGTTCATAACCTGCAAGCCGCCCACCGGCTTATGAGATTATATCCATGGTTTCTCTTTTTTGCATGAAAGCCTAGTTGCATTCAAGTCACTACACTCCTGTCGTGAACGTTGCGTACGTATGCATCATCGCGAGGTCTTATTTAGGAAGAGTGATCTTTGCTCCTAATCATTTTCGCCCAAAAGCTCTTTCGAATCCAAGATCAGAATTAAGCCAATCGAATTTGAACGCGAAAAGAACCATCTCCATGAAAGTGGTTTAGAATGACATTCGAACTCGTTGCATTTTACTCCACTTCTAGAATTTGAAAGTGTCGCGGAAAGAAAGGAGTTTTATAGGAGGTAATCGCTTAATCCTCTAAGTCGGCAGCGATCGATGGCCCTATTCCCGGCACTAATGCACCGGTTCCCCCCCTTGCAAAAGCGCGACACTTAGCGCATTTCATCAGTCGGATGCGAACTGGGATTGATTGCGCTATCATTACCTAAAAAGCCCCTTCTCGAGTCCACATCGCCACCGCCTTCTCCGGTAGAGTCTTTGCGAAGGGCCGCGGATCTATTGTGGCTAGCCTCTCTCTCTGGGTGCCGAGCGCGGCTCCCTCCCCTCGGCGCGAGGTGCAGCAGTCGTTCTAAGGGAATCTGGGTCACATTCGGAGGATCCTATTCCACGAGCTGGTGACGGAATTCGGGGGAGATGTGGTGCCGAAAGGGGGCTTTCTTGCATTTTTTCCCAGCTCAAGATTCCCGTCCCCCCGTGACGTATGTGGTTTTTTTCGGGATCCGAAGTCCTTAATTTTTTTTAATTTTAAGGGTTTATTCGCGCGTTGTCGGGTGGTAAAGTGGTTAACTTTCGGAATGGACATGTTGGTAATGTTGCGGAGTTTTAGATTTCATCCAATGTAGATTTTTAAAAGATTTAGACGCAGTTTTTTCAGTCTTGGCGAAAAATTTTCTCCTCGATTCTCTATTTCTTTTCAGAGTGATCTATTTTCGATATCGATGGTAAGTTATTATCAGTCGATGATGGTAAAACTACTTTTACACGCGTATCGATTGTCTTCAGCCCTCATGGTTTACATTGTTATTACAGGGGAGCAAATGAAAATCCAAGATTGCTCCAACGTTACCGCGCATGCGCCCCCCGCACATTCTTCCAAAATATGTGATTTTCGAAGTTTAAAAAAAATGAAGATATTTACGTTTAAATTCCTGCATTTTGTATTTGGCGTAATATTTTTCGGGCATCTTTTAATTTAGTTTCGCCTTTGGTGGTGCAACCCAAAGAATGACGCGGATGCTTGAAAAGGTGCATTCAGGCGCCCGTTAAAAATGTAGCAGGTTCGCCTTCTTTAAGCGTTCTCGTGTGGTTTCCTCTCGAGTGTGAGACTCTCTTATGAATTTCCGCGAGACCATCAAACGCCATTTATGCAATGTAGAAAAAGGGCGTCTTTGCTTCCTGTTGGCTTCCGGAGAAGCACCTTCTCATATTCTTTTGGTCGCCGTCTGCTTTTTCTTCTGCATCAGGTTTGTTTTGGTGGTAAGATAGATGGTGCTTTTGGGCCCGTGTCGAGTTGGTCTTCTCAGTCGGTTTTTTCAGTCTTAATTTTTCTGTCAAGTCTTCCCACTTCGGATGGAATAGAAATAGGAATCTCGGTCTAAGATACATTCCCGTGAATTCGTTTAATATATATCCGTTGAATTTGTTCATAAAATCCATACATTTTTAACTCTAATTTTTGTTTTTGATAGTTCAATGGATTTTCGATTGTCCGTTTTTAAACACTCCTTATTGATATCGAGAAAATCGTCGTAAATTAGCGGTGAACTAAGTTTTGTCTTAAAAATCGTTCCTGTTTCAACGCATAGATTCGAATTATATCGATATTCGAAGGGGTGACTTCGTAGAAAGACATTGTAGAATGAAAAGAAACTTCGTAGACCACAGTCCCTGAGGAAAACTACGAAGTTTCTTTTCATTGTGCATAGATTCGAAGTTTTCGCGGCTTTATTTACGCCATAGCGACGAAACGACTTCTTCTAATTCCAGGGACGGATTTGCATCTAGGAGCTAGCTGAGGGTCTCGCCATTAAAGGGGGGTCCAAAAGAAGGCGTTTAGTAGTTTTTTATAGGGGATGATCTCTTGGTTGGGCCTCGAAAGGGTTCGAAAGTTCGCCCCTAGATAAGTCAGTATTCCCTCAGTACCGGCCATCTATGCCATGCGCTGGACTTCATGGATCGATCCGTCTATCCTTTGCTTCGGGTGGTGCGCCTGCCCTTTTGGTGGCGATATCCTCAGCAATACCTTTCGCCATCCCCTATCCTTCGTCCAAACTTAGAGCCTTTCTCGAATACGCTCCGCTCCAATTGTGACGACCAGGCGGACGTAATTAATCGCTTCAAGAGAAAAAAAGATGGAGTCACTCCTGTGGACTGCGGGGCAGTGCTTCTGTTCTATGTCCTGTCACCCGTTCGGAATTACCTTATCCTCGGAAAAGATGTAGCTAGAAGCATCCATAGCTAAGCTTGAAAATGCATTCTATTGGCGTTGAAATTTGTGAAACTGTAATTTTGGAAAGATTTCCGTTTTTAATTAGTGGATTTCAGGAGCGGAAAAGCACCCTCTATTTAACTAATGATTTAATGGTTTTTATTCCTCTTAGAAAGTTCACCAAAAAGGTACATTCTGTATTTATGACACTGTTTCTTTAAGCTCGTGTCCAAGCTCCTTAGCGGTAGCAGTCCCTACATCATGACGTTTACTTAAAGCTAACATTATCTGATTGTCATGTATATGTATCCCTTACCTTATTGCAATCTATTATGCATCGTTGTATCGAGAAATCATATTTCGGGGTCATTCAGTTGTATCAACTCACAAATACGAATCGTCGTTTACTAATCCTCAAACCGCCAACTCGTTCTGCCCTTAAAGTAATTTATCACGCTAACAACACTCCAGCTATGGATGTGGGGGAAATGGGATTACCACTTGCGCTATCGTAGATTTTAAGCTCTCAGTTTTGTTATTATTTTTTTATATATTCGTTTACAGTCGCTAGGATTTTGTGGAAGACTGCGAAAAATTGGGTGATTTCAGTGACACCTTGGCCAACGAAGATTTTTTTTCTTTTTCTCGTGTTCGGATATCGAATGCGAATGTAGTAGCAGATGCTCACGCATGTACGCGTACAGCAAAATTTATTAAAAATGGGTGGAGTTTGTTCTTGCTTTTTGTTCAAATGAATGTAGTAGATTTTGGCAATTACTACACGTTCTTCGGAATGGGACGAATTATGGAAAGCACGACGGATGCAGTTTCGCAACGATTAATCTTCGATGTATCACTTTTTAATTACAATGTTACGAGCTGATTAATCTTTTTCAAACGTACACCATGTTTTGATTTGCGCTGCAGAAACATCTGAGCAGGTAAATTGGGCACGATGTGGTAATGAATAGCAGTGTCAATCCTTATTTGTGTGGGCTCTAAGGCTATTTTAGTGGAGAATTCGGAAGTAGGGTCAAGTGCGATCGGTTCTCCTCGAGATTCGAACTCGATCACTTCTGTAATAACTATCCGCGCGTGTTATCTGCGGGAGTGGGGAGAGAGGAGCGTGGGAGAGGGAGTAGGGAGGCGAGGAGTTGGGGGACAAGGGGGATTCGGGTCAGTGTTGAAAGAGACTCTCTTTATTCGGTTCACTTATAAATTGTCGATTAGGCAATAGGTAGGGGTTGGGGAATGGGTGGGGAGGGGGGGCTCGCGCGCTATGATGTATGTGTGTGGTGCGGTTTTAAACGTATTCCTTTTTAGTGAAATCGTTGGAAAGCTATCGTTTTGTGGAGGAACTCGAGCTTTTCTGTAGGCTCGTGTCGGAGAGCCTTCCTAGCGTCCTTGGAAGCCACAGGAAAATTGTTGTTGTTAATCATTTAAATGATGCTTGCCTGAAACGCATCAAATTCTTTGGGTTTCTTATGTGTATACCTATAATCAATCAGATTAATTGTATCGGAAAGGGTAAACTAATTTCGTGGAAAAAATACTATATTCATTGCAGTCGTATTTGCATCTTACGATAAGGAGAATTAAAAATAATGAGAATGAATTTAACGAGCATTGAAAATTTTTATTTTTCTCAGAAATGTATCAGCGCAGCTTTTGGTTCTTACGATAATTTTTGTGGGTTTCTTTTCGTAGAATTGCGTCAACGGATTGAAACTCCGCGAAGTGAAATTTTTCTCAGAATATAGCGATTTTTCACACGTTCTGTTTTCTCTTAAATCGGCATTTGGAGCTTGTTTTATCAATAGTTTTTATTTTAGCATTCTCAGCTTAAAAATAAGTGGGTTTGATGTTTCCATTCGGCTCAGGAATGTGTAATTTTATGGTCTTTGTTAAACTGAGCGTTCTAGATAGATAGATTGTTCATCTTTGCTGTATTTACAGATAAGTTAAGGAATCGGTGATTTTACGCGCTCATGGGATGAAGTCGGGGAAATATGCCCATAACGTTCAACACCGGCCACTGATTTTCTCTCCAAACCCATTTCATTCCGTGGACTCGTTTCCTAATAAATATTCAGTCCGTTCGGATTCTGCGGGACTGCCGTAAGAAACAGGGTCGCTAATATGTCATTTAAAAATCGATAGTTTCGCAAATCTCCTCTTCGGAACGACCTCCGAAAAAACTCGTTTTCTTTAAAATATGTTCGGAAATGGGTCAAGAGCGGTCTCGTATTCGCCTTCAATGTGTGGATTTGTCGCGCCGAATAACCGAAATTAACTTCCAGCCTTATCGCCACAATGCAGGGCGACTGTTTTCGAATGTTTTCGGATCAGATTTGTTCGTATCGCGAGTGGAATAAAGCGGAGTCGGTTAAACTGACCCAAAATGCTTTCGCTTCGCCTCTAAAGTCCACCAATTCCTTATCTAATTATTGACGTCAGGGCTACCACACACCCAAACAAAGCCATATCGAAATGTATTCATGCGTGCTCGTTTAGTTTATGCTGATTTGGTTTGGAATGAGTAAATTCTGCGCTGGATGTTTGGGGAATATGAATTCGATGATTTTAACCCAAATGAATCACGGTGACCTATAAACTTATTATACATACACGCACATGTATTAAGTTCCACTTTCGGTTGCTGTAGGAAAAGCGTCGTTTACTGTTTCATTGAATCATTAAGGAGGGTTTAGAAATTATTCTTTTCTAGATTTTTTTGCTTTGGCCATATTTCTGTCACCGTTTTTACCGCTATGGTCTGCTAAATTACGAGGAAGGCTTGTAGTAACAGAGTAGTAAGGTTGTAAGGAGATTGTTCACTTCTAGTTGTTTCAAAGAAGAAAACACACGGAAAAATATTCTCAAGAAAACAAATCCTGTATTTATTAACTAAGCAAAAAAACCAAGGAAGTGTTTCCACTTTCATGGAGTATTTTTTTCGGAGGTCTCTTCTGTGTTTTTATTTGCTTAGTTAATAAATACAGGATTTAGTTTCATGAGAAAAGTTTTTCCTGTTTTTTCTGCTTTGTTATGGAATGCCACAAAGTTACTCGCAAGTAATTTGAGTTTATATCTAGTAGTTTCCTTGAAAGTAGCCAGAATTCTCTTTCAATGCTCATTCATATAGGTTATTTGGAACGTTTTGGAAACCTTTTCGACCAGCTCCTGCGGTGAAAGACGCGAACGCGGTTATGGCGACCCATATTCCCCAGCTATTTTGTAATTAAATAACTTAGATGCATAAGTAGAGAGCTGGAGGTTTTAAGAAGATGAGATGAAATTGCGAACGGTTTTCGTCGTACGTGTGTAAGGAAAGTGTGGATGTGATTGTCACTCCGGGAGCGTGAAGACGATTCGGTTGCTAAGGCCCTCGGTGACACTCGCGAAGACATCTTCGGTCACGTACGTCGTGGGAGGAGGCCATTGGTCCATCGAGGGAATTCTCGAATTGCTCGTGACCCTTGGGGCTATGTCGACACGCCTCACGGCCCGTGAGCACGCCACGAAAAGATTCTTGCGAGATTTCATCGAACCGCACGTTACAAGTCAATCCCGAAAGCGATACGCACGGGAGTGGCTTCAATATCGGTCGAAGAAAAATTCTCGTCCACGGAGCGAACCGTCCGCGTGACGAAAATATTTTTCCGTTCTTACGTTCTCCGTGGTGCAATTTCCGTTCGGAAGGAATTGCCGAACAAAGGAGAGGCTTTGATGGGGTGTTTTTGCGGGGTGTACTCGGTTCCCATGGATGTTTTGCGGGTTTGTCTATCTTGACTCGCGGAAATTGTCCTGTGCGTTTTCATCGATTTCTGTTTGCGGGTGCGCTGTCGAAATTTCGAGTACGTTGAAAGAGGAACTCATGCCATTCTCCTGAAATAATTAAAAAGCGTCACGAGCGTTAATAATTTGGACATTTCTCTTTCATAAGGTAGATTTTCGTATAACTGTTGAAGTAGTAGTCTTTAATTTTTGTTTGGGAAAAGTTCTCTTTATTGAAATGATTTTGTCAATTCCAGTATCCCTATGGAAAAGTTTGGAATACCAATTAAATTGTGTAAATTAACGACTGATCCTCACGCCTTTCATTCAAAATCTCCCTCACTAGAAAATTCTTCATTTAAATTTCGGTTAAATCTCATGGAGAGATCAACTTTAAGGTTTAATGCATCGATTCCTAGCTTCGATATATCGATTGTCATCTTTAATATATATATGCGGACCCTCCATGTATCGAATTGTAGTATCGATACTCCTTAGGTACCTTTCTTTAATTTTAATTTCAGTGAGATCGTATTTAGAGAGAGACTCATCTTCGATGCATCGATCTTTAGTTACGATTCTCATGTGTATTTATAGGTTCTCAGCTTCGATATATCGAACTGAAGTATCGATTCTGGTCTTCCTGTCGTTGTAATCCGTGATTAATCGCTATTTTGTCTCCCATTTCCATCTGGAAGACGAAGAAAGGCTATCAAAGAGCCGCAGACAATGCCCGCACATACTGTCCCCCAAGTGGGACGTCAGTTTCGTAATGACAAAAAAGAATGGAAGGCGTTCTCTATCTGCTCCTCTCTTCCCCTCATCCTACCTCCTCTACCCCTCTCTTTTTTCTCTATATCTCTCTTATCCTCTCTCTTTCTGTCCGTATCTCTCTCGCTTCGGCAGGAGGCTGTTTTGCACGTCCACTCTTACAACGTTTCGAAACGTTCGGAAAGAGAGAGGGAATAGAAGGGAACGAAGTGGAATGAGATTTAAAATTAGGAGAGGGAATTGAATGGTAAGATTTCGATTATTCGTGGATTAATTTGTAAGCGGAAAGCGAATAATTCCGTACAAGGAAAAATTGACTCGATTATTTTCGAAATAAAGGTGTATGTGGGGTCTTCCACGGTCTGAATGATTATCTAGAAGTTGACTCTTAGGCTGAAAACTGTTAAGCCGCTCGAAAAGTTGCGTGTAGGCGCAGAATTTTTGTAATCCGTGCGCTCATCGTGGATAACATTACGCAAATTAGGATGAGTTTTATGACGCACATGTAAATGAATTTCACTTAATGAATGCTGACTCTGTCCTCTCGATGTGGTTCATTTCTCGTAATTCTCCTCTTTTATGGCTTAAATGTGATTTTTAGAAGACATTTTTTACGTAATATGTGTGCCGTTTTATTCTGGCGTGCCTTTTAAGTTAGTGCTCCCAAGATAGTACTAAGTTTTACGAGAACTAGTTTAGCGTAGCTACTTATTCTTCTCGAGACGTTGATAAGGGTTATAATAGTGATATCCTGTGCTTAGCGAGATCTAGATCTAGGGTGAAGAGTGGGCAGAGGAAGGAAATGTGAAGTCATCGCGGGGAAGGAATCGCTGGAAATGGGGCGCTTCTTATCAGCTGCGGAAGAATTAATTTATTCTTAACCCTCTTGGCATCTATGTTGTAAAGTGACCACCGTCGGTGAGGTTTATATCGTCCTGATTGCTATTCGGTATCACGAGTTTGCGTGCCATGTAGACATATTGAGGAAATGGTGTTCATTGCTCACGTAGTTAAATTTTTTTATTCTTTTAAATTCCTTTTCGCGTCAGTGGAAGGGGAATTTTAAGGAATATCACCTGTTACTTTCTGTTTCACTCTTTGAATTGTAATATTTTTTCTTTGGCGTTTTAGAGGTTCAGTATAATTTGATCGACTTCGTCGAAAAATCCATTTACAACTGGAAATCGAACCCAGTTTAACTAGTCGAAGCCAATCGCTGCTTAGTCCCCGCAAATGAGTGACTGTTTCACTTTCGTCCGGTCCTTTGGTTTTTCCCACGTTTCGTGACACCTAAACTCATATCATTGAAGTTCAACTTATATTTTGGTATTCGTTTTCCGCGTATGTGAGTTAATAGCTTAGATAACGAGCGTGTTACGGTAAGTTAATGAGAGGGTATTCAGATTTTCGCTAGCCCGTGGAAAGAGTTTCTTTCGATTAAGTCTGAGGTCGTTAACATGCCCTTTTTCTTACATTTCATTCCGTAGATCTGAATGATGGCTCACATTTTTCATTGTTTTCGAATCTTCTTGTTTATTTCGCCAATACTTTCACAAAGCCGCTGCACGTCGGACCGTCTCGCGTTCACCAGGAGAGCACTCGATCTTTTTTCGTGAACATTTCGCGAAGGACGGTTCGTCATGCAAGTTGCGCAAACCGTTCTTGAACTGGTTTACCACATTTATGACCTTCCGACTTTTTCTCCTCACGTCGTCCCATGAGGGGGACACGTTCCTCTTGATGGATGCCTCTCTCTTCGATGCACATCTTCCTCGTACAAAGCTTTTTTCTGCCGCCGAAATGCATACAGGATTGTCGCAGGAGGGACGCAGAAAGGTGGAGAAACTGCATCTAATACATATATCTCCATAGGGGAAGGAGTAGTTAATTTTTATGGTTTTTTTAAGTGACCAGTTAGACCTCAGCCCTTTGATTCAATTGAGTAACCGTTGAGATGATTTGGTAACTTCTGATCCATTCTAAATCCGAAGTCCTTTTCACCTTCGGACTCAGGCTGAAAATCGTCGAGATTTTTCTTCGGAACGTTCATTCTGTCTTTATACGAAGGATAATTCGTGGCTCGTATCACTGCCGGTAACTAAAATTCGTTGTTTCACATTTTCTTAAATTATGGATAATTTCGACCGACTGACTTGCGCTTCGAGCTTAGTAACGGATAAATGAGAACATACCTGTTTTATTTACGAAATTCCAAATTTTTTCTAGCTTTTCAAATTTTTAATTTAGGGAATATATATTCTCTCATTTGTTGTTACGACTCAAGTTTATGAAATCATCGATGTCACCATCTTAATGGCTTACGGAAAGCTTTCCGAAAGGCAATTCACGGAGTTTGTACTGCACATGCACAATATGCAACATCTATTTTAAAGATTTTGGGAATTTCAATCTAAAAGTTAAGAAGCTATATTATTAGGTCTTTCATTTATCGATGGATCCCTTTTCAGTGAATTTAATTCAACCTATTGATATTTTGACGTTTTCTTCCCGAGGTTCCAAGCCTCTACCTTAAGCGCGGACAACCAACTAACGATGGTTTATTTTCTTCCCGTCTGTTTATCGGTATTTCCACACATAATTAGAGTACGCGATGATCCAAGTCCCTTTTCCAAGCGCCCTGTCCTTAATTACTCTCTCCGAACTAACGAAATCGATCGAAAACGCACGCAATGTCATATCATCGTCGAATATCGGGTTCCCTGCAAAAGGCAGATGTTACTATTTCCCCAAGCCGGAGCGTGGATTCCCGAGGATTTGCCAGACGGCCGAAGTATATTGCTAAACAATCTTCTCGACTCCTGCCACCCTCTGCAGATTCCACAAGACCACCTGTACCCCCGTAATTGCTTCTTCTTTAATCCCTCGACCACGCACTCATCCTTCGTCTTTTTCAGGTCGAATCGCAGTTTGCGTTTAACATGCAATTTTGGCGTTAGCATTGATCAAGTGGGGTTCTTTAGCTATACGTTAATCATTATTGCGGAACTGAAGAAGATGAAGATTTTCATGATTCCTGTCAGAGGGTATGGGGTGATTTGGATTGAATGTAGTCATAGGAATACTTTGTTCTGGATTTCAGGATTTTTCGTATATTATTACTTTTATTTTAGGATTTAGATGCCTAAGCATATGTAATCTGTTCGTCCTTTTGCTCAGGGAAAGATGTAGAAAGCTTTGAGGTAGTTATAAGTTTTCTTTAATATTATCACATTCATTCTCAAAGTTCCTGTAATTATCCTGTATCTTATGCAACGCATGCCAAATATTTCTGGCCTCGGATATCCCAATGCATTGAAGATCGGTCTCGCTTTCAGAATCTAAAACCCAATCGTTACTAGAATGTTATTTTGAGTAAGCAAGATGTATTAAAATCAACGAAAGTTTGTTCAAAAACTACATTTTTACTGTTTATTTTAACGGAGTGTGTCCATAAGGCGATAATATCAAGGAATTAGATTACAACTACTCAATTCGATAGTTCGATGGTTTTTATCGGTTGCTTCCTAGCGTTTTCCCCAGCAGGTGTAAGCGCGATCTTCAACTTTCGACTTGACAATGGGAACGGGGAATGGGTCCCGCGGCGATGTTTATTTCCCGGTATTTTTCATTGGCCGATAATAATCTCCTCCGTCATTAGCATTATGCACAAATTATTGTCTCGAGAAGCTCATCTCCGCCGTCTTCCTCGACTTTTTTCGTAATTTTTGCCATCGTCGCCAAATTCATTAATTATCCCTTTGAAGAATAGGTATCATAGCGCTTTCTAGAAAATTCCTAAGTTTCGTTTACTATTACTTATTATAAATTTTCAAGTGTTTGAGATTTTTTCTGAATATAATTTTGTTTCCTGCTGCCGTATCTAAATGAATGGAATACAGATTTTTCTGTTGGTACAGTTTAGAGAGTCTTCCTCAATTTTTGTGCCAATCTTATTTATATCTTTCGTGACGCAATAGCTACTGAGCGATGCTGAGAAATGGCGTACATAAGGTCATAATTCATCGTAGGAAAATAATGGAAACTATTATGTATTGGGTCTTAGTACTTCACTAATAGCTTCTACTACCTCACTCCTCATCTTTCTTAGCCTCATTCCCTCTCTAAGCTTTTGCTTGTTAATTAACGACGTGATAAGGATCCAATTAACCTTACGCACTAGTTAATAACCCGAACAGGAGAAATTCGACTAGTCGGGACTCGAACCCTGGACCAATGGGTTTAAAAAGTTAACTGCTCCGCGGCCAGTGGTGTGTTTTTGTTTTTTTGCGTCTTCTTTTATTGTGGCCTTTGACAAAAACGAAGAAATCTTGAAGCGTAGCTAAGCTCGACTCTAATTCTTTTCCCACCTCCCGGCTGGTATCCCATACCTCCTCCTGTCCATCTAAGCCCGCATTTCGATAGCTAAAGGGACCTCCCACTCCTTCCCTCCAGAAGGTGTTGCCAGCTCGAAACGGGTTTATTATGACGGGTCCACAGCGTTGCCAAATCAGTCTCATTTCGATTTCATCGCGATCATGATCTCAGAATGTTTATCTGTTTCTTTCTGCGTCCCGTTTTTTTCCTCCGCGGCGCTTATTTATCCCGCTCGGGAAATCGGAGTTAGAGGCGCCTGGCGCTTACGGCTGCTGCCCTCGATCTCCGCGGGAATGTGACACGTTCGGAGCGTTTCTCGTTCGGGTCGCGGATGGTGCCGTCGCCGAGTATGCTCCAAATCTTTGCCTATCCAGATGGTCGCGGAATGTGCCGAGGATGGTCTGGTTACGTTCTCCGGAAAATTCATCGATATCAATGTAGTAATCGCTTAATTCATTATATTACGGCTAAATTCCAAATAGTGTCTTGGTCTACATCAAGCATTTCGGCAATAAATCAGCAGGGAAGACACGAATTTAAGAAAACATCAATTGTGCCTTAATAAATGGACGTTTGAATGGGTTTAAATGAATAAAAATAGTCAAGTTTAAAAAATTGTAGATACCAAACAAAATACAAAATGAAATTTAGGGAGGCGTATAGAAATCATCGTCAGAATGGAAGTCCTGGGACAGGTTTCAGTTGTATATTTCCAAAGTTGTCTATTTAGTGCCTGCTTAATTTCCTGGTAAGTTATATAAAATTATGAAAAGTATCATGAAGTGAAGGATCATAAATTATTTTGATGTTTGTTTTCATTCGTAGGAAAAAATTTCGGCGACATCCATTCATTTTATTCTGGTTGTTTACTGTCAATTCTGTTTTAATTTGTGTAATTTTTCGGAGTGCTGGTATTTGCAAGATATTTTCCCGTGTGTTCAGTTTAAGTTTTTATTTTCGTTTCCCTGCGAGCTCTAGCTCTTAACTTTCTTATTTTGAATCTGAATCATTGCCAGTACCCTTAATATGTTCTATCTGCTCTCGATAGGATAACTCAAAAGGAGCATCTTTAGAATTCTTGCACCTTTTGAAGAATATATGCTTTTTCGGCGGAGTGAATGCAGAATTTCCTTCATGCGACGAATTTCACCCTTTTCCAAATGTTTGTTGCTTTCAAAGAGGACTAAAGGTAGATAGGATTAAATTCTGGGTACATTTGGTCTATAGTTCAAGAAATTCTTTTCGAATTATCTCATATTGATTCCAAATTCTACAACCATGTTTTCCCTTTGTATCAGGCTGCCTGTATAGCTTGCGATAGAAGGTCGAAATTATTACGAGGAAGTGTTGCTCGTAAGGTCGTGATCAAAAAAGAGAGATAAAAATCTGCATTGCCTCGATCGAAGGCAGTTTGATACTTTGCTGATCATGCCGACACTTTCAGAACTGTCGGCGTGAAGTTTCCATAGCTTCCAACAGAAAAGTTCACGCCGCATTTCACCACAAAAACGTTCCGTTTCGGATAATGGACTCTTAGGGTAATTAAGGTCGCGGGGAGAGTGATGAATGATCTTTCCTCTGCACTCGGACGCTACGAAGTGAAATCGGTCAGTTATGAAAGAGACGCATTCTCAGGTGCACTTGTCATTCGGATGAGACGAATTCTTCGGAGGGACGGAAGGCCCTTCCGATCCACGCAGGCAGGTGTGGTCGGCTGTTCGTTTTATTTTGACAGGAGAGTTGGTTGAGAATCTCCGTCGAAATAGTTTTCATCGCTAGCGAGTTCGATGGTGTTTTTCTATCGTAACAAGCGAAGCTTCCAACTGTCTCTTTTTCGCGAGAATTACGAGTGACGAAACAGCGCGATCGTTTTTTGTTTGTCTTGGTCGTCAAAATGGATACATCTGCGTCAGCACCACCTAGTTCAGCGATTCTTTAATTTTTGCGTCGGAAATAGTTGAGATTCTTTGTTGTATTAGTCAAACCTGTTTGGGATACAGTATTATCACGAAGTAGCATTTTGTTGTCTTCAAGCAGTCTTACGCTCGCATTCCTCAGGTGTGACAAATCAAATCTTGGTTGAAGTACAATTGGTGATGGATCTACAATTATTTATGTACGTAACCTGCTATCCTACACGAACTGGGGATATGAGTTGACACTGACTGGCTTTACGATTTTTTCTGATGGTCAACCGGTAGGGAATGGTAATATGTTTTCGTTGCCTCCTCGCTGTGACAGTATAATGAATGGTTTTGTGGGGAATCGAGAAAGTAATGAATAAAAGGACGAAATAATGGTGGGATGTTCGATAGTCACTTGTTTTCTTACAGGACTCCTCTTACCTTTTTCTTCCACACTATTCGATGTAATCTCTTTGGTAGATTAATGGACACGTCTTTTCATTTCCTTCCGAAAATTATTGGAAGTCTTCACCCGGCCCTGGGGTAGCATAAGGTTGGAGAAGAGGCACTGACCAGTGCTAATAAACTACTTGATCGCCGTTGCTTGAAGTGATGAAAAGAAATGGGTCCCCCGCCGACGTACTACCCACATCATAGGGTGGTTCATTCTACTGGATCATTTTTCCTTTCATAGCCCAGCACGCTTTAATCTCATCCTCGAGACCAGGTCGATATGTCACTCTCTTAAGCCCGCGTCCCCCATCTCATTCAGAATCCATCGTAGTCCTTTTAGTCAATCGAAAGCGCCGATTAAATCCTCCTTGGCACCCCATAGCAGTCGCAATTGCCCCATCAACCCCGGCGTTAGCGAAGATGGTGTGGAGGGATATGAGGGAATGGAGTAGTTTCAGATGTTTTAGTGAGTCAATTTCGGTGGAGACGGGAGGTTCAGCATCTTTCAACTGAGATGATTTTACGCTTTTCCTTAAAATGTACACTACCCTTCGATAAAGATGTTCTAGTTGTATTAAAATATGGAATCTAAGTTCTCTGAGACAATTGTTTTCTTTTTATTTAATTTAGTACAACGCATTTTTATTTGCTTGTTTCTATTTCGTTACCAATGGTGATTTATTTCTTCCGATTTTAATAAGGGTAATTCTTTAAATTTAAGTAAATAAATGAGAATCTAATAATAACGTTTTATACGTTTTTTCGTTACTTTAATGTCAACGAATTCCATAGAATAATTTCTTTTCAAACAGAGAAGTCTATAGTTCAAAATCATTAGGAGTAGTCCTCGATGAATGTTTTATACGCTTAAGATCAAAAATGTTTCTCAAAATTCATCAGCTTTCGATGCGATTAATAATGGCCATTCCTTCGTCTTGACACTAATTTCTCGGGATACTCGGTGTCTGCCAGGGTCCATGACTTCGATGCCAATAATATTTCGCAGCTTTTACGAATATATCGCTGGCAGTATTCTCGGATTAGGTCCTTAAGCTCGACATTAAGCTCCTTCCATCTCGCTTTCAAGGTTTGTTTACGCTTTTAGAGAACGCATTAGGCAAATCTACTCTCTCCGCATGGATAGTTGCATTGTAGTTTCCGACTAGAGTTCGCCGGAATCCCGAACCGTCCCTCGGTTTCTCGGAGGGGTTCCGCTACCAAATTACTCCTCCTGCGCGCTCAATAAGGGATTGATTGAGGTGGGATAGATGTAGCGGGCGGGCTCTAGCGAACGGGGTTGAGGAAGGCTATTCAAGGGTGCGAAGGGATCGCGCATGCTCTTTCTCGCTTATCCGAGGATGGTATCGTCGACGATACCGCTTTCTCGCTAGTGGTTCTCCTGGAAGTTCTAGTTTTCCGCGTTTTTCCTAGGTCGAATCGTAACTATTTTTCTCTTGTTCAGTGTTAAAATCTAATTCCGGTATTACTCCGCCGGAAACCGTATAACCGTTTCGGACAGCTTATATTCGCTACGGTAAAACAATCTCTGCCCAAGGTTTATACTATACCTGGCCCTGAAGTAGAATTTACTTTAATTAGATCTTCAATTGAAACTATGGATAGTAAAATAAATAATCCGTTAAATTGGAATATTTATTGGTAAGTTCCAATTTACCCTTGTATATTTATTTATTTATTTATTTCACCCTTACGGCGAGGTAAGGTTCAACGGGCCTATCTTAGGTCGAATACTTTTATTACGTATAAATACTCTAACACTTGATGGGAATGTGAACCGGTAATCTAAACGGAAAAAATAATGGTTTCCGTTCAGGTTCGAGGATTTTAATCTTTCGGTTCGGTTTCTGATTTTACTCCGGCAAAAATAAGGTTTTCTGTTTTGGTTCGGTTCCGGTGCGACACCTTGTCCTTTCAGCAGGTACATCACGTAGATTTACGGATTATCGACGGATATTTCCGTCGTGGGCTAGGTGATGACGCATTAATACGTCATCTCTATGGTTAAAGTTTTTGTGGAGATGCGTTAACCGATTTCCCTTTCTGCAGTTTTGGCCTGAAATTCGTAGAAGACCCAGTGATTCCTAAGGAAAGAGAACATGCTGTGGTCGTGTGGAGGGAAGATCGATAAATGTGCCGGGTTTTTAGTGTCACTGGGTCATTTTCACAGCGCTTCGCTGAAGGAGTATTTCCCTTTCTTTTAACTCACATCCTCAAGTTCTCCCCAATTCGAAGGAATTGGGTTATGGGATACCTCAAGTAAGAATCGTTGCATCGGAGTAATCTCTTTTCACGTGATTTTCTTACTCAAGATTTATGTACTTGCTTCCATTTCGACTACGGTTAGGTAATTAAAAGTATTTTTGAAAATTTTGCGTCTTTTGTTGTGTGCCATTGTGCTCGTAACGACCCTTGTGGAAATTATTTCCAAAAGGTACTGTTGGAAAGAGATTGGAACAAATTTTAACGGTTTTCATCGCTTCTGGCTCTGAAATTTAAGAACAATGAAATAAGCATCTCAAACGACATGAAATTAATAGAAGAACTGATTTATAACATCGTTAATCTCTCTCATCCTGCAGGTGCTTTCCGAAAATTCGCATCTGCTTCAGTAGATGACCTTTCACGTTTCCTTAGGCGAGTTTTTCCCTTCTTGCTATAACAATCTTTTTATCCTCAACATACTGTTATTCTCTGTTAGTCTGTATACTCTGCTATACTGTTATTCTCTGCTAGTTCTCTAAGGTATTTATAAACGTTAAGTATGCTCTTTAAAAATTTCATTTCTGAAAGAAAATAGTTTCACTGGCGAGGACCCGGAGCGGTATTGAATCGGCTGGGATAGATTATCTCCTCAGCAACCATTGCGGTTAGTCATAAATTTAGCTTCCGATCCACCGAAAGGATTGGAAAAAGTTCCTTTTTCCAGTAATTAATATTCTGGCTATTAGTTTGGTTCACACGCTAAAATCGATAAGCTACATTCCCCTTTCGCAAGCATTCCGATGCGCGATTTAGTTTTCCCAAACAATGTTCGTTTCCCAGATTTCGACACTTCGAACCCTTATTCCCTTTCCCTCTTCAATTGTTTTCCTTTCTTCACTCTCGTGCGTACCCGTTTCCGCTCACATTCCTCTCTGCATTTTATTCTTCAGATCTCGCTATCTATCGCTTGCCTCAAAGTTCATGCGAATCGTGCTCCTAGACTTTGCTTCCGCGAGCTTTGGTGGAGATTTATTTCCATACGTACACACGGCAATAGGCCTTACCAAGGTGGGACAGTTTTTTTTTACGGTGGGATTCTTTTTGGAGACGTTGTATTGAAAGGCTGCCTTAAATGTTCGCTTTTGAGTAACTATGTTTGATATTTCGAAATGTTTTAATATGCGATACTTTTTAATACTTCAATCATGCGATTCCATCGGCTGAAATTAGTGGATCTCGCTTTTGATAATTAGTCAGAAAATCGATATTTCTCGCCTGTAATATTGACTATTCGCTAGTATTATTCGTTGTGGTGTTTTCGAATTTGATTTTTTCAGAGATATGAGGGATTTTCTGCTGAGTGATAATGGCGAAATTTTAAATTTTAATTATTTCGTAATGTGTCTAATTGAGGTCATGTATGTTTGAGATTTCTAATGCTTTCAGATGAATCTCCTCCGATATTATGAATCAAAATTCTTTGCACGGAAAAATCAGCTGTTTCGCAATTTCCCTATTTGTTTATATGCATTTAATTAATAGGCTTCGTAAATATAAGAATTTAGATATATGTAAAAATGAGAATTATTTCCGAAATAGAAATGCCCATGATTTTTCGTCGTTCAGGAATTGTATTCGTTGTTCATACAGCTTAAGATTATTCAATATTGTGGTTTTTTATTTGGATGAAATTTGTTTTAGTAATACCATAGTGAGTTGTTCTGAATCGCTTAAGTCTCTCTGATTGTTTTCGTATAATATTAAAATTAAGACCTTCTTACGCTTTCCGCCAGGAATATTTGGTCAAAATATCTTTTCCTATATTTTAATCGAAAAATTCTTAAGTAATTTTCAACTGAAATTCGCCTGCGTCA
This sequence comes from Ladona fulva, assembly GCA_000376725.2. Taxonomy (NCBI): domain Eukaryota; kingdom Metazoa; phylum Arthropoda; class Insecta; order Odonata; family Libellulidae; genus Ladona; species Ladona fulva. The sequence goes on along the minus strand of KZ308183.1, from coordinate 1,778,988 downwards.
CTGACGAAATATTTTTCAAATACCTCAGGAACGATATCTTCCTTATCGATATCTTTAATAACCCGAATAAAAAAAACAGGTTCCAATATTAGGTCACTTATTGTTAGGTTTATTTTTGCATTCCTCGGAATGGTAAATGGATTGAATTAAGTGGGGAAAATGCGGTGTTCTAACGAACCACTTCAATGTGCCGATATTCCGCAGGTGACGGTACATCGGCGAGATGTAAATATGTAAACATTAAATGCCCTCTCTAGCGGATACCGACGGCTAGAAATAGCTGGAATCCGGTGCGCTTTCCTGTAAACATTCCTATCCGAGCGTGTGCAGCGCTAGCGAGGGGAATCGGAAAAGGAGAAAGAGAAAGAGACGGGTAAAACGAAAGCGAATGCCCAGCTAAGGTGAGAATTGCGTTCGTGAGACAGCGAGGTCCGCGGGTGCGGCGTTGCCAGCTGCCGTCCGCCGAAGAGTAGCCTTTGGGCTCGCTCTGCGTGGGCGAACTTGAAGAGGAACGGCAACGTCGAGGGCCCGTGGGAGCCGCGGGAGGTGGGGGCAATGAAAAGAAGGCTTGTAGTAGTAGAAGCAACGCCTGCTTATGTGCCCCCTCCCAACGTCACTTTTCCTTCCCCCTCCCCATCAGCTCGCCTATCGCCATTCTTTCTTACTCCGTTGTTTAGTCTTCCACGGATTTCCTCTTCTTTATTGTCTAGTGGCAGTTCCAGGTGTGGTCTCCAATCTTCGTCCTCTGGCCCCACTTTCCCTTTCCGTTCCCACTTACTCTTTCGTCGCGCTTTTATCCGTCCTTCCCGCTTCGCTGTTCGATCGTCCATTTTTTCCGCGAGGATAAGTTGGTAGAGTCCGTGCCAAAATTGGTTGAAAAGGCTTTAGAAAGGGTAATTCAAACTAGGTGTTCAGTAGTTCACCCGGGAGTTTAGTAGTAGCGACCCGAAATTCCGATTCGTTCGCGACCCAAATGTTGCCTGTCCCGAGGCTAAACTGCGAGTGGGGTTACGAAACGGATGAATGAATCAAAAAATCAGGTGGATTTCTTTTTTTCGCCGCGACAGGTTACATTTTCAAAAATAGCGGCGAATGAAATGTCGAATTGCTCCTTTATCGATTCTGTAGCTGTAATAATTGATACGATCTGAATTCTCTTTGGGCTGTAAGCGGTTCTGGGGTATTTTTCTCCTTTTTCTTCTCCGATTTTGGATTAGAAGTAAGGCTATTTAATTCCGTAATTATTCAGCGGGAGGTTTACTTATTCATCAGAAAAATTTTGTTTTTGCGTATATATAATGCGTATATCGCTCAGTATGAATCATCATGTGCTAATAATACTTAAGAGCTTTCACTGGGCTAAAATGCCCTATCTTTGTATTTTTCGGCGATCGGAGTTCGTAAAATGAGGGCACCTCGATTCAGGGATATCTCGACTATTTACATTATTTTACGATTTTGAATCTCGGTTCCATTGCCTCCTCTCGACAAAGCTATTCCCGGCACTTAACTATACAAACATCCCCTTATCTCATCCCGCATTTCTTTCGTAGCAGCCGGGATTTCGCATTCCGCAAACACGTGAGCTGACCTGCGGCTGCTTTCAATTCTCCCATCGACTTCTTTAGCGCGGCATTTTCTTTAGAGCGAAAATAATTTTGATTGAGTTTTCGGTACTATTGCACAACCCTCTCAGTACGGTGTGCGAAAAATCAGACGGTCCCTCACTGCGGCAGCACGGTGCACTTAATAAACATGGAACGTTGTTTGGCTCTCTTTTATGATCATGTTACGCAATCGATTTGAAAAGCGTGATCCTTGTGTCTTTGTGCTGAGGATACTGGTCTTAAGCCTTTCTGTTTAAGGATCCATGGATGTTTGCCAGATTATCACCCTAACTAAGACAGGATTCAATATGGATTAAGACCTGTGACCCTGCCCTACCTTCCATGTGCTAAGCAACTCCCGTTTTCGTTTTCTGGAAGCATATGGGCCTCCCTAAAGGAAAAACGGACGTGATTAATGTCTTATCGGGACTCGAACCCGGATCTCAGACTTGCTGGGCGCCGCAGCATCGGGATACTGTGTAGGCAGGCACCTTGACTTCGGCCCGGAGAGCTCAAAGACAACCACGCGGCAAGGGAAAGATCCGGGTTCGAGTCTCGGCCCCGTCAGTCTTTTTTCATATTATCCTTCGATATTTTCCTGGGTAGACGAATTATCGCGCTAAGTCAACTAAAATCCTTTCGTCACACGAACTTTTTCTCGTTCTTCCTTGGTGAATGTGAGGACTGCTGCAAACTCTCCGAGGGATCTATTCAACTCACCTCTCCCATGTTCGCTTACATTCTCAGCGAAGATCAGGGGAAGTCGCCTCATTTTTCAGCATCAAACAATCCCATAATCCTCCACCGGTCGCGGCCTTTCCTCCGTCAGCGCAAGTGAAGTGTTGACCCCGTATTTCCCTCCAGCATTCGCTAATGGGAACGCCGCTGCTTTGCCGTACCGCTCAGCATTTTTTCTGCTCTTTCTGCTGCGGATTTAAGGAGAGTTTGGTGGGAAGGTGATGTGACTGGTGAACGCGGGACAGGATAGCTCGTCCGACTCGACAGATGGAATTTTTCCGGGGAATCTTTATGGTAATTTTCTAGCTGGGGTGTTTGTATAGTTCTAGGAAGGACTCTCAGTTTTCATCTTTAGAAATGTTAATATTTGCAAATGTTATCTGAAAGCTATGAATATTCCAGCTTGGAGGAGTTATGGTTTCTAAGAATTCAGTTAAAATCGGAGTATAACTACTTTCTTTTCACACGTTGGGTTTTACAGTCATAAGAAGCATTTTTTAGTCATAATTTAGATACGGTAAAAGTTTCCATTAGTCTAACTAGGTCTAAATTTCCTTGATGTATGGATTGAGTTAAATTTCAGGGTGCTTGATACAGCCTATGATAGTCAAGATGTATATGGGTAAAGATCGTTTCGCCGCCTTCATCTAATTAACTATTCCCCGAAACGTATTCTTAGTAGAGGAAATGAAATTACCTTTTTAGTTTGTGTCGTCAAGGAAAGTAATGCGCGTGGAATGCGGTAAAACTCAGCGGATCCAATTCTTAATGGAAGTTATTGAGTCGGGATAATTTAAGTCGACCCGTTTCAGAGCGTTCGTTCCTCTCGGCGTTTCGGGTGCTCGTGCCCACTTAGCGACCGTTTGGCGCATGCTGATTTTCGGAGTGCTCAACCTCGCTTTATCCTCTATTGGAAGTCGTTCCGAATTAGCAACAAGCCTTCCCTTCGCACTCAGGGAACCGCCCTTTGGCCCCAGCTTCCTGTGCTATGGCGTCAGTCTCATGAAGTGAAGATCCGACCCTCAGCTTTTCGCGCATTACCCCAATGGTCCAAGCACTACGATGGATTAACCGTGGACGTTTCTCCGTAGGTTTTCTTTTATGGCTCCAAAGGCGTAAAGCGTTCGTAAAAGCCGACAGGTCGAATAAGGACGAGTTTCTGAATTTCCCTTTCTTTCAAGCAGATGTTACAGGTCGTGATTCGTTCGACTAAATTTTCAGCCTCGTGTGGAGAACGGCGGTTTAGAATAAAGTCGCGTTGATGTAAAACAAATGTAATAGAATCTCGCTATTTCTACCGTTTACTTGTTCATTTCGTTATCGTTTCATCGAATAAAACATTTGATTAACGCTCAAAGACGGGTAAATAGCAAATGGTCTGTTTTTAAGCCTGAGCGAAAATTTGCGGGTTGTTAAAAAATTCTTTTGTATCAACTTACAACACAGTGTAAATTCTGTATAATAATATTAATGCTGTGCTTCAAGCATTATCAAAAAATACATTTTTAATTCTACAGTATTTACTATATCCAGCGCTGTGCGGGACTCTAGCTCAATTAGGTGAAGGTTCGACAAAACAACTGCGAAAAGGAGAAATGGAGAGAAATTTGTGAATTATGTGAGAAATTTCGGAGCAGAGTGAACTTTTGGTTCATTTGTAATGGCGCTCCACCAGAAGAAACGTTCTGTAATCGAGTTTATTTTACGATCAGGCGAAGCTGAGATGATCACAATTCCTTGAAGGCGTAAAAATTACTGTATCCACCGTTATCGCCCACGTTAATTGTTTGCATCCGTTCTTAGCAGATGCCTACTCGCGACTCGACGGAGGACTTCTGTTTTGACTTAATAAGTATCGGAATACGTTTTTCTATAGAATCGCTACCAACACTTGCCTAATTTCTATCGCGTCGGAAACAAAACATTTAATTTATTATATCCATTAGCGTTTTCATGCTAATAGGTTATAGGAAAGTTCACGTCGGCATTTACAGTGGAATCTTCGAATTCATAATTTTGAAACCTCGGATAGTTTAGCAGGCGCGAAATTTTTCCGAAAAACTCTCACTCACAATTGTGTAACCGCGGGAGAAGATGTAACGAAGAGGATCTCGGCGCTCTCCTTTTCCCTGCTCAGCGAATGGGGCGAAAAAATGGGAGAATTAATAACGAAAGTAACTGTTCTTATAATTCCAGCGTAGTGATAAGCGGGGAGATAAGGGGGGGAGCGTTCTGTGTTCCGCGCGGTGGATTCACTCCGTGAAGGGAGCGTTTTGAGGGAAGGAAACGTGTACTCACTCCCTTCCTCTCGTCGAAAATTGGTGCGGATGTTCCCTGGGAGTGGGGAGAGAGATAGGCGTTTGAGGGTCACGGAGTATAAGCGCCGATGGTGCGGGGGTGTGGGAAAGTCAAAGTTGTGGGAGGAGAAAGGATATAGATAAGGAAATGGAAACAAGACCGTGTGAAGAGGCAGAAAGCCTTTTTCTTTCTGTTCGGTAGGAGTTTGATGAGTGCGGGAGAGGCTACATAGATGTATCGAAAGTTTAAAGTCGATCTATCGATGAACTAAATCTACGTATCGAAATTTCGGGACCGTGATGTCGAAGTGGTGTTGGGATTCGATGGGTCGTTCGGTGTCTCTGCGAAGAATTTGCCCCCAGCACTTAGCTCGTTTAAATTTTCGGTAGATTAGTTTTTATGACCCTCGTACGGGGATGCTGGAAAATATATGGTTCGTGAGACCGATTCGCTCGCGCCGATCCCCCTGTAATTCTTTACGGAATGGAAGTTCACTGATCGTGCCTACTTTCTGGTTCCTTACTTGGTTGTCCTTTTTTGTTAGAATGGTTTGGTTTTCCGAAGTATAAATTCCGCCGATAAGTTGGATAGGGATGATTCCTAAATTCGGTGGACTGTTTTTGAAAATCGAATAGTTTTTGTTTTCATACGGATCAAAGTAAAATCAGTCATCATTATTTTCTGCTCATTCTGCATATATCAATTTCAGGGGAGTGTCGGAAGGAATATGAACCACTCTAAACCAGTGTAGGAGTTATTTTGGTACTGGACGAAAAGGCTTCCGAATTCACGGGTTATTTTTAATATTATTGAATTAACTTCTGAACCACCAATTCTAAACTATCCAGATTTTAAATTTGACTATCCAGGATGTTGACTTGTATATGAAGGAGGAGGAATTTAAGGCCGATAATTAGCATTATCTTGCTATGAAGTATGCTAAGAGTGGATCGATAGTCAGGTGGCAATATGAAATGAGGTGAAATATCATGCGTAATATTCACTACTTAAGCAAGATACATTAATTAATGAATGAATTCATTCATGAAACAATGAAAAAAAAATTCAAAACAGACCCGTAATGATACATTTTTTTATATCTCTGATTTGGTACTTATTCGTTCAGTCAAATTGAAGGAAACAACTGGAGGTGATAGTTACTCGGAAACGCTTTTAATGTGATTACGATTATCATAAATGCATTCCATAGCTCATTCCTGTGAAATATGTCGGTTTTATTCTATTCCATTCGTGTGAAATGTATCGGTGTATCAGAATCAAAATGTCCCTCCGACATATTTCGAGCACATACTGCAGCGTATCCAGTCAGATCGGGCCCATATGTTGAGCAGTAGAAGAAGATGAGTCGAGGGAGAGAGATGGATCTCGAGATGAAAAGATGTTAAGTTCTGTGAGTCGTTGGGCTCTATCTTAGCTGGCCGCACTGCTGATACCATTGGCTGTGGAGAGCGAGGGCCGGCAGGTAAGGGAGGGGAAATGACATTCTTCTTACGAGAAACCGGTTTCTGACTCCCTTCACCTCCTCTCTACCTGGCTCCCTCCTTCCTTAACCTCTTTCACTCTCCCTCTTTCTTAACCCACCCACCCACATCCCCACTCGTAATGTGTGGTGTCGGAGGTGGTCGTAACGGTCTATGGAGAGCTGGCCTCGAGCCGTGACGACCCGGTTTCGAACTTCTCTCCCTTTTGTCTTTCCCAAGTCACACGATTCCGTCGTGTTCCATTGATGTCCCATTAAACGAAAGCAAGAGTACCTTTGCATGTTTATGATTCTCGTCGGATACTCGACTCGCGGATGGCTTCGGCAAAGGAGTAATGCACATCGGTAGGGGAGTGGGAATGTTTTAAACTCGCTCCTTTTTCCAGAATGGAAGCGCGGATTGGCGGTGGATTTGAAACTCCCGGCGCGGAGGCACTACGTTGCCCAATGCCGTCGTTGCAAAAGATCTCCCGCGTTCGTCTCTACGTTAGCGAAGTGTTTTGCTTCCATTTAGGGGCTCAAGCGAGCGTGCAATATCGGCTACGAGGATGGTTTTGTGTAATTCTTTTTCTCTAGCATTCCAAACGGGCGTGGACGGAGAGGATTGAGGTATAAGCAGTTTAAGTCTCACAAGTGGGATAAGCTGTGATCGATCTAGCTGGCCTGCACGTTATTGCTCGGTCCTTTTAGGGTCCAATTCTTTTTTGTTTAACGTCTTCATGTTGAGTCATAGTTGCTGAATATGAAATGCAAGATGAATTCCGGGGTATGGGTTATCTTCTGGGTAATGATATTAGTCTTGATATTCGTGTTGTACGTGATTTTCCCTGCTTTAATCTATAGAAGGTTCCTCAATTGGGTTTCTGCAAGTTAACTAACCAAAGAATTCTAATTTGCCAAAATGAATTGTCGAATCTAAAATGACAGTTGTAACTGAGCTTTTTTTACCTGTTGTGTATACTATTCTCTCTAGTATTTTAATTAATTGGTCGAATGAGATAGTTTTGGTAAATCTACATTGAGTTCACTCGCCCTAGGAGAAGTATAGTAGTGGGTCTGTTGAATCATTTCCTGCTCCTTTACGCAATTATCTTCATCAGTCTTGATAACTGATACTTCCTGAAAGGGAAGATATCCTTTCCTGAACATTTAGGTTATTTCTCTATGAACGCCAAGTAAATTCCTCTCATACACGGGACTTGGATGTTTCACTATCAGTTTTACATATGTAGTCTGTTTCAGCTAAGTTGCCATTTAAGATAGTAGACTAGGAGGACCGACAATGGTCTGCCCACTGATATCCCTCAGAAGACGAAAAGTCGGCTACTAAGGGACGACTGACGTCATTGCCCAAAAACGGTCGAAATCATGTGAGCAGAAGTTAATCACCACGGTTAGTTTACAGTGCGGCCGAGAAACGGCTTTTTCGCACTTTCAAATTGGAATGGATTCCGTTGGGGCTAAAGAGCACCAGACGTCTTTTCAATAACTCTCGTGTCATTCTACTGGAGCCATTTGTCATATCTGATTCATTTTTGCAATGTCTCAGAAAATTTTCGGTAGATTGTCCTGGACCATCGTTAATGGCTAATGGCTTGACGAGTTCACGCGTAGGTATCGATGAATAATTTTCTATTGATTGGAATTAAGAACATTTTCATTTAAAATCGGGGATAGAAAGGGCTATTCTGTACTCCAAAATTCAACATACCTTCATGAATCAACACTTATACAGGTTACAAATTGAATATAAAAATTTTATTTTAATTTTCATCAAGCATGCGGAGTGAAAATTCGTACGGTCCCACAAAATACGGGACGTCTGGCAACTCCACGTGCAAAGAACGCGATGAGTTTAAAGTAGTTAAAAGCCGGTATGCGATAGAGGGAGTGCTGAAAGAGAGGGGTTTAAATGAGCTGAGAAAGGGGTGAGAGGATATCTCACTACAGCGGCGATGATAATGTACGGTGGTGCCATTGGCGACGTTGGTGCCGGTATCTGGTATAGCCAAGTGATGCCACAGGTAGGGATCGCGGAAAAACCGTTTTTCGTGGCGAAAGGAAAGTTGGAGAGTTTCTCAAGGTTATGCGGCCCGCAAAAACGATCTCGAGTGTGTTTTGTTTCGCTTGAAGGAAAAGGGAAGGTGACCGATTTGAAGAGTTGTCGATTCACTGTGGAATTAAGAAATCCCCAGATTGTCACCGCGAGATTTTCCCCCGCATTACCTTCCATTGCGCACCGTCGGTATTGATTGATTATTGCGAAGTATTGCTGTATTATTCCTCAACATTCGATAGTATGGCTTTTTGTACTGTGGAGTTAAACTTGTAGTGAACTAGTGTTGCGCTTGTTTGCGGTCATGAAAGCAAGAAATAAAATAATTTCAGTGTTTGCGCTGTTATTTGATTGGATATGTTTAAAATATATGCTTAAAATTATCTAAAGATAAGCTTATTTATAATGTGTTACTAAAATAACCAAAAATTCGTGATCGGAAAATGTTATCATGGGCATGGAAAGGAATGCAACATTTTTTATGTAATTGGTTCCTTAAGTAAAATCACTCTTTGAGGGAATGGTTTCTTCATTTAACTGTTTTGATTTTAAATGGCTTTTTTCAATCGATAAATGTCGAGTCGATAATAAAAATTTGTTTCTCTGCAACAGTACTTTTAATGACTTCATAGGATCATTCCACTGTACGGCAAGGGATCTCTCCCTAAGAAATGAATAGGGGATAATTCCCATCGAACTAAGTCTTTGGTACGAAATTGATATTCAACTCATTCTGAGTTGATCATTCTCGGAGAGATCGAAAATTTATCACAGAAAGCTCGTTAATGTGGTTTTGGTTCCCTGGGTTCGAACTCCCTCAAAGGAGGATTGCTGGAGGCTACCACAGCGTGTCTCGCACACTACCAAACAATCTGCCATGTGTATGTGCGTTGTGTGGGTGTCGTGGTCTGGTGGGCGGGTGCGGTCGCTCTGATGGGTGTCGGAGGAATTCCGCGGTGAGGTGCGCCTCGGAGACTGCTGCTGCTTAATTAGCGAGAGCATTTGAAAAAGCGACTCTTAGGGAAATTGAATCGAGGAAGTACTGGTACTAGTCAACCTACTTCGTTTGTCACCCGTGCTCAAGTCGCGCAAAGATCTGTTCTTAAAGGAATAAGAAAAACATCATAAGTAACTAACTGCTGCCGATATGCATATTTTCTCGCTCGTTATCTCTCTAATGAAACTCCTCCGGGAGGCGAAATCTGCATATCAGCAGCAGTAAGTTATTTTTGATGGTTTTTGGATGTTTTTCTTATTCTTACACTCAAATCATCAGCGGCCAATTACTAATTATAAATCAGTTCTTAATTTTAAGGTACTGGATGCTCCAATTTATCATTTTATTTATGTTTATTTTACCCCCTTCCGGAGATATCGTGGTTATTACCGTTCCTCCATGAGATAGGAGGAATTAGCGGAATATAGAGCTGTTAATACCCAGAATTAGTGAAGCATTCTATCGCAATAACATATGAACTTTAAACAGAATGATTGATGTATTGATCCTCCATGGATTTTCACCAAAGTTCTGCGGTAATATATTCGAAATTCTTTGATAGAAATAATTCGTCCACAGTTATACAATTTATATGAGTGTTAAGAATCACGAATCCGGTTGGTAGAGTTCATATTTTCCGAAAGGAATGACGGCTTTTCGTCGTGAATGGGCAGCAATCAAGTTTATTAGCTGCAGTTTTAAAAGTAGGCTATCCTGTTTGCTGCGTTTTTTACAGCAAATTTTTATATTTTCATTCATTCGAAGCTTATCTCGCTGCGGAATTCGTGTATTATATGGAACTTCGGTCGCTTCTTTGAATTGCGTGCGCCTTCCATATGTTAGGGGTAATTGGTTTGGAATTGTCGGCCACGAGCCGGACTTTTGGCGCTCCTTTTCGGATTTCGCATTCGTTCTCATTAGAAGTTTCCGAGTCCACGTATCTCCATGTCCAATCTGCTCACGCGTTTCCATTTTTACATGCTCTCCGGACTTCAGAACCGACCGAACAAAGAGACTTTATTCGGAAAGTAGCCACGTTCTCTCACAATTAATAGAGGCTGTTTCATAACGGAAGTCCCACACTGTTTACACGTGCCCATTCAACGTTTAAACGAGATCCCAATCTTAATAGCGCGTTGTATGCGTGGTTTCGCCTAATTCGCCCAATTTCGGATTTGCGGTCGTTCCTCAGTGTTTTCTTACGACGGAGTCTTTCTCGAGTTTTACTTTCGTCCCATTTTCGGAGGAAAGCCTCGCATTTTCGCACCGGAAATGTGTCCTTCCGATCGTTCCTCAGCCACCCGATGGGGTGTGACTCGCCAAACTCGGCGGTGGCCATTGTTATGCGGTCGCGGCTTTTTTCACCCCATCCCCCGCGTATCCCTGCGTCTAGCGCAACGTTTGCTTCCACCTGCAGCTGTCAGCTCCCTCGGTGCTCACCGTGAAAGTTCCACCGAAAGACCCCTGAATGTTGTGTAAGTTAATCTTACCCAAGGTGTTGCGACAGATATTCGGCGGGTCATTCTTAGCGCGGGGCATATTTTTCGGGGATTAAAAACTTTTCGGAAAACGGCTCCGACCGAGTGAATCTCGAGGCGGTCTTCGGATTCGGTCTTGATTTGAGTGCGGGATATTATAAGAGGTCCTAAATTGATCGGGTGCGTGACTCTTGGGGCCTCAAAGGAGTATGTAAATGTAAGGAGGAGGATTTTAGGTTTTATGGTACCATTAAAACATGAAGATGTACTTTTAGAGTTTACGAAATTGTTTATGGAATGAAAATGCATTTATATCTGTACTGTGAATTCTTTGGAAATGTTGATAAATCAGTATTTATATCTAAATAAATCAAGTTTACTCGAGTTTGAATGGATATCTCAATTTTTAGCTCCCAATTCACTACTTTTAAGCTAAGAAATTATTCGGGAGTTCAATTAATTTGGTTTCCCAGCAAGTTATGCGTTCGCATTCAGTGGCGCATCAACTGTGAATCCTGGGTTCGAACCCTGTTTAGATTATTAGCGTTATCGAATTTTAAACGAAGAATATTCAAATTTGAATATCGTTTGACCCGTTCGCTGCGGATCACTCCACCGTTGGAGTGATAAATGCAGTGGAAATGGAGGTATCCGCAGTGAAAAATTAAAATACTGACATTAAGCTATTATATTATCGTCATCTATTATAGTTTACTTTCAAAGCTTCTTGATTGATGTTGAAAGTATTGAAAAATGAATCTGAAATCGCATAGGACTTACTTTCACGAAAGTCCTCAAATACGTGACTCATTCCCTTCTTCGGAGCTGAAATCCTTTCCTTGTTGTTCACGTATGGGCTTTCATTATTAGTTGTACTTCTTAACTATTAAATAATCTGAGTTAGACCAAATGACAGCAACAATTAGCAACAAAGGAGGAAAATTACTCTTTTGAAAAATTTTACAGTATTTTAAAAAGTATTACATGTATACACACACACCAATACATGTATGAACGAATTCTCTACTTCCCTTTGTATTCCCTCCCTGATTCCTTTACTTCAGTGCTCGTGGTGTCCGTTTCGCAAGGCGTTCATATTGACCCCCTTCCGAAATCGATGTCCAGCCCTAACTAACGTTCCCCTTCTCTCAGTATTCTTCGTGCATCGCTCCCCTTCCCCTCGTTATGCCATTCTCTCGCCTCTTTCGTCGATCACATAATAATGACTTCACCACACCATTAATGAAATTAATGTGTTTTCCGTATTCGATTGTTTCCGAACGGAGATCATTACTTTACCCGAGAGAGCGCCGCTGAACGGACGATAAATAATGGTCGATTCCACGTGTGATTTTTTGTTTCTGTCCCCGTTTGTCTTTTGTTTGCGATGTCGCGATGTAACTTCGTTGTTTTGTAGAGATTTAGTATGTTTAGAACGTTTGGTCGTGGTTGTCTCTGAGAGTTACTAACGAAGTTGTAGTTTTTTCTTTAATGTTTTTGGTCGCTTTTCGTGTAGATAGAAAATGAGTTGCCTAATCATGCATTCATCTGGAGTCGTTTGACGTTTTGACGTTAGCCGAAAGAATTTTTTTTTCTCTTTCCCATTTCTCGTCAACACCGCTCGGCTCGGAGGTGGCAATGGAAACTCCGTGACCTAAATTTATTTCATCGATAATGACTATAATGGTCCCTTGCAGATCCAAGAAAAGATCCCATTCGAATATGCTGGTTTCATTAATATTCTCCCTTGCATCCAGTGTACTTTTTTCCGCTAGAGTGACTATATTTAAGTCGGACTAAGAGCTGCAGCTGCCGTGATGCATGTTTGAGGACATTGAGATGTGTGCAAATGTCGTCTGCAGCATTTTTTTCCTTTTTCGGAGCCAGTTGACATCGTACCACTATCAGCTGCTTACAGTGCATACTGTATTTCATTTGTTCACTGAATGACGATGGTATCAACGTAATGAACGAGGAGCTCCCGGATAGCCGAATGGGCAGCGCGTCCGACTGGAAGCGGTTCGATTCCTGGCGGGAGCTTATATGCGCTAAATGACCTCAAGCTGTCGAAGTACTACTAAAAATACCACTACTAGCAATGAATTTTGTCGTTGGAAGATTTGGTTAGGTTTTCAAGGAAGGTTGTTGTTTTTTTTAAAGAAAGAGACGAGGAATTTTAATGGCTGTTGATATCGTAAAACAAACCGACTATATCTCCAGAACATTATGCATCTTGTATGGAGTTTCAAATTAATTAGCGCAGACTTGCATATGGTCTATTTCATCTGTTTTCTGCTATTGAGCATAGATTTCTTTATTGAAATCCTTTCATCCAGTGATTCAGTCGTACTTAACAGTTGAGGTGCATGAGGCTTTGCAATCAAAAAATATTTTGAAGAAATTTTTGTCCGTCCATAATGTTCCACGTCGCAGTCAACGAAGTACCTGCAGAGTTAGAGAATGGATTTTCCGTTCAGGTTCTTGAATTTAGGTTCCTCAGGGATTCAGATGGGAGGTTCAATTAGGACAGTACCCTTTTCTATGCTACGAATGTCTAGCCTTAAATTTTTCCATTCCGATTTCGTTTTGGTCATTTTGAAACTTCCCATCGAATAGATTCATATGCTCCTACATTCGTACGTGTTATCTATAAGTGTACATATGTATCCATAGTCTTTTGAAAACGGACTTCCAGAAGTCCATAGCGCCTTCTCAGCGACTTTTCCGAGAGGTCTTCCCTGAGCAGCATCAGTCTCTCCGTTCACTCTCACTCGCTTCAGCGTTGCGTCACGGGGAAGATGGAGAGCAAAGGGGGTCAGGAGGGGGGATGGGGAGTGGGGGGAGGAGGGAGAAGGAATAGAGGCCTGATGATAGCGTGAAGGTTGGCCCAAACGAATCGATTTCTTGTTTTTGTCCCCCCTCATCCCTAGACTACTTTTCCACCCATTTTCTCATGCCTCTCCTATTTATCCCCAGATTTTTCCCTCCCAAGTTTAATTCCACATCACACCCGCTCCTTCCCCCGCCCTCCCGCTCGCATCCCTCGTTTTTTATCTTGCCTCGAACCCCGTCTTCGCCCCCTTAAGTCCCTCGGATGTAATTCCTTAGCGAGAGAAGTAGGTCTTCGTTGCCCGTGGCCGGAATAGGGTTTTCAGGCCGTGTTGACAATACTCTATGCAGCATTCACGCGACGACGTTCTCTTTCGTTCATATTATCTCACTTTTTGCGCTGGCTTGATTAGCGCTATCGCCGGGTCGCGTATTTTTATTTTCGTTACTATTTTTCAACGTGGGCTCGAAGAAATAAACTTTATTATTTTTATGTTTTTCCTCTCGCTCGGTATTTTTAGATGTATTTGGTTCACACGAGGACGAGATGGTAACTGAAAAGGGTTCACGTGGAATGCGAAAGGTTGGCAGCACTTCGGAATAAAAGTTTTCATCGAATGTGCTCCTGGGTTAAGTAGGTCGGATGTAAAACGTTTTGTGATACTGTTTGGCTTATAAAATCTTCGCTTAATTATATAACGTTGTTGGGTTTCACACGGGGTTGCATTGCAGTGCTGCCACACTTTAGATTCAATCTACAAAATGCTCTTCGTTAACGCAATCAGTTGTTTTTTTAACGGTTGATTTCTTAAGATAAATCGTATTTTAATATTTTTTCGTCAATTTTATGTAGTAGTTGTTCAGTAGAGTCTGGAGTCTTTAGCTTGATGAAAATTATTTATAGCTTTTGGTGCATTGACATTCATCTATTTCAGCTCTTTTAAAATGTGATGTTTTTTATTTTCTTTCTCTTTCGCATTCGACGGCCATCTTGCTCTCGTCTTTTTTTCATTGAGGGAAAGGGTTGTTCCACAGATAATGAGAGCTGTGTCACAACTGTTCCCACGTTTCGACACGTCTTCCGAGTGACTCCAATCTGATGTGCTTCAGTTCTAGGTTCTGGCCGCTTTGAATTCAGGTTAGAGTAATTGGCGTAATCTGTTGACGGCCATAAAACCCGATTTGAGAGTCTGCTGGATGGTTTTGCGGTATTATTAAAATTAATTTAGTTATCTTCTTGCTGCTAGTATGCTTTCCTGCGGGTGACTTTGGTTAGGTGTTTCAAGGACCGATTTTTTATGGTTATTTTCCGATAGTGACTTTGTATTCTCCGAATCATAGTCCATCCCTCAAATTTCGTTTTCACTTATGTATATAAATGGAGTTTTTGTTGTTAATTCTAACAGAAATCGTCTTTTCAAGGGTTGCGATTGATTTAAATCATCCGGGTGCAGCCAGTTCACATTCATTCGAAGTTAATATCGGTGCGCTGATATTGGGTATTTAATTTAATTAATTTTACCTGCATAACGAATATATCTGTACTTGATGTAAAAGAATATAATAGAAAATAGATAATAATGTGATCTTTAAAATAATCGGAAGTGCAGTTCCTCTCAATAAAAATGGGTCGACTTAAAAAATCATAAATGTTTCAGATATGTGAAATTGAAATAAGTTTTATGATTATTGTTGCAGCTTACCTTGAAATTTTCACCCGAAGTTTATATTCAGATTAATTAGGAATTTGGGAAACGTTGGTGCGCGTTGACGGACCAGGACTATGGACCCTAGCACGATGCGGCAATGGTTATCATTTGGGAAAGTGGAGCGCTCACGTTGTCGGACAGCCGACGGTGTTATATCGAGGGAACTCCTTCCAAAAGAGGGTTTTCGGGGGAGGCCGAGGCAGACGGAGGAGAAAGGGGTTGACGCTCTCGAAAGCGGAGGAGCACAGGGAAAGGAAGCTGAGAAGTGGTCCAGGAAAGCGAGTTGTTTGGGAGGTGTGGGAGGGGATGCAGTCTCTTTTTAAGGGGCAGAACCCCAGGAGGGCCGTGCATCCGACACTCGACCCTCCCTACCTGGGGGAAAATACCTCCCTCCGACCCAAATTCAACGTCGTCCCTTCCCTGTATCACTTGCAGGCGACACAATGGACAATTCGGTCGATGGGGCCGCCCCTCAGGTCCCTCTCTCAAGTGTTCCTACGGTTACCGTCTTCCAAGCACTTTCACTTTTCCATATTTTGCGACCACGTAAAAACGCCGGGCCTCGTAATCGGAGGATCATCGGAATTGGTAATCCGCTTTTTATTTTGCTCCGCGGTGTTTTGCATGGATAGGAATTTAGGCGTGTTCTTTTGGAGGCGTTGAAGTCTTCATTCTTGCGGTAGAAGCTCATTACTTATTACGTCGACGCATTTGAATCGGAGGAAATTTTTGAATCATTTTTCGGCACCTTATAGACGGTAGAGTTTAATTCAATTGCTCTGCAGCAATGAAGAGAAGTTCTTCCTTGAAGCGTGGATTGGACTTTGCACGTAATGTAACACTGTTATCAGCGAGAGTGCTAGCGAAAAGTGACAATCTTTTTCAATCTTTTTCTAGCGCAATGGCGTATTTCGTTCGAATCTTTCTTTAAGAAGAAGCGGTTGATAGCTTGATTTTTGTTGTTATGGTTTTCGACAGCACCTACAACTAATACGAAAGAGTTCAATATATAGTCTTATTTAAAACTTGCATGACTGATGGTAGCGGATGTAATAGTAATTAGCTTCGCGTTAAAAGAATATTGCAATATTATTATCATTCTGAAATATAGATTTTCTTATTTTTATAGCGAAATCCTTGCCGTAATGCTTTTCGTCTTCTGCTCAAGTAAAAAGTCCCTTTCCATCGTTTCTTAAATTTATTTTTTCAACAACCGGGCTTCCTGAGTTACTGCGCAGTCTCTCCCTCTTGTTACCGTTGCTTGGGCACTTTTCGTTACCGGCCATGAATCTGGTCGCGCTAAGCAGACTCGTTAGCTTTGTTCCCGTAGTGCATGTGCCCCGAAAGATTTGGCGCACTGGTCGGTCGCCAGAAGGGTGGGCGGCCGCATTGTTGCAGCGTCATGGTCTCGCGTGGAGCTGCGCAGTCATTTGTCTCCCACCGCCGCGGGCGTTGCGCCACCGCGTTTTCCAGTTGGCGGGCTCGCTGTTAGTTATAAAGCGCATCTCCGCCTCCTGCCCCGATCTCGCGGGATGTGCTTGATGAAGAGGGGCTCGCGAAGGAGTGTCGGGAATTCGAGTCGTGCGAGGAGCCGAGTTATGGGAGGAGCTGCGGGAACCCGTTCGGACTAATGTAAACAGTTGCGGAACGTGATTATAGAGCTAACAAAAGGGTGGCGACATTTCGAAAGATTTTTATGTAAATCGGATATTTATGTGGGAGATGATGTGGAAGATACTCCGGTTGCCGGTCCTGTAAGGGATGTAGAAGTTATACTATGTAAGCGTGTGCTCCGTGGTGCTTTATTCGAATGATATTAGCGCTGTGTTAGGGAGCCTATTGTATGATTTCTTGTGTGTGTAAAATTAAAAACTTTTATATCAGTACCTATAATAAAACGATTCATGTCCGAATAGAGACATTATTTTTTAAATTTCGTAGCTAAAAAAGGAAATTAATATGAGTTATACGTCGGCCAAAATTCTATCGTTTAGGAGAGATATTATCGGTATTAGAAGCGTTAGCTAAGTATTTGATTGGAAATTCATTTTTTTATTTGTTAGATATTTATTTAATTAAATTGTTTGGGTACGAAAGGAGGGTTAGTATTTTGTGTAAGGTCGACGCATGTATGCGGTATGCGCTTGCAATCTCGGCGCCGATGGCTACTAAAACGGGGTCTTCCCAGGAATGTAGGCACCTCCCGATTTTAGGGTCCCTATACTAAAACCCTCCTCACTGGAATTTGTTTTTGGGACCCCTAAGGGTCCTTTGCCTGTTTCTCAACATAAATATGTATATTGAGAAATGAGATGGGATACCCTGGTCAGTTTCCATGTCGCGTCGGTAGTATTTTAAACCCCCTTTGCATTTTAACTATTTCGAGAGCGGAGATGGAAATATTTCAGTTCAAAATGGGATAGCTTCGATTGGAAGGTTTAGTTTTGGGAAATCTTTGTTTTTATGCCTAACGTGCGTATATGACCCACAGAGTTTTCGAAAGAAAAGCCTCTTGCGGAGTCCTGTAAAATACAGATTTACTTCTAAGTATCATAAATTTGTATATTTTCGTTTATAAGTTGGATTGCTTATATTGATTTGATGGAGTTGCTGTGTTTCCAATCACTATTGTAAATTTTCCTACGCGATGTTCAACACTTACGGCGCTGATGTGTCGGAGAATTATTCTCAAGTGGAGAAAGGTAATCAATTCGGCGAAGCCCTAAGCGCATTCCATGATCTCGTAAATCGTCGTCCGCCGATGGTCGATCGCGAACGACTGCTGCTCGCCCAATATAACGTCTCATTGATATCCCTCGCCATTCATCCTCTGGTCATAATCAGTCGGCTCGCGATTTCCGTTCGGCGGGTGCAGAGGGGTGCGGAGAGGGAGCGTTTCCGTAAGGGAAGCGACCTTGGCTCGAGTCCGCCTCGTGTCAAAGAGTGCAACAACACGCTCGATTCGCGAGGAATACACGTCCGCCTCTTTGTGACGGTTTAATGAAACGTCATATCGATTCGGAAGGTCGGTACTCCGTGACGTCCCGAAGGCACGCCGATTTCGTTATCGCGAAATGCGTGTCGATTTGATGGTAGGGTTCGTTTTAAATGGGAGTGGGATAAGTAGGTGATTGTTGGTTTTTATAACTTCTCATGAAATTTTACGTTGTTTACAATGACATATCCCCCTGATCCGGTACTTTATTTCGCTTTTCAGCGAAATATTTCAGTAATTTCGATTTAATTTACTTTTCTCTAATTAGAAGGGTAAATAGACGACTTAGTGGAAACTGTATTTAGGTAATAAAAGCGGCTTTATGGGGCGATATATAGTGGTATTTAGCTGTGGAATGAGCAATCGAGGTAATCGTAAGCATTATCTAACTAACAATAAGAACCCATATAACAACAATAATCGAAATAATGGTAGCAATCTAAATCGCAGTAGTAATGGAAGTAATGGTCGCAATCGAAGTGATGGTAGTAATCAAAGTGACATGAAATGAGGAAGGGATTTTAATTGAGTAATCTGTCATCCAAGGCTTAATCCAATTATTCGGTAGCATTTCTTCGAAATTGTGCGATGTTTTGTTTCTGCTATGCCGGTGTTGGAGCCGAGCGTGGGTCTGTTGTGGGCGGTAATGTCGCTGCTACGCGGGGAAACTGGAAATCGCTTGCTATTAATTGGAGGGATGCGGTACATACTTCCGACGGTGGTCATTCTAGCAAAGGGGAATGGTTGTGTTCGCTCGGCCGGGCGTCTAATAATTAATTGTAGAGCGAAAGATGGGAAGTATTAATGGAGGAGATGTTTCCTCTCCCCCCGAGCGACTCAAATTACGGTCATGAAGGCAGTGATTCAAACGAGGAGAGGTAGGCTGAGAGCACTTAGCACAAATAGTAATTATTGCAACGGACGTTGATTAATTGAACTTTTATGTGCTTGCACTCTTGGTGTCGTACTTTGGTAGCAGATGCATGGTATTGCACCCTCATTATTGGTCCTCTAAATTGAAAGAGAGGGTAGTAATTTATTTATTTTTATCAAAAGGAATTACTGTTGAAGAGTAAATTAAAGGGAGTAGGTTGTAGGGTTATATGGTGTAAAATTGTTGTCGTAACGTCTTTCATCAAAAAATAACTTATTCAAAGTTAATTACAACTGTTTTGGATGAGCAATCACAGTTGTTGATTAATGATTGATAGTTTTTGCTTTATTTTTATCGATTATGGATGTGCAATTTATTTTACTATTTCTTCATGTTGATATTCATCGAATAACTCTACCAATTTCACTCCGTGTATTTTTTATGATTCTAAGTTATCCTTTAATTGCGTAATGGTTTCAGTAACTGGAATTTGGATGCAAGTGACGAAATTCTCTGTTTACTCTTAACATTTTATTTGATCTTGGTGATATTCAACCGATTAATAATTTAATCGATATTTAAGAACTTTATTCGAACGCCTTAAATGTATAATAGTGTAGGTATTTTAGCATCTAATACCATAGAGGACAAAGTCTTAATGTTTCTTTCCTTTCTCTCTTTCCAGGTGAGTACCCGCCACCTAGTCTCGTGAAGTGCCATGGAAGAAGTCAGTGATAAAAAGTGTTTGTTCAGTGTTGAGTGTAAGTGAAAGAAGGACGTTTATAAGGAGTCAATTGTCATCTCTCACGTGAGTCACTCCATTCTTTTCTCTTTCCTACTTTCCCCCTCTTTGAGGATCAGCCTCCCTATTCGCCATCACTTTTCTCCATTACAATTAATCATTACCAATACTTCATGTAGGAGACGATGGATCAAGTTTGACTTTTTTTCTTTAATCATCTCTGCATTGAAGTCATCTTTTCGAACGAATTCCCATGCCTCATCTTCAAGTTGGTGGTTCGTGTAACTGTTCTCCTTAGGATTCACAATTATTTTGAATTTTAAAAGGAATTAGTTAGAAACTTATGCGGGTATAGTTAAACTAGGGTAATTTAGTTTGAGTTCATAAGACAGCGTAAAATTATTTACTTTCTTCGATCTCAGTTTTCTTACTTTCCGTAGCAGGTTGAAGGTATAGAATTTAATTTCATTGAAATGAGGAAAGTTTACTATTTGAATATTCTCATGTAGATTTAAAATACTTATTCTCCGATAGGTAAAAGGGATGTGTATGCCGTACATTTTTCGTTATTTTGACGAATAAAAAGCTCTTTAAAAATATAAGTACAAAATTCGAGTTTTTATTCATAGTAACTACGTCATAAATCATAATCATAAATATAATAATAATAAGTCATAATCATAATCATTATTTTTCTCTCATTGTTTCTAGAATTATTCTATTATTATGGAATTGAATAAAAATAGAATTCTACCAAATCTCTCCTCTCATTGGAATGTATCATTATACGGATATTTCTGCTGTGCAGAAAGTCGAATCTGGCACTTCATTCCACCGAAGATTTTTTTTGTTTCTGTTAGTTATATTTTATCTGAAAATAAGGATAATACTCCTATTAGTTCGATGTCCCTTTAGGCTACGGTCCTTCGTTTACGTTCTGAAGGGGTATCTCCCTTTAACAAACGTCTTTTAGGTTGAGTCAAAGAGAAAGATAAAAGAAATGGTATCGCTGGCGCGCGGATCGGCGTTCGACGTCGTCCGGGATGTCGTAGAGGGGGGCGCCGGTGGCGTAGGATTGACGATAAAAAGGGGCACAATGGAGCCTTGTTCGAATGTAGGGGATGGGGTATCGCCATATTTCAAAAGGACAAGGAAAGAGGCTTCCTAGAGCGGGGCTTCTCCCTTATATTCCTTCGAAAGAGAGAAACGCGTCGCTTCCATTTGGTGGAGGTTATTAGAGGAACCACCCATCGTCCACGATAGCACGGTCCGACGTTGCCGGTTCCTCGTCATCTTCAGGGGATTTGTTTCGTTTTTACCTGAGAGGGGCGATTAAAGGAATTAATTAGGATTCTCGGTTCGGTCCTCCGCAGCGGTGGTGGTCGGAAGAGTGGTGTTTTACGTGGGTAGGTCGTTCGGTTCTATTTACGATTTTCGTGGTTAGGTTTTCGAATTTGACGAGTTCTCTTTGTGTTTGCCGAAATATGGGCTTTGATGACGTGGATAAAGGGGGGATTTCCTGTTTTCAACTCGTTTGAAATGTATACTATTGGTATATTTTAAGTTTGATTTTGACTGTAGAATTTAATAGGATTTGTAGTGTTGAATCTGGAAGAACTTTTCAGAATAAAGTAACGAAATGCCTCTTTATCGAATATGAAAACAATCGCGTGATTCCTCTAACGAAGAAAATTTTGTGCACATAATCTATATTAAAGTAAATAAATTTTTCTTAATTCAGTCGCGAAAAATCGAGGAAATAATTATAAACGTGTGATGGTGTTGCTTGTTCATTAAAGCATGGCAAATAACTATTGGATACAACTTTATCAGAACCGACTATTGGCCGCTACCGTATATCGTGGTGGCCCTACAGATATCGATTTTCATTTGTTACTCAATGGAGAATAAGTCGTTCGTGAATTCATACCGTCCTTAGCAGATATTTTGAATATGTTTATTTCTCGAGTCCCAAACGTCCTTCAGTACATCATAATATATTCTAGCCGTTCAAGATTTTAAAAAGAATCCGTGACCGAAAGGATATAAGTATCGAAGAATCTGCGATTCCGGATATACCTTTATAGCGTAACATTATTTGGGAGGAGGAACCGGATAAGATCCCGTGTCATTGTCTCTACAAATACCGTTCGAAACGGAACTCGAGTGGGCCGAAGACGTGTCCTTGTGGAACCCTCATCTACCCAAAAAAAAAAGCGATTACGTACCTTGACGCCTCCGATGGCCTCTCAGGCGCGTCTTTTGGAGCGCTTTGTTTATTAATGGTCGCGGAGATTCATATTCCTTTATTACGCCCACTCCTTTCCCATTTCCCCGCTATCAAATGCCCCTCGAACGAGCGGCTTCACGCGACAGCGGCCAAGTGTGCTGAATGCATCCGAGAGGGAAAATGTCTCCTCGTGATACGGGTTGTGAAACGGGGATTGTGCCGTCGGTGAATTGTGCGATTTGTGCGCGTGGGATGGGGGGCGCGGGAGGGGGCTTGTGAAATGGGTGAAGGTGAAGTTATTCGGGAGGGGATTGGGGCAATAAGATGTGAAAATCCCGATGGGGGAAGGTGGGGTTGGGTTGGGTGCCATAAGTGGGGGACTCAATTGGGAAACTTGAAATGGAGAGAGAGCGAGGTATCAGCAGGATGTTTTCGTGCCAGAGGGAGCTTTGATTTGGGGAAATATTAGGGTGTCATCGGTGCCTTTGGTGGTGCCCATGCGCGGTTTGCCCTCGGAAGACCCGAGCTCCTGGTTGTTTCGGAGTAATTTTGGAAAATTTGGGCTCGATCTTTCAGGAATGGGTTTTGAATTTGGGTTCGACGTTGTGAAGATTCTTCTGTCAATGCGACGTCTCAAGTTTTAAATTCCTCTCTTTCTCGTTGGTAGTTAATTCGGTATCATATAAAAAAATCCCAGGTATGAATTAATCCTGTATTATTTCCTTGGGTTCCATGGGTTAAAATAGCGACTGAATTTGAAACCTGGTAATGTCTGAAACACAAAAATTACGCTACCAAAAATAATGTACGGAACATTTAGCATATGAAGGTGTATTATTATTTTGTGATGTTTTTCCCAAGAATAATCGTAAGTTAGGTATCGTGAGAGTGCGCTCTTCGTCAGTTGTATTGTATCTCTTCAGGTCGTAATATACTTCAATGTCGTGAAAGGTATTTAGGAACCCAAAATCTTTTCAATAATGGAATATTAATAATTTTCTACAATGAACCCGTGATAGTCATAGTCGACTTTGGAGGATTGGTGTTAAAAAATAAAACCAATTTCTCCCCATAATCATCATAAATTAAAATAACCGTGATAGTTAGTTTTTGTATTCCATTTCGCCTCAAAACATTCCTCAGATTTCCATCAACAACGAAGTAGGAATTCCTTAGCGATGAATTTCATTTTCGGTCTCTTACTTTCGATCCTAAATGACATGTAAAGCCACGCCACATTAAATGCACCCGTTTCCCAATATTTCAATCAGGGGCCCTGCCATCGAATGCCCAATTTTTTTTCTTTTTCGGTTGTTTACTCACTCTTTCAAAGCGGCGCTTTTTTATACATCCACCGAAAAGTTATGCAAGTTAGCGTAGCCCGAATAAAAAAAAAGTTTGGTAGGAGAACGAGCGTTCGGCGCGTTTTTAACACACGCTCTCCCCGTCTCAACTTTCCCAAAACGCGCTCAAAAACTCGGCCACACTTGGCAACGGCGCCTGCGTCACGGCCGTGGGATTTTGCGCACCAGGCTACCTGTTCAGACGGCGGTAAGGTAAGCAAAAGATTGTGTGGGGAGAGGAAGAATGGGGGGAGGGGGGGTCTTTTTTTATTTTGGCGTGACGGAATGAACGTGGTGGGGCGGATGTGGGTGGGTTAGGGACAGGTGGGCGGAGGAGGGTTGGGTAATTCCATCGGATTGGGTTGGGGGGTCTTTTTACCCCTCCCTCCACGGTAAGCTTCGGAAGTGGGACGAGGTCGGATGGGTGGTGGAAGCGAAGCTCCAGACGGAGATTTGACAACGTCGCCTCCACTCACCCACGCTCCC
Source organism: Ladona fulva (assembly GCA_000376725.2). NCBI lineage: Eukaryota > Metazoa > Arthropoda > Insecta > Odonata > Libellulidae > Ladona > Ladona fulva. Next base: position 1,755,105 of record KZ308183.1, on the reverse strand, counting down.
CCCTCCCTCCAGGCCTCCTCGGCCCTATATGCAGGGATGGGGTTAAGACCACCCACCCCCCTCCGTGGTGCTCACAATCTGACCGAGTGACTCGGTGGTCACTCTCGATTGATGGCCTATTCCGACGCCCCTCGCTGCTGCTTCGGGACTTACGTAGTACTCTTGGACGGTGCGGTGGTGCCAGGTTTAATTTTGAAGGGTCTTGTTATGGTGTGATGGTTGAATTATCAATTTGGGCGCGGATTCCCCTCAGGCTCTCGAGTGGAGGTTCCATTTCAATTTGTTTTGTTTTGGGAATCAATTCACTGGTTGCTTATTTTCCGTTGAAATTTATCCGATGATGAGCGCATATTTTATTTTAATTCATTTAACTAGGGTGGTGAAAGTGCTAAGTGATTTTTTTTATATCGTTCTTAAGGAAGAGTTTTTTTTAGGTGATAATCAAGGTAGTTATCTATTGTATGCAGTGGAATTAATTATACTTTGGTGATAGTTTTTAACTGGAGGTCATAAAAATTAGGAGAAAATTAAAATTATTTTTAGTTTTCATTTGCTTTATCTAAATTTTTAATCATAATTAATTTTATTCTAACTTCTTAATAAGGTTACAAGATTAATAAGTATGAATATAGCAACCATAAAATGATGATTGAAAACGCCGGTAAATAAATACAGCTGCCCGTTGATGCGAATCATCTGATCTTAAGGTACGAATAAACTTTTGTCGGATAATTTATTCTCGACCCTCCACGCGAAAGCTTTTTATAAGGAACCCGCGAAATATTTACTGATCTTACTACCAGATGAGGTTTCCTTTTTCGTACTCCCATAGAAGAACTCGTGTATTTATGAAATTAACGATCACTTACGCTTTCAACATCGAATTGAATAGAGCAATCATCATCTCCGTTTCTGTTATTCCTTTTCAATCCCATAAAAGTTGCCTCAAAAATGTTTTAACTCCGAATTCGCTCGTTAATCGGGAAGGAATGCGAGAGTACAGCCTCTCACTTCTTTCCTTTTGAACCATCAAATGGCAACCGCAAATCAGTGTACTCTTTCTCCAGAGGATCGCCGATGGGGCGATGGGAATGTATTAACCATTGCGATTGTTTTCGACCGTTTTGCGGGAAGGCTGCGACGTTTTTCAGCTATATCGGGAAGCTTTAGGAAGCCGCTGGGCATACTTTCGGAGACTAAAGGCCTCTTCTACTCGCATGCAATGTTTATGAAGAGGAGTGAATGGGTTTATCTCCGCGAGCTTTTAATCCGTCCTCCGAAGGTGTGGGTAAGCGATGAGCCGAAGGCGTCTCGAGTTTCTCGCCTTCAGAGAGCGTTGGCGTATTTATCGAAATGCTCTTTCGATTCATATCGCGGTCCAGGTGCGCAATATATCCGCCGCGGAATCCTTTCCCTTTTGCTTTAGTCATCCGCTAAGCCGGGGCTCTCTAATCGCTAGTCGAAATCCCCGGTCGGTTCTGAGTTTCCACCGCCGTTCAATTTTTTTTGGGGAACTTTTGGTATATTTTCCCCTATCCTATCACTCCCATCTTAATGACAATCACTGGAAGGTTTGTCGGTTGATGATTGATTAATCGGCGTATCGATTATCGAATATATCTGTTATACCGGATGTATACGTCGAATTTTGAAACGTACTGTGAAAAAGAGGATCTATAAGAACTCTTAATTTGAATATAAATTATATATGTGAATATAAATCTAGATCAGGAAGGTAAATATCGATTTATAACTGTGTCATAAGTTGCGACTTTGAGGAAGTCCTATATCTACTGTATTTTTATTTGCAAATACAATTTTATTTTTTACGGTAATAATGTTATAATTAACTTTACACAGAATTCGATGTGATTTATCTGCTTAAATTTCGAGTTTTTCTTTCGGCTTCCAGATACCGAGATGATCGAATCTGATTACGTTTCGGTAATATTTTAATGTTTATTTTTCGGGTTTTTCAATTCGGTTTCCAATTTGAATGACGAGATTGACGGACGGTAGTACGCGTCCTTTGCGTTTATAGTTTTGTGTGCTACTATCTGCGAAACTTCGGGATCGAACATTCGAAGGCAAACTCAAGAGCGCGGAGTTGTCGAGAGATTTCGATTGCGCAACGCATCGCTTCATAGTAGGCGCCCGTCGACCAATTCGACGTTAATTTATTTTATACAACGAATGGATTAGTAGTCGTCCTCGGACAGATAAATGGGAAACGATGTCGAATGCTAACTATTCTTTTAGAGTGATTTTCAACCCATGGGTTTTCGAAGGGGTTTTCTCAGAAGGTTTTCAGTTTCCGAGATGTTCGGAGCGATTTCTTTCATACGTTTTCGCATCCTTCGTCGTACAACGTTTTATTTTCCGCTGTCTTGGTTTTCTCAATGTTCCATTCCCTCTCTTATAATGTAATCGTTCGCTCTTTCCCCGTTTTCCGTGTCGTTTCCCAATACGTCCTGGGAAAATGGAAAAATTATCGTGAATGGAAGAATTATGCTGCGGCAGAATAGGTCAGTAATAATAACATGTAAAGAAACACTCATTGCAGCTTATAGTCCCAGAGGGTTAGAGAAGCCTAATATGGATGTATTACTTAAGTCATAGAAGAAACACAACGCTTCTGACCTTAATTCTGTTGCTAACTAGAGCACATTACCTGTTTTATAATGTGTGATTAGTATTATATTAGCTGCCCTCAGGTCCGGAATCCTTCTCCAGCTTTGGAGCCGGATTTGCTTAATTTAACTTCCGTTACAAATATCAACTGTTGTTCTACTACTGAAGATATAGCTTTCTTCTAGTCGAAATCTTAACGTTAAAAGGTATTTCCCGTGGACGAAAATCATTTGCTTCCGTCTGTGGAAGGCCCCTCTGTTTGATAATACATTTTATATGCCTCGAATATCTCCGCAGGAATAATTCTTGAGACGTTTTACTAATTTTTCGGTAATTATTTTGATACTTCAGGTTTAACTAGTGAATACACGGATTTACCTCTCCGTATGTCACACACAGTGGTCGCAGAATGTGAATTAGATGAAATTTCTAAATTGATACAAATAGTTTGCATCACCAGATAGGTCATTCGACGAAATGAATCGAATATTAATTAACGTCTCGCCTCGAGAACGTTCCTCCAGTCGCTTCTCTTTCCGCCAGGCATCTCCGCCGTCTTACCTATCCGCGTATTTCTCTCTTTCCTCTCAATGGAAAGATACTCAGGCAACCGCTTTAACTCAAGCCCCACATCCCAAAAGGTCACGGCTCTTACGAAACTTTCCCCCTCCAGCGCAACCAAACACTCGAGCGGTTTGCGAAGATTTGGATCATTCTCTCTTTCGCTCCAGCATCCCTCTGCGTCCCGTATTTATGCCTACGACGGTGCATTCGGCGGAAAAACGGCACCTTGTGCGAATTCGAGCGAATCCTCCTCAAAAGCCGCGGATTCTCCAACGATAATATTTACGACCACTTTTTCGCCGGTATCGCGCCTTCTTTTACTCGGATCCCGCGTGACTATTCTCCCGGCGGATTTTTTCAGCCGTTTGATTTATAGTCACGCGAGTTTTTACAACAAACGGCGCCGATAAACGTAAATAATAGGGCACGATTCTTTTACGCGCGTTATAAGGGGAGAGACAAAAGGGCACGGGCTGAGTAGATTCGATTCGAGCGCCTGAACGTGCTAATTAAAAAGTCTTGTCCCATTCCAATTTTTCGAGTGTTTTTTTTATGCGAAGATTGTCTCCGCGAAGAGATCAGGCTCTTTCTTAAGAGAGTGGCGCTCCTGGAATTTGGGCTCGTTTCACAAGGGCCGGGTGACCTTTAACCGCCCATTTGAGCTGCGAGTGCAGATCGCTGTCGAAGGATGCCGAGGGTTGGGGATGAGTCGCGGGTTGGTTAATTTCTCTCTTTGAAATGCGGAATGGTTGGGAAGGCTGTGTAGGTGGCAGTGGAAATTTCTGTCCAAGTCTTTATCGAAATAGGATTTCAAGTAAAAAATTCCAATTGATTCCAGGATGAAATTGGAATGGTTTTGATACACAATTCGATCTAACCTCGGCGTTCGTGGGGTGCTGAAAAATAATCGCTTATCGGGTAATCATTTTTTAAGAGAAAGTTCAATAAAATTGGTGTATTTTTATTATTAGTCTTTCAAGTGTGAATAAAGGTAATATGGCATATTTAGAGGGATTTAATTACTCTTAAAATATTTTATAGAGCAAGATTTCATTCGGTATGGTATAAATAAATGACGCCTTCATCCGGGATTGAGCCTTAATTCCTTTTCATGCACGGTATCGTACAAATCCTACCTGAAAGGAAAATTTCGAACAAAATAGCGCCTAAACATTAAATAAAAAGGTGCTTGTAACGCCTAATAAGTATATGTATGAAATATGTTGATTGAAGTGCTCTTCTGTGATGGTTGATTCGTAGTGACAATTTGTCGCGTCTTATTTCTGCGTTTTCTAATAATCTTTCAGGGAGACATTATCTCGACGCTTTGAGATACCTCTTCTCTTCATCTAGACTATTTATGGGAAAGCGTGTCCGGTAGGGAAATAAGCGTAGCGTGTTGTACCGAGTCGGCCCTCCCCTACGAGAAATCCTCACTTTTTCCAGATGCAAGGAACCTGTTTCCTTCTGCACAACTTCCACTCTTGCTTTCGGAGGTACTTCTTCAGGCTGCAAGTCCCCATAACTAGGTCTCCACTCGTGGACTCCCATGGTTTACCTCCTTCGGAATGGAATTTATCTTGAAGACCGTGTTTTCACGGATTGAGTTGTTTACTCTGCTGTTCTCCTCTTGGCGATCATTCGGGCGATTCAGAGTTTTTGGTGGATAATTTGTATGAATCTCTGTTGGTTCGCAAAAAGAAGCTTTGCTTCAACAAGAGGTCGTTATAAGTACTGTCAATGATCTCGTAAGGAATGGTTTTATAGGTTCAGATATCGGCAGTGATTTGTTCTGTAAACTTCGGTGAGGGTTGGGCAATATGTTGTAATGATTTTGTAATAATAAGTATGAGTGAGATCTTTATGCAGTAGCCCAGAGCTTCCATCATTAATCAAATAAATTTGCATTTTAATGACTATTGTCACAGTGAGATATCAATATCCTTTTCATCTAGCACTCATACAACCTATTATTATGGTTATTTTTTATGCCGCCTGTTATAATTTGTTTCAAAAGAAATATCTCCGAGATTTCAGCTGAAAACTTTACCTACGGTGTCGTAATTCTCATTCCATCGCTATCGAGGAAACCTTTAGGTTCTCCATTGTTTCACTGTCTCGTTAATCGGTTACTCCGAATTCTTCCTCAGAACAGGAAGTCTCAAACGGTTAATAGTTATGATAGGTAGTTAATCGTCCTTTCAGCGTAGCAATTAGGGGATCCCAGGGGTTTTCCGCTTATTCTCTCCCTACCTGGCTGCCCATCCGCGCGCTTGAATTCAGTGACTCGTTAGAAGGAATCGCGTTGAACTTCACCGTTCTTAATTAAAAACTTCGAAATATTATTTGGGTATTATCCGTAGGTCGTTCCATATTAACGATGTCCGGATTACGGCTTCCGTTTTTGGTGCCGAAACTGCGACAAAAATTTCCGCGACCGTTGAAGGGCGTACAGAATCGTAAATTCCGATCGACTCAACAGTCTGTGGAATACTGCGCAATCTCCGGTCTGGTTTTTGCCCAACCGAATGTTTTTTCTTTGTGTTACGCCGGAAGCACCACTCATCGAGTTTATATGTCTGTCCGCTAACCTTTTTTCTCAGCAGAAATCGGAACGATATTTCAACGTAAGCGAACGAAATTGTATCCGGCCGAGATTTGTTTTCGATTTCCGAAGCTTTTCGGCGAACGGCATCGAAAAGTAAACTTTTGAGCATATGTGCCGATTAATCCATAGAAGTTCGTGGGGTTATGAGGTCGCTGAGATTTTTGTGTGATCGACCGATTCTGATTGTGAAGTCTTCCATTGGTGAAGGTACCATTAGCTACCAGAAGCTTTGTGGAGAAAGTTTGACTTACTAACAATAAGCAGGATGAGGAGCGAATTAGTTTGCCCTTAATCTCCCCACTGAGCCGGAATTCTTGTAATATATCCTAGAAATATGAATACCAATATCTGCCTGTATCTTATAACCTATCCAAGAAATTAGCTTCGAAAATCCCTGGAAAGGGAATGAGGCTTACTAGGGAAAATGAGGAGTGAGGTAGTCTACCATAGCTTGACTCGCTAAAAATGCAATAAACGTAAATGCAGTGAGATTACCCCATGAATAACATTTAATACCTATCAATAAGGAGTGATCAGGACTAATGCCATTTCTCAGCATCAATCATACCTCAATAACTATTATATTATCACAGCTATGGTCAGTACTGGAATAAAAGTTAATCAGAAATATCTTTTTTTCCTATCCTATATAAAAATATTCCTCTATTCTATGGTAACAGTTATAATGGACTGATAATTTCGCCGACACTGACAAGATATTCGGCTTTTCCGAATTTTCCGATTGTCCCTCAGAACACGTTCTTCCCGTCGAAATCCTCATTTGGGATCCTTTCCGGCAATTCCTTCCGCCGCCATACCTTTGAGCCATTTTCCGCAGCTGCCTCTTTAAGTACGCGATCGTGAGCGTAGTAAGTTTTTCGTAAATCCAAGCGAACGTGGCAACGCCGTCGCGTATGGCCGCGGGCGATCTCATTGCTGCAACGTGCGAAAGAGGCCTTTCCGAGGGAGGGGGTGGCGACCGGGGAGAAACGAACCCCGAGATAAGGGGAAAGGGATGCTTTCCTCTCCACCGACATTTCTTTTCCTGGAGGTAGCCATACGTGGTGTCTGCAGCGTTATCTGGAAGGTGGTCGCTCGCGAAATATTTTTACGCTGCAGAATCGTGGGAGTTTTAATCTACTGAAGTGATTGATATTTCGGTGCATATTTCTGAATATAATTCGAATCTCGGCATTATGTTTACTTCGTAGCACATGGTGACTTTTGTTTTGAGCCGTGGCGTATTCCGAACCCGCCGTAAGAGAAGTGTGAGGGAGTGTATCGTTTTTGAGGAAGCATATCCTGAAGTAGATAAAGGAAGACTAATTCAGCATAATAGTAGATAGAAAATTTCTGAATTTCACACCAAAGTTTAAAGGAATTCTTACATGTTAATGAGAACAAAACCATAAACCGGTAATCTTATCGCTTATTGGAATATCCAATCACGGTATATTTAATCGAAAAATGTGAATTTGTTTCTCTAAACAGGAAAATATATTTCATTTTACCTATTTTAAATAAGTTCACATTTTCGCTTCAAAGATTCAATAAGAACTTTTTCTCAGTCATTTCACTATGATACATTTTTATCACTGAGTCACTCAGTAAAGCATCGATTTAGAATTTTCACGGTTGTAGTCCCCATTCTAAAATATATTAATGTCGAAAGGAACTGTAGTAAACATCCCACACCAAAATGCTCTTATTGTTTCCGGTCTTCTATCATTCGTAACCCATTTTCAGTTTATCAGTCTACTCCACAGATTTCTACCATCATTCATTCACGGAAAATGCGTTTGATGCCCTCGAATCTCGTTTCTCAATGGATTCGCATTTCGGCGTTTCGTGGTCGGGCGTCGTTTCCAAGCATCAATTTATCAGTAATTCGAGACGGTTTAAATCTCGCACCGATTTGTCTTATGGATAGAGACAGAAATTTGTCATTAAGGGTGGTAATCGCAGTCGAGATGTTTTCGGAAGAATCTGGAGAATTGTGTTAACATAACCATACATCACGCGGATGAATTTATTTTAGAAAGTAAAGTATAAATAAATTAACTATAATTATCATTATTTTTTTGCTTTAGAAAATAAATGCATTGTAATGGAGTTTCACGAAGTTAATACTTATGTTATTGATCATGCATCACGTGTTTTTCTAGGTATTTTGCGTACCTCTTACGTCTCATAATCTCACCAACTGGATTTAATGATAAGATTTAAAGTTACCATCCAGATTTGTTTTCGGTAAGTATACTTATATCCCGAGTTCGAATCCTGCTTAGGACGTATGTGTATTCGTAAACAGCAAAGGTTAATTGTAATGACTTATAATACCAAAATTCACCCATTAAAGACGCTATTATTATTTTTATTATTGATTTCTCTCACCTCTACAATACAGCGTACAATTTTTTTTGCCGATTTAGTGATCCTTATGGAGGTGATGATTCATGGAATATCTTCAGAGGCCTTTTCTTTTTCTCGCATCCAGCGCTTCGGCTTCTTCGCTGCATTCGCAATCCCCCTCTCATTTCCATTCTCTTTTCCTCCCTCCCTCGAGAACGTGATTTAGACAATTCGGCCGCGTTTCCCAACTGCCGGATTCGGATGGAACCTTCGCGGCGAAATTGAACGCCCGGCGTGAAGACTGAGGGTGGGCGTAGCGTACCTCAAAGGCGCGTGCGTCTAAATCGGCTACGCCTTTCTCGAACGCGAACGAGGTTTTCTAATGTCAGGGAACGCAGAGAGTTATCGGTTTTATTGGGACATATTGGTTGACATTCACCGTCGCCAAAGGTTTCGCTCTCCGCGGAGGTTTTTGCATCAATCCCAAGGAGCTCCCGGGCAGAGGGATGACGTCAGGTTCCGCTTCGTGCTCGGTAAATGATGATATGGCCACTCATTCCCTCCCCCGCATCAGACGGCGCCACTAACTCCCCTTTGCATGGGAGCGGGTGCGGGAAAAGGTATCGTTAAAGCGTCATAAAAATTGAGCCGCCGCCTCTTGGGTTGATACCGCGTTTTCCAGCATTGCCGTTGATGAAAGTGATGTTTCATGACATGAGCGGCGCGCACAGGCTTAATTTCGCGTATCGGGGATGAATAGGGGCTTGTTTAAAATTCAGCGTTTTCTATGAAGGAATGGAACCACGGTAGAATAATTTTACCCAGTGTAGCCTCAACAGCCTATGCGTTTCTTTCAAAGTTACGTTTGTTGTTGGTTATAGTTTGGTCTTTTTAGGGCTCGTATCATCAAAGGTCCGAAGAGCGAAGTTGAGTAACATGGAATGGGAAAACTTCATTAGGCAATCGTGAACCTCGCCGAACATTTTTTTAGCTTTGAATATTCAATATCTAAGCGCTCGAGGCTGATGCGGTTCGCATATCATAAAAACGAAACCGATTGATGATCCGCGACTATCTGATGGGCGTTATCAAAAGGTAGACCATAAAAATTAGCTCATCAAAGTTTTATTCTTGAGGGCCGTATTGCCATTAGTCTATATCGCGAACGGGAATCATCGGCAACTGCGTTGAATTCATGCCGCGAGATACAAAACAAACATACTCACGGTTGTTTCCGAGGAATGTTTGGGCAGACGTGGAGCCGATAAATGGTGCTAATGCTGGCTACTTTCCTCTCGAAGGAGAGTGCCTCGCATCAAAAAAAAGAGGCTCCATCTCAAAGAAACGAATATCGACGGGCGTGGGGCCATAAATTCCGTCTGATAGGTCGGAAAGAGATGCAATTACCGGCACTAGAAAGGGAGGGAGGACGGAAGGGTAGTGATTCACTGTTATCCGTCGGGACAGAACGCGGGAAACCCCGCTTTCTTTCTCTTCAAGTTCGCAGCGCGAAGAGGGGGTGGGGCGGGGGTGAGCGGCTCTCAAACTTTCCACCGACGGCGAGATTTAGTTGCCGAGAAGCATTTACAGTAATATGTCAGTGTGGAGGAAAATCCGCTCCAGTAGTTCTGAGGTATGCGAGAGAGGTGTACCGATCGAAGGGCGGCAACAGAATGTTGCCACTTTTGCACAAGTCGGGGGCATTCGCTTACTCGGAGAGAGGAGGGTGTTTCGATCCAGGGGAAGTTGATTGATACCCGTCGATAAGTGTTTAAATTACCATCATGCTGAGGTTGATGAATACTGTCTCTGCCTCTAACGTCACGTTTTGGAATGTAAGGCTAATTGTATGCAGTACGATATATCCTGAAGTGTAGGATTAGTGATGGGAACCTAGACATCGATGTAAGAAGTACAGTATAGTTTTCGTTTCTCGCTGCAGCAGTCGCGTGTGGTACCCGGATAAAGGGTGAAAGTTAGCGACAGCCATACGAAAGTGGGAAAAAAGCAGAAAAAGTTTGTTAAGAGCTTAAGAATTACTTCTTAACTTTTATGAAATGACGAGTCTATTATAAAAGGTGCGGCTAATATTTTGCAGCAATTATTTGCTAGCTATTGTTCAACGGTAATAAACTGGCCATAAAAGGGTGATGTGTTTCCTATCGTGTGGTTAACACAACAGGAAATATATCTCATTAGTATAGTTTTGTTTAACCTTAGAGACTGGTACCGTTGCAATAAAAAGGAAAGTTTTCTCGTTACGTTTATAGCGAAATTGTAAACGTTTCAAGAGTATTCACCAGAAGACAAGCGCCTAGAAAGGAGAGAGATTCGATATTATCTCTTTATAAATGGCTGTCGTTATTTTTCGTAACGAAGTAAGTGTATGGAAAGGATTGTCTGTGTATACGTGAGAATAGAAAGGTAGGGAGCTCAATGCTCGCGAACTCTCTGAAGCCTTCTATAAAATACGCAATTTAAGTTTTGAATTCAGTAAAGGCTTGCGATTTGCGATATAAATAATTCGTTGTCCTAATGATTAATGGAAGAAGAAATCTCTCGGGAATGGTCAAAATATTCGAGGATAGTGCTACCCTATAGATGGTTTTTTTTAAATTAATCTTGGTAAGCGGTATTTGGTGGAATTCCATCTTCACTATAACACAAATTGATGATATACCGCAGAACCAATACGCGACATTTTAAGTTTCTAATGGAAGCCCCGCACCTACCAGGAGCTCACGTGAATAATTCTCCTGGGTTTGCGTGAGCCTCCCGTGGGATAGGGCATAAACACGTCTTCCGAGGGCGGTTAGGTGGGTGCACGAATCATGGCAGCGCGGTTGCGGACGCGACGGTGGGTGTCACTGCCGTGGATTCAAGAAGAGAACCATATGAGCAGGGAAGGAGTGGGCGGAGATCATTGCTTGGCGGACGAGGGAGGAGATAATATTGAAGGCGACCTTCGCCTCCGTGGAGGTTCTCTCTCGAGGTAATCTGCTACGGGACTGTATCCTGCAGAATGTCACTCAGGGCTTCTGAGACGAAATGTAAGCTGCGGACGGTTCCTAAGAACGAACTGTGTTCCAGCGGTCTGTTGGCAATGCAAAAGCACGTCCTACCCCCATTCTTCTAGAGGATACTGCATTGACAGATATGATTTACCGTATCCACAACACACTGACTCAACATCTCGAAATAGTTCCCATTAATAATAAGATTATACGCAGGCATTTTTATTCGTGATGTCTTCTATAATCACGGTCGACTGTGCATGGGATATTACCTTGAAGTACCCACGGAGGATTTTCAGTCCTCGATGGATTTCCATCGATCATTAAGAGATACTCGCTTCGCCGGATAGGGTTGTGATCGCGTCATCCCTCATTCGCGAGCTGACCAATGAGATTCCGCGGTCTTCTCCCCTCATACCTTTCTCCTGCCTTAATCTAAACCTATTTACCATCCACTCGCATATCTTTTTCCCCATTTCCCTCGTCGTCTGTCATGGGTTCCCCCTTTCTTCCCTTTAATGTCTCTTTCTCGGCGAGGTTCGATTCGCGGTGGAATTGCGTGGTCTTTCTCCTCGCGGATCGACACCCGCGTCACTCAATATCTATTCTCCTCCAGCAATGGCGATTCTCCTAGAAACCTCGTTTCCTTGGCTCTCAGCATGCAATTTCGTAATTAGTGCGGTAAATCCGATATGATAGGTGGATCGGGGATGGAATTATTGGCGGAATTTCAGCCACAGTTGCGCAGTGAAGAAAAATGCAACATTCCTTTTATTGGTTTGTGTTTTTGTTAATCAAATTATGGAATGTTCCCCTTAATCGTCTTCGAAGAATTTACTTCATTTGCCTCATTTGATAGGGCTATTTGCCTGTATGTCTTCCCGTCAATGGTGGCTTCAACCCCTGAAAATATTAGTCTCCAATTGTCAATGATAAAAAAATCGCCAACGGATGGAGAACTGCTAGCGGAAGATTTACCTTTCACCCATTGCCTCCCTCCCTTTCCTTTGCCTCAACCAACGCAAATGTTACATTAAGCACTCCCTCTACACTTCGTAATTCTGTCGCAATACTCAGTAGCCTTCTGTGGTTATTCTAATTCCACTTAATCTCATTGGCCTCTTACGGATACTTCACTAGCATTAGAATTTCACTTTCGATGCCTCGTCACGTCAATACAATTACATCCTCCGTAGTCGGCCACACTCCGTCCTTCCGCTAATTTTTACCTTTCCCTTTCCTTTGAGGAAACCACGCAAACGACTAACGCAGTTTCTAAGTTGTGACACGCTTTGCCAGCGGAGAGAGAAAATCTCTCCAGTTGTCACACATTAAGTCTCACTGAGAACACACTGTGTTTTTCCTCTCCTACTGTTCCTCTACCCCCACCTCCTTCGGTATTGTGCCGTTTTGACCATTAGCGTTAGTTGCTCAATGGTGAAAAATTCGGCCGTCGTAAGAGGAGAGAGTATGCGCCAACAAGAGTGCGTGGTGAAGTTCGTAGCGCGGTGTTTGAAGCTGTTGGTTGTGGAAAGAAGATAGGATGGGCAATTTAAGTCATTATAACATGCTTTTTGTTGTACGTCAAACTGTATGTTAAACAAAGGTGTTATTGTTCTTTTACTTCACGACTTCTACCTTTCTACCTCGAAGCAAGGGCCGGATCTTCAGATCGCATTAAGTTAAAAATACGTTAAGGCATCGAAAATGGTTTTGCTGGAAATAATATCACGGGAACTGTTGTTAACCTGGAAAAAGTTAGAGCTATCAGAGATGAGTATTCGTTCAGATATTTTTGTAATTAATGAAGTACGCAGCTACTTGCATGGTAGCAAAATGTCCATGTAATAATAATAATAATGTCTTAACGAATTTTAGTCTGATGAGACCACTGTTACAATTAGCCTAGGAAAGACGTACATAAACAACCACGCCTTGACCAGGATTCGAACCCGGGACCTCGGCGTTGCTAAGCTAACACACTAACCACTGCACCACCGAGGCCGGCGTATGTACAGTAATTCACAAATAATTTGAAAATTTAAGGGTAACAGAACGTTTCAATAGAGCTTATGCTTTATCCATTCCAGAGTACTATTTTCAGTTATATTTTTAGCAAGAAAAATTGAAAAGAAAATCACGTTTACAGCGGTTGATGATCGAGCTCACAAGGAGATGACACTGTTCCATTTTCACGAAAAGGCCACCTCTTTATCTCCCTGTATCTCTCCCTTATCTCACCGTTCTGGCAACGATTTCTCTCCGGACGCATCCACCCCGACTTCCCATATCCCCGCGCTTTTTCTCCGATTCATGCGTGGAAACACTTGAAAAGGTAAGAAGAAAATTTCGAGCGAGTCGCCACAGCTTTCAAGTATCCGCAGCTCTTCCCCTCGCTCCCACAACCGCTCACATCCCGCACCTCAGCTGCTATTGCCCAAGAGGATGTATGCTTTAGTAACGGCGCGCCGTCCTTTCTTTAGTTTGACTCTCCTACTTAGCAAATCTCCCTCCCCCTTATCACGTACTCCCCCTGATCTCACTCATGAATCCGAGGAAAATTAATGCTGCAAAGTCGCCGCTCGCATGCGTGAAGATCTTGCTCCAGATCCGCGAAAAAAGTTTTTCAGTCGGCGAATTCGCTTATTTCCAGGCCGTTTTGGGGACCGATGGTGTGGGTAATGCGAAACACGGGTATACCAGTCATTTACGTTAGAACGGAGGTTTCTCTTTTAAGCCTGCCCACCTAACGTTAATTTACGCGATGTATTATTAATGGCTGTTGCTTCACGTACATCCGTAGAACATCTACGAATATTATTTTACTATCTGAGTTTGCAGTGACCAGAAGGGAAAATTCCGTGAAATTTAAAAATATCCTCTCCACTATCAGTCAATAATTTTCTTTCTCCTAGCTTTAAACGGATGGATTCCCTCAAAATTGGAAAACAGAAGGTATTCCAAATGTTTTCAGTCAGTTCGTTTCAGTTTTACTGTGAGATTTCAATTTTGTTACCTTTATATGAAGCCTTTATTTTCTCGGTGGTTTTTGAATGGCATTCCTACACTCTAATCACAAGTAAGAAAGATTTATTGCACTGCTCTAAGTGAGTGTTACTCGAATTTCCGAGTATTTCCCAAATTAGGACCCCTTTATTTAAGTCTATACTGGTCGCAAATTCTAATATTTTGTCCTCTTCACATCAGTCAATCATAAGAAGTCTCTTTATGGTTCATTGTGCTCCATTCTAAAAGTAGCAAAATTAATTAAATGTGCTCAATATAAGACCTTATAATAACCAATTAGACTTTTATATATAAGTGGAAGCGCGTATATGCTAGTATACGCGCTTCCTCGGCTATTTCCGGAAATACCCCCAAATCTTGCCTATCAACCAATAAATCGTTATTTAGCTCAAAGCTACGCGGGTTTGCACAATGTCTTTGTGGCGAAACGGATAAGGGCGGTGAATCATTGGGAATGTGTAGTTACAGATCGATTTGTGGTCAATGGAATTGCAGGACGCTCTCTTGCGTCGGTGCGAGGGGTCAAAATGATGAGGAAATAGACCAAACATAGGCCTCGGAGAAAATTTCACATAATGGCGCTAGGAGAACATCGCGTTTTCCATTTTTTCCCCAACTTCGCCTATTAGATATTCTACGTTGCGTGGGAACCTTCAAGAGGCAGGCGCATAGACTAGAAAACTCTTATCTCATCATCCGGTAGCCATGACATATTTTTCAACTCTCACGGAGACATGTAATAACAGTTTTCCTTTTTGCATAACAGCGTTTCGACTTCTCGCATCACGACGTTTTCGCGTAGCGACATTTCACTTAACAACGCTCCTATTGACACTGTTTCGCTTAACGACGTTTCACTTCACGCGTCGCAGTACGAAGCCGTATTATATCACGAATTATTGCATCAGGTGTTCCTCTGCTACGTTATTGGCGCTAATTAACCGTCAGCTTCGATTTTCGGATTGCATTTTCGGAGGCGCCTAATCTATCCTCGGATTTCTTCATTCGTAACCAACGAACCCGCCCCTCAATTTTCGGGACACGCGTTCGTCCATTTGCACGCACGCCTCTGGATGTGTCCGTCGTCAGGAGGACGTGGGGAAACACCACGGGCGTGTCTTTCGCCACTAATGCCGACTCACGCCCCTTGACGCACGCCGAGGCACGCAATGTGCTGAACGAACACCATCTGTTTTAAGAAGTGTGTACATTTTGAGATCCTTGAAAGAATGTTTCTCGGTTACCATCGTTACGCTTACGTTTTAAGTTAAATCTTAGATATTCCCAATGTGTTTCTGCCCCGGAGGATGTCTAACGGTGGAGTTGGACTTGAGAAGGAAATTATGAGGACGAATCCGTCGTGGGCGGCTGACCATCTGGTTTGCTCTCCCGAGTTATAGCTTGCCATTTATTTTGATAGGTGTGAATGTAAAGGAGTGAAACATTCATTCAAATTTTCCTGGTTAGGTTAATTTCGATTTTATTGTTGTGGACATCTGTCTTCTTTGTAGAAAATATATGCATTACTCATCTCCTCGTTATTTATCATTCATTTCCTTTGGTTCGCCTCGAATAATCGTGTGAAAGGTTTTGGCATCGTTCTCCATGCGTTTCTTAATGGAGCATTTAGTGGTCTTAGTTTTTCATTGAATAGATCAAGATACCGCTTTTCTAGTAATCACGCCGATTGAAGTTATAGATTAAAAGAAAGTAGAGTACATTACTGAAAGAATCCATTACTGTCGGTTAACCTTACGAGAAGTTACATTGTTAATTAGAATACCATCTAAAATTCTCTCGATGTAGAATATTTGAACCACGAGAGTGTCAGTTTTGCACGATTAATCCATTTATTTTCGCAATATTCCCGGCTGTGTTGACCCTAGTTGTCATGTGCGAGAGTTTGTCTCGAATACGGATTTTGGCAGCGACCAAGACAGCCCTTTGTTAGCTCAACGGAGGCGAAATCGCCCCTTTAGAGCGTTACATATGGGTCGAACTCCGCTACCAAACAATGCCTCCTTCACCACGCCCACATACGCTATTCAAATCGCGGTATCAGTAGCCGGCGCCTTGCCATGTATTAACACGAAGCGCAGAGATACGTCCATTAAACGATGCTGCTTCCTTGACGTTTACTCCGTTCCCATCTCCGGATATTTTTCTCTCCAACCTTTATCCCATATCTTCCATTCATTGGCCTTAACTCTGGAAAGGGTCCTGGAGAAATAATCTCGTCCTCCAGTTCACCTCTCATGGCCGCGCTTGTCGAACTTTATTCCATATAATCGTTGATTCTAACGTCGCAGCAGATTAAACCGTGTATTAGTATCTCTATTAATGTATATCTTTGATACAATTGTTAAGTAATCCCATAAAAATGTATCTCGCAAAATGGTCCACGCGTAGGATACAACAGTAAGCAATTGAATTCTCGGAAGCAGGAAAGATACCAAAAGATTCCTAGTACTGCCCAACAATATACCGTAGCTCCTTATCTAGGATTGCCCTAAAGGCATCTTCTCCCGCTCTTATATTCCCTATCTTCAGCGGAGACTCTCTCCATCTCTCTTTGCCTTTCCACCCACGTACTCTGTCGATGAAAAGGAAACGCGGTTTTTACTTATAGGTTGGCACAATGGCCTAGTCACGCGAGTATAGGCGAATGTTGGCGTTAGTCGGCCGAGAGTCAAAGAGCTCGGTTATTTCACCGTTTGGATTGTAAGATAGTCAAATAGCGTTTCGTGCTTTTTTGTCTCTGCGATGAAACGATTCTTGCGACTTATTCGGGCGTTAAAGTCACCGGAGTTCCCTTTGTTTTCTCAGTTACGAAAACATAAAGCGATGCAAAAGCGTGCCGCGGGAGTCGGCTTTCCAATTTGTTCCGTCGCCGAGCGTCGAGATTGTTTTTCAGAAAGTAATTTGCAGTTGCGTTTTGCAAATAGGCAGCTCGCATCTCTTTCGACGAGGTGTAGCCGAATTGTGTTCTTATTTGAGTATTGCGAAGGGTTTTATTGTCGGTTGGGAAAGTTTCGTGGTGAGGTAACTTTTATACCATTACTGTTCGAACGTCGTTTTGTTTCTGGATATACCAGGTTTTTCTCTGCCATGTCTTTTGAGCGGGATTATAATTGTTGCTTATTTTCGATTCGACCGGATAGGTTCTTCATTTGCAATGCTTAATACGTATAACACACGTTATTGGATTTCTTTTCTGTCTTTGAACTTTCAGCCTCAACTTGCCTTTATGGAGTCGATTTATTATTGATAAGTTTGGTTGTATCTCTTAAAAACACCATTAAACGGGTTGATACTCGTGAATACTTTTGCCTGAGATTAAAATGCAGTAATTGTTCTAAATCTGTAGGTTAATTTATCCCTATCGTTCTAGGCGTCTTTTCTATATTGTTAGTATTTGGTGCAAGGACGAATCAAACGTAACCGAGACATTGCCATTTCCTTCTCCCACCAAAACGTCATCACTATCAGTATTATAATGGTAATATCTCCATAGATTTACACTTCAATCCAGATCGTTTCGGAGATCTAAATCACTCTGTATCCCCAGTCAGATTATCTCCTTCTCACTTAATAACTGCCCCACGCGCGTGATTGATTCGTCTACGTATCGTCTCGTCCTCAGCCGCATTCCTACGCATTCTGGCTTGACGCCCACCTGATACAAGTCGAGATTGTAAGGGGAGTGATCCCTCATTTTCACCCGCACGTATCACATTCTTCGGGGATGGCCAGGTAGTGGGTGGGTCCATCAAACGACAGGTGTCCCATGGTTCCGGTTACCGTGCAGGAAACGTGTTAGGGTGGGAGCCCTCGATGATAATGCAGTAGGGGTGAGGCGAGGAGAGGTTTGAAAGAAGCTGATGGAGAGGGTTTGAGGGCAATGAGTGTGACTGGAACTGCCCCTTTCCGATTCCAAGCGCATTGAGTGTGACGTGTCTGGAAGATTCTTGTGACATCACGGTTATTTCAGGTATCGAGAGTCCTGTAAAAACTTTTCAGAGTGGGTTTGTTCCCTCGGGAGCTTATGAAGAGCTTTTGACCGTCTTTCTTAACACTGTCGAGGAACTTCCTGAATATCTTCACTTGCTGTCGTGATGCGTCGGAGTCTTTTCAGTAAGAAACTGTTTTGGAATATGTCATGGAAAATTGGTCATTCCCGAAAGTTTGATTCCACAGATGCATGATTTGATGATGATATGAAATTTGAGACTTAATCTCGTGCTAACTTTATTTTTAATTTTAAGAGCACATCCTTCCTTTTCTTTTTGGTGCCCGTTTGCACATTTGTTTATCAAAAAGGTCAAATCTAGAGTTTGACAAAGCTATCCTTAATCTTATGCACCCCTCTATGCGCAATTTAAATTAGGCCTGTGGAAAGGCGGAATCTGTATTATTGTGTCAGGTATTGGTAAATTAGCACTTTTTCATCGTTCCCCCTCTATTTTAAGCATTATTTTTTCCTCTGAGCATAAATCTAACAGTTGTTTTATCAAAACATCTCTTGATGTTACGTACTGATTAGTGAAATCGCGTGCGTTTCTAATGGAGGTTCCTTTTTTAGTGAAGAATTATGCGTCGGATTTCCCCAGTGCCTCTCGGGACAGTCAAAAACAGAATTTCTCCTCTTAAGTAATGCGTGTTCTTTCTTCAACGCCTTTACAACTTTCCTTCGTACCATTGTTGAGATAGATTTGAATTTTAAAGTCCGTCGCTCGAAAGTTCTTTTTTCTACTACATTCCTCAGCAGCCCGAGTCCGTACTAGTATATATTAACTTTCCAATTTCGGGTTTAAAATGATGCAATTTTACAGTGATCCTAATTACTATTTTCAGACTTCTTTATGCGTTTTTACGACTTTTTTCAATCTAATTCAAAGGGAAAGTGAATTATATACCTCCCAGTTATGCAGGATTGGAATATAAACTTTATGGAGTATGTGCGAGGATTTTTTTCATATTCAGCGGAAAATATTCCGTAAAATCTCCTCTTTGGTGTCAGAAGAGCAATCATTTTGATTGCAGCCTTCGTGCTTCGATAATAATCGTTAATTTGCATTCATTTTAAAGAGTAATCACTCGGTTAATGAATGGTAATGCATCGAAAATTAGTCGTTATTCGAATTATGTTCGCCAGTGGTTAAGGCGTCGATCTTTCACGCACTTTGCATATCCGCGACGTTGCGGTTGTCGGCTTATTGGTGGGAGTTCGCATAACGAAGTCGCGGTTTTCGGGCCCAACATCGCAATTAACATTCCGCCCCAGGGCGATAAAATCGGCTCCGACAGTCCAAAGAGTAGATGCGTTGTTTGGAAAGCGCGTCAGCCGGCACTCCGGTGGGCGAGCCTGCGGATGGAGCGGCGCCTCGGTGTGCGGCGACAGAGCGGTTGATGCGGCAAGAGAGGTGTGAAATGAGCACAGGGTGGGGTTACAGCTGCGGCCCTGGCTCTTTTGTACTTGGGTGGCTGCTTCACGTCTCCATCATTGTCGCTTTAACACTCCGCACAACCTTAGCAGTCGGAATGAGCGGTGGAAGGGGTGCAAGTCTGCAGTTTTTCCGTCAACGATTATTCCATCAAGTTCCTACTAAATATGCTAACTAAGGTGCCACACGTATACGTTCTTTGATGGAAGGGGTACCGCGGAATTAGTCGTAGTATCTTCCCCTATAAACTTTTCCATCGATTCTAACGATGGAAAAGTATTACCTCGTTTATGGTGAATGCATGGTCATATGCTGTAGGTATAAATGGCCCCATAAGACTGTGCTTATGGACTACGGAATGTCGGAGTAATTGCAGAGGTTGTCATTTTAACGTCTAGCTCCGAGCTTTTAAGGAAACCCGATTAACCCAAAAAGGGAAGTAGCGTAACAGACGTTTGATATAAAGGTTAAAGGTCGAAGGCACTCAAAATTTCGAGCAACAACTTTGAAGACTTGTTTCTATTAGAAATCTCCGACGATTTAAGTAATAATCCTTTTTTCATTCCTGAAAATGTTCCTGCGTTATTCGTTTTTTAGCTTCCCTTGAGTAAAATATCGATGTTTAAGAATGGAGACACGAACGACGATTAGCTCTGAAAACATCAGAGTGTTTAACATTATTTCTCATGGAAATTTCTGAGAAGCTCGTGGTATAAAGATTTTCTATTATTAATAATGCTTAATTTTGCGCTTCTTTATTCTTATGCCAAATTTTTTCTTTCGTATTTTTTTATTTATTCTTTATATTTTCATTTTTTCCTCGAATTCAACCAAAGATTCCCGTTTATATAGCAGAAAAAATTACCGTCGGAGCCTTTGGTATCTGGTCCTTTATGTGAGACGTAATTAGATTTGAGTCCCCGCTAATCTTCGCATTGTCTCTGGTTACATCCCATCGAAGAGCCGCCGAGGCTCTGTACTTATCCTTCCGAAGCCACGACTTAATAACAATTTCAGCTTCACAGTGCGCTGCATACGTTGCGAAACCTTTAGCCACCCCTCGCACGCAATCCCCCTCCCATTCTGTTTTGCCTCGCCGCCTCCCCCTCCCTCTCATTATCCAATATGGCGCCAGTGGGCAAATTGACCAAGCACGCGGGAAGAGGCCAAGGGGAGCCCGCTTCTCTATTTTTTGCGCCGAGTTGGCTACTTCGGTTGTACGCGATGAACCGCCGCGGCATTCCTCCCGGGTTTTACCGTTTACCTAAATGGAGTCCTGAGCATGTGACAGACGACCACTCTTCAGTTTAAGTACTCCGCGGCTGGCTCCTTGGCTAGCGGGGGAGTAAGGTTGAGGGTCGGGAGAAAAAAGAAGTCCTTCGAAATTTCCTCACGATTTCCCCGTAATGACATCTTATGGGTTTGCAGAAATTACCATTCTGGTTTCGAAGGATATCGTGCGGAGGTGATTTGGAGGTCTCGACAACTCAGACGTTCATGACTATCATTGTTTATTTTAAGGATACGCTCATTACTAGATATCGCTTCTAAGATTCTCAATGAAAATCATTTGACAAGGTGTTTAGGTATGGGCCATTGATAGCGTGGTTGAATGAAAAGTATTTTTTCGAATTTCATGTTGAAACCAAAGATATTTTAGTGTATCTGAATTTCGCTCTAACATATCAGGAGGTTTCTATTACTGATTTTCTTTCCTTGTTACTATCCAGACTTTTTATTCAAGATCTATCGATCCGTTCTAAAGCGTAGAAATTTTTCGAATTACGGAAATGTATGCAAAAATTTTTAGAGGTTTTATAGAGAATATATTGCGTGAGTAATTGGATTACTTTGGACCTTTTTAAGTTTACATTCAGATAGAGACATTGAAGCATACATTTTATGTTGTTAATGGCTGGGTAGAGATTGGCAGGCGTTGCGTGTGTCTCAAATTGATCGGACAGATTAGTGTATGACTTCGTTTTTAAGTTTCTTCTTCTTGTATTACTAAATCATAGCCATTTTTAAGCGAATATTTTGCTAAATTTTGCTGTTTTGTTGTTAATTTTGTTTTAATGTTCTACATTTGTTTTTAAATATCCGAGGACGCAGGCTGGAAGAAGAACAGTTCCCGGGAACAATTCTCGCCTTTATCTCGACTACCTCACTTCGGGCTCCCATAATCTAGTCCGGAAAGCGTTTTATTCCTCAGCCATTAAAACTCGAATTCCCTCGGAAGAAAGCTTTAAAAACTTTTTAATTGCGAGAGATCTTTTTTTTGCGCAACCACTTTCAGACGGTGTCAAGGACTACACCGCCGTCCCTATGGTATCTCAAGTCCCAAGTTCTAAATCTCGCCAACACGTTTCTTTCGAATGCGCCTCGGATATCTTTTTACATTTTCGCTGTTTCCGAGATCTTCTTAGGCCGATAAGATGTTATAATTAGGTAAATGAACTTGGCGTTAGCCATTGTGATCACGGAATAGTGAGAAAGGTGTGGGGGAGAGGGGAAGGGGAGGGCACCGAGATCGGTGCCAAGTGGAGTATTATTACGCGCAAAACGATTGGTACGTAACCCAATAACAATTACTCTCGAACGTGCGTCGTTTCACTTCCTAAGAGCCGTTCGGCGGGCGGGAAATAATTTTATTTACTCGTAACATCAATCGGCGATGGTCTGGTCGGTTTCTGCGGTCGCTCACCAATGGTTTCATGAACATCGTTCGCAGCGGAGCCGATCGTGAATCAACGCGATCCGAATGTGTACTTAGCGAATTCAAGCGTTGGCGTTCCACGCTGCAATTATCGGGGTTTTCTTCGGGGACGGTGATGTGTGCGCTGGATGGATTTTAAGTGCCGCTTGTCGAAGATGTACCCGGGGTTGTCGATTTAAGGGTTGTTTAGGTATTTCTTCTAGTTTCTAAGGGAGAGATGTTTTGCCCATATCGTTCGGTAGGAAGGAGGCTAAGGGAAGTTTTTAGTGAATTAGTTTCTGCGATGATGAAATATTTTCCCAGAATTCAGTGATTTCGAAAGAGGGGACCGAAGTCCGCGAAACCCTTGCAGCTTGGGATAGGTCTGAACATTTTTTAGTAATAACACAGTCCATCGCTTTTGATAACGTTAAAATTTTTTGGATTATTTTTGCCATCAAATGCTTTCGCTTATTCAGCCTATATGTGCTAAGTCATATAATAATTCATACATAGATATGTTTATAAATATAAATAAGTAAATGCATTACGCAATTATTTATTTTGGTGCGTATATATAGAATTGAACTACGTTTAATATCGAATAATTACGATGAATAATTGATCGATTCATATATATATTCATCACTTATATTATAGAATCTATATTTAAAAGCCGGATATTTTCAAATTTTACTCAATTATAAGGAGGATCTCTGATAGACCTCGTAAAGCTGGGATATTTTTCAATTTTTGTTCCCGGATTATCCATGCGCCGGTTCATATCTCCTCACATCAAAGGGGTAGCTTCGTGACCGGCTATTAAGCGACAGATGAAGCGAAAATTCTAAAAAATCGGCAACGCCGGGTTTATCTGGGGGTACTTCAGGTGCAGTCGTGATTTTTTCTTCAATGCAAGGCGACTTACCCGAACGATGGAGGGAAGTTGAGCCTCTCTCCACCCCTTTTCTTCCTTCCGCCCCCGCCCTCACCTTCCCCTTCGTTCCTTTGGGGCCCTGTAGCCTCGCGAAAAAGCGTGTTCACCAAGGTCAGCGACGGAAGGGGCTGGGGGTGGAGAAGGGAGGCGTCGGCGTGTTTTATTTTTCGAGCGGGGTGGATCTTGGAGGAGATATTTTCAACGGGAGGGGGTGCGAGGGGGCGGATGCCATCTCACAAGACATGCAAAATCGCCCCTCCACCGTTAAACCATCGGAAATGCGCGACCGTTGAGTTTTGGTCGTCATGTATCGAGGTCCTAAGTTGCATATTTTGGGGTTGCAATTCTGGGGATCCTTATTTCATACCACACAGGATTCTTGGGATAAGGGAAATGACGGGAACGGTTGAATCTGAAGTAAGCGATATGTATTGGATTTAGGCGATGAAATGCGTTTGTTCTCATTCGATTATTGAATTACCCACCCAATGCATTTTCCGCAAATGAATATTTATCGGTGAAAATGAGTTGGAATCTTTTGCGATTTGCATCGAGTAAGCTTCTTGGAAAAATATCTGTCTGTATCCGTGAGCGTGATGTTATGTATTAAAATGGACAATTTTATTTGTATGTAATTGTAATATCGGTCGGCTTTACGATTTCAACCCCAAATAATTGGAAGTTCAATTTTGTCGTCGATATTATCCCGATACTTTTTCGGTCCGAGGTGAAGAATTTTCGTCAACTCTCAAGGATAAATGCATCAGTGGAAATGCACTATGGATATAGCCGGTGTTGGAGAAGAGAGCAGCGTTAATAATATTCGCATGTTGAAATGTAGAGCTTTCTGTCGTAGAATTTCAGAAAAAAATTTCAAATATGTTTCCCGGATTTTTCAAATCGGATAGAACACCTCGGAACACAATTTTTGCGTGACAACAGCTGAGCAGAGAAGACAATCGCTGGAACAGGAATATCCGAGTTAATGCACCTTTCCAACCGAGAATAATAATCCCTCTCTGTTCGCCTTCTTTTTCCGCAGATCTCGACTTTCGCGTAAATCCATGAAAAATCCTTTTCCATAGCGTAATTATTCCGACCTTGGTTCTTCACAGCCCCTACACGGCTCCAGTTCGGCAAAATCATACCCGGAGCCTAGCACCACCTTTCTTTTTAATATTCTGCTTCAGATGCAAGGTATTCTCAGGACCCATATCCCTGACTTTCAATACCTGTTGAACAATAGTAATGAAAAGGGGGGAATCCGCTCGGGAGGGGGCGCGGCAGCGTTGAACCTCAGGCCTCTCGAGTTACGAGCCAATATTCTTTCGCGGCGGAATAAAAAAGGGAGGAAACGGCGTTGGGCGTTGGGATGTTTCGAGCCTTCCTCCTCCGTTGTTTCGCATCGGGCATTCTCAAGCGAGGAGTGCGCTAGCATCGCGTGATCCTCTGCGGCGTCGATTGACGTGCGTGATTGCGAACCTCTCCACCCACCTCCCGACTTTGCTTCCCTCTCCTTCTTGCCCCCGCCCTCCTCCCCCGAGTGTATCTGCCTTAGCCCGTCCATCGGCTGAAGCACCCTGACCTCGCCGAACCGGAGGAAGAGATTCCGAAAGGGGATGGCGGAAGGATTTATTTACAATTCAAAAACAAGTGAATAATGTTTATGAGTTGCCATGTTGAAAGGTTACCGTCGAAAATGAAGGGGGAATAAATAGGGTGTTTACGTTATCGCTGGAGATTTTACGAGCTCCTTAGTAAGGGAAATTTGGGGTTGCAACAAATTTCGGGTCTCCAATAGGACCTTTTTAAGCCTAATTGAGGAATCCTGACTTTGAGCTTGAGGATATTACAAAAATTTCAGTTCTATTGTATACATTGATTTGCGTACTGAAGGTTGTTTTTTCGCCTAAATTGTGAGTTGTGATGATATATCACGCTATATTCCCAAACTTTCAATTCAAATCTTCATCTCATATCCTAATTATTTTTCTGTAAATCAATAGTATGTCTGACTTTGGTGAGTCGTTAAAATATGTTTCAGTCATCGGAATCATTGGAAATAAAATTTTTAATCTCGATATTACCGATCGTTCATAGGGGATAAACTTTAGAACAGGTTGTGTCAGTTGGAAATTAAGAACGCATCTGCATAGCACAAGAAGTGTTACCTTCTGGGAAATCTAACGTCACACCGTCATTTACAGGCATTAATATGGCAACATTACAATGAAACCTCGGTTTCCGAGGACGGAAACTTCTGAAACGCTACACCGAAGGTTTTCTTTGAAGAATATCTCCTCTTCGCGAGAGAAACGGGACGACACCCTTGTCTTCAAGTTTCTATCCGATCAAAGGATTGCGATTAAATCCCGTATCTCTCATCGGCAGAAGTTTTTACTCCTGTAGATGGGCGACTCCTCTCTCTTGTACGTCGGCGCGGTGCTTGAAAGGAACTCGGCTTTACTCACGCGCTTTGTCCGCGTGCTCATCCTCCTTCTTGCACTGACACGCACCTCGCCCTGGGTCAACACTCCTCTCCGTATTCGTCCACCTCGTTGCCTTATCCATCTGCGGGAGCCCTCGGAAGGTGAATGGACATCGTCTGTTTAACGCGAGAGATTACATTTAAGGATTCTTGAAGAGGAGAACAATGGGACTTCGTTAAACATTCGCCCACCGATCGTTTATTTCCTCATCGCGCGTCCTGTACATACGGGAGCCGTTGAAGGATTCTTGAGTAGTCTCAGTACATGGTTTAACAGTTTACCATGGCGTTTTCTTCTGGTATTAACGGGTATTTATTGACGAATAATAGATGATTTTCTGTTTTTGGTTCTGTCGGAGTTCCAGTATTCTAATGATGGATGATTGTGTAAGTTTTCAATTTTCCCGCTCTTGTTATAATGGACGTACTTCGGTATTTACTTGATGATTACTGCCTCTCTGATACACTAGGTATCATTATGGGATTGTTGAACTGCTTTTGCTTGTTTCGCGTGGAATTTCGTTATCGAGATTTATTTTTCATTCTTTCCATGTTATAGTAGGCTCCCGAAATTAACGTGCAGAGATTAGTCTTTTACTGCGGTGAGGTTCTGAGAGGGAGAAGTTATGGATAAAATATAACTTTCGATCCCTTTTGGTAAAGTACCTAACGCTTATTGTCCTTCAAGACGTGAGCTATTGATCCTAACAATCTCTTAGGTTCTTTTTATATTAACATTTCTTCTCAGTTTTCTTTTCTATCTTCTTAAATAAACAACCTTATGAAATATCACGATTTGACGATGGAAAAGGAGACTTTCAGTCTCAATCTCTCCCAAAAAAGACGAATATAATTATAATTGTTATGCTTCGGCGTCGCAAAGGAGGGAAATTCCGACTTTAATGGGCTAATCACGTATTCTTCCTCTTCGTTTCTAGTTATTTTTCTTCTCACGAGAGTGCATCCTCCGTATCCCTCATTCCCTCTCACAAGAATCATTCCTTCATGTAAAAGCAGGTCACACGTGTGCGGCAAGGGAGGAGAGACGAAAGGAAACGGAGAACGTGACGGCGGTATATCGGACGGAGTGCATCAATAGCGTCCGCCGATGGTTCGCCCGTCCCCGAAATAATTTTTCCATTGTTTTCGGTTCGTTTAATGGAAAAATACGTGCGTCCGTTATCGTCCAGTCCATCTTATGTCCGCAGGGAGTCTGTAGACACGATTTCTTCGCGTTGTGTTCGAGGGAGAAAAAATTTCTTTTGTAAGGGTTTTATTTCGTTCGATACCGTAAAATTCCGAAAAATCGTAGAGTGTGACTGGTGTTTAAATGTCGCACAATCAGACGAAAATACGTTTAGGAATATTTTGCCGTTAATTTTAATGTCGATTTCGTCTGGAAGTCGGGCAACGTCGCAAAGGGTAGAAATGAAGCCATTGGCGTTCTCAAACAGCTGGTGTCGGACATTCTTTACGATTTATCGAAATATTGAAGAGGTTTTTAGATGGTATTTTGTCAAAAAAACTATTATTCTTTTTTCTCACTAATTTTGTGCGAACTTGGGTCGCAGGTCTATTTTTGTGAATGCTTATTTCTTCGAAGTCTAGATTATCTCCGGAAGAAAGCTTAGTGATGAAAAATATCCATCGATCTGAGGAAGAATTCCTTAGAAGATATAAATCTGACTCATTAAATATGAATAATATAATAATAACGAATCTTTTTCTATCCTCAGAGGTTCCCGACATTCATTTTCCATATTAAAAAAACAGAACCTTTGCGGGCAAACGATCCTGTTCTAGATGTTTACAGTTTTTGTAGAATCATATTTTATTCCAATTTTTATTTAATCCATTTCTTTTTAATTGGTGTACGTAGTGGAGTTAAGGTTAGAATATTTTGATTCCGCATTATCTTTCTGTATTAACTGTTGCATTTCTTTCGATACTATTTAATTTCACTCTATCTCAATTTCGCGTTCGAAGTTTAGAAAAAATCACAAATTACGCTATTGATTATGGTAAGGGTGTCTTAAATTAAGTGTCATTTAGTGTAAATGGGGAACAAACACCAGTGGGAGATTTAATTGGCTTGTGGGATGCACGTCAATGCAGCTTCAAGTCTCTGTTTTCTTTACCTCCTCCTCGAGGTTGATTCAAAGTCGGTGTTTTCTTCTCAAAGATCAAATTTCTCTCACAATGAAATGGTTGTATTTTATCGTGTTAAATGAGCTGATGGGAAGAGGATCGTCAAGACGGTCTCCGTAACGAGGATCGAAAAGTTATCTTTTACGACGACGAACCACACGTTATCTCCGCTTATGTTTATTCGATTCCCATAAGATTTTTACGTTACCGAGCGTTTATTATCCTTCCACGGAATAGACCTCCTAATCGAAGTCTTCGTATTTACGGGTCGTTTGGTTGCCACCTTGCGCAAGCCCACGGAAACTTAGACGCGTGTTTTTTTCATTCCCCCGTCCAACGTATCCGTGAAAAAAAGGACCACTCCGGGAGAGAAAGTTGGGGAGATTACCCTCCATTGAATAGCCCTTTGAAAATGGTCTCCGGGTGCATTGGATGGGATCCCTGCATTCCACCGCCGGCACGAGGGAGTTCTGTGACCTTATTCAGCGCTCGGGAGACACGTGGGAAATCCTTTCTCATCTCGGCTCTCCCCACTTGTTTTTCCAACCCCTCCCACGCCACCACTCCCTTTCTGCCTTTTCTCTCGCGCTCTTCACCCCGTTTAAGAATTATTCTCCACTGTACGCCCCATAATTGTTGTTACAATCCCAATGTGGCATTGAAGATGAGACCAGTTTTGCATCCTTCTTTGAGACAGTGCTGGTATAGTGGAGGAAAGCAATCTTAAGGAATGACGTTTTAGAAACCGATACCTCTGGAAGTTACGAAAGAAATTACTAAAATATATAATATATGAATGAAACGACTAAAATTTTTCATGAATACGAAAAATTTTAGTTGTAGAATTTACTTGTGAACAACGTTCTCACTAGAACTATATTTTCCTTTTGTATGAATCTTAAAATTGAGATATCCAATTTCAAATTACACGTTAGAGGATGGCTCGATTGAACAACAAAATGATAAATTAGAAATTGTTCGACATTTCTTGTGGAAATTTTGTTATTATTGTGATATTTTGAATCGATCATTTTATTCAAACTTGCTTTCATCACTATTAGAAATCGTGGTTAGCCAAGAAATGAATAAATCTGTAAACCCACATAAATAACTCGATTTGTTGTTTGACTGAAAGTTGGAAATAGAGGTCGGAATCATTAGTATTACCAATGGAAGAACGTTCTTATAACTGTTCTTTGGCTCTTCCGTTATGTATGTTTGCTCGCCATCGGTTTTGTAGAGTATAATAAAAATAGCATTTTATTATTTTTCACTTCGTGCCGTTGTTAACTTTTCCTCGAACGTCTTCCATCAATCTTTCCGTCTAATTTGACCAACACATCGCCATGATCTCTTCGCTCGGTATTTTAACATTCGGAGTGTTTAAATGCTCGGTGTTAAGTAATCGGAGTTAATGGCACATCCAGAGCATTAACAGCTGGATCTCAGTTTATCTGGTACCTGGCCCCCCTTTTTTCCGGACTTGCGCCTTTCTCACCCCATACTCCTCCGCATTTACTCTTCCTCTTGTGGTGCACGAGACGCGTGAAGAGCCCGCGAAGAGATCGCCTAACGATAATGGGCCCATACGCCCAACCTCCCTTTCACATCTTCCATCTCCAGTAAAAACTCCCCTCTCTCCTCCAGAAGGGTGAGGCAGCCGTGCCCGCACCCTAGTGCACCCGCGCCGCTCCTCCGTTGCCGCTACAGTGGATGTGTCCCACCGCATTCAGTTCCCTCGATTCGGGAAACAGATGGTAGGGAAGCACCTCAAGGCACGAGTTTTCTGATTCCCAAGCTTAGATTTCACGCTTCTCTCAAATCACGTTCTCACCTAACAGCGAGTGTAGGAGAAGGGGATTTGGTAATTAGCGATTCAGATGAGTGTTGATGAAAATAAGTACGTTTCCTCGTTAATTGGCGCTCTTTCCGGTTCTGCTGGTGGTTGCTTTTGGTCGTTTTTTAATAGAAAGTTACCCTTTTGAATGTGTTCTTCCGAACTGCTGAGTTTAAATTGACTGTAGAATACACTTGACACTATTTATTTCCTTATTTATTTACGCGAAAACACCGAAAAATGTTTCAACTTGCTTAAATAATAATATTTCCTGAAGTCATTGATACTATCCGCGTAATATATTCTCTCGCAGCTATTTCAAGCCACTGAAATTATAATGGTTTATGTCGTGCATTAATAGTCGCTCACATCTCGAATTGATCTAGCTCTTAGCACCACTACTAATTACACTTAGAGAAATTAAGGAATCGGAAATGGATAAATACATGCATTTAATAGATAAATAAACGATAAAAATATATAGTATCGTACACCACTACCCTTTTTATCGAATGCATCATTTAGTCTGTTTAAAATGAATGTTCCATTCACACACTTATTCCTGTTTTTTCTAAACATTTATTCGGTAACTATCATCTCCTTCAATGGATAATTCCAGAAAGAAAATGACTCGATCGATTCTTCGAAAATTAAACCTGTTCGTCGGATTTATTTCATTTCATCCGCCGTTATTGGGAAGACCCTCAGTTCCAGGAATCATTCGTCGAGGACTTCATTCTGTCCGCGATCATTAACGATTCCTCATTCTCTTCCGCCGACGAGCGTTTCTCTGGAATCCTCGCCGTAAATCGTGCTCCAGGAAGTGACTGGGACGAGGATCGAACCTTGAGGCATCGCATTGAAAGTCTATTTAAGTTCATCATGTCACTCTCTCGCGATCGCCTCCAGAAAAGGCTTATAATTCAGCCTAACGAGACTCGAGCCAAGTGTTCATCCAGCGTCGGTGATCGCATACGTATGATATCCGACGTGTTCGCTGGTCGCTTTAGCTTCTCAACAGCCGTCGTCCCCCAGTAACAGCTCCATCTGGGGACGGCGCGAGGCGGAAGAACGCCTCCATTCAAAGCGCATAAATATTCTGTTTTGACGCGGGGATGAGTCGCGTGGGCATCTCCACTAGACGGAAGAGTTCCCTCGTATCGTCACCCGCGGGGTGTTTATGCAACCGGTCGCAGGGTTGCGTCGCGCCGTCGTTGTTCCGGTATTGCGTCGTTCGATAGATGATTTATGTCCATGATTTATTTCATTTTTTTCACGTTCACTTATTTTTAATTATTTTTTCCTCGTTTTTATTCGTGAGATAATTTGGCGGACGTGCTAACTTATTACACTTCGCTAATTTATTTTTGATACGCGCATAAAACAGAAATACATACGTATAAATACATTAATGCAATTCACAGTGGAGACTTTATTTTCAATGTCGGGTGTCTTTTCTTTTTAACTTTTCCGTTAGTTTTGAAGTAGTATTTGACTGACTAAGCCAGTGTTATGTTGACATTACTCTATGGAACTATGCCTCTAAAACTCGAAGATTTAAAAAGTGATACGTTGTGGAGCGCGAACAATACGCGGGCCGGATATTTTGTTCTGCATTCGAAACACTTATTTTATATACCAGGAATACATTTATAAAAATACGGCCCTCATACCCGCAATTAAGGTGCAGCTTCTCACGTGTAGCAAATTATTTGGACACTTCGCGTAGCTTCGAGGCATTCCAGCTTACGACGTTCTCGGACTTACGCCCTTCCTTTCAGACGAAAATATTTTTCAAGCGAGGATAGCGCCTGGGGTTCGATTTCTCCATCCCCTTCAAAGAGTGGACGTCTCAGAGAGTTCTTCTCATAGTAAGGCGAGATGATTCAGGGGCCGGAAGCTAATTGCGGCGGGCGGTGGCTAGACGGGGTGTTGCACGACGCTAATTGAAGCCGAAGTGGGGCCGTTCGATCCTCGGAGCCACCCTCGCACGCATAAACCACGCCCACTCCACCCTCGAAAAACAAAAGCGGAACTATGGGAAAAGATCCCACTTTCACTTCGTCCTGTTCCATGAAAGAGTGCACGTGTCTGGCAGACGTCCAAAAAAACCTTATTCCTTTCTCCTCTTCGATCTTTCCTTCCGCTTTCCCCGCCCTTGTATCGAACCGCGTCTCCTCCATAAGGATGCCTTTCATTCCCTTCACGAGGTGGCGGCTACATGACAAGTTTTTGAGAATGATGCTCCTGAATGTTTTTAGCTTGTATTATGCTTCTGAATGTTTTTTAGCTTGTATGCGCGGTTTCAAGGACTTCTGTGGTCATCGTAGGTTACGTGGGCTTCATTTATTTATTTATGAATGAAGTAAAATGCTGCCATTTGATTTGCTGAGAAAATTATTGGGATTATTTCAATTCAAAGCCACGCACGAAAAAAGGGAACTTACTAGTTAACGTTGCCATTATATGAATTCATTTAATATTTACATTTAAGTAATTTTGTAAGGGTTGTAGTTAATCGCTCCTTCGCGTTACTAGCGCCGCTCAATATATTAATTCCGTAATTATTGGGAGAAGAGAAGAGATCATTCGGAAAAATGTCATCCCCCGCTTCTTTACATTTTTTTTGGATGGTAGTTATGATCAGGGGCGTAGCCTGGATTTAGATTTCAGATTTAGATTTCTACCCCGCAAGCCGGCAATGGCGTATGACAGTGGGTGTATTAACAACTAACCTAATTACCCTAATGGTTTCGTTAATTGTTGGCTCTGTTTTCATGGGGGTGTGAATCCCGAAAGCCACCCTATTGGCTACGCCTACTTGGCTGGTTACTCAAATATTAAACACTTTGAACAAAGCTCAGCGACTACTAGGGTACCCTAGTTTTCGGAGCCCCTGCCATCGACACCCTCTTCACGACATCCTGATAGACCGCCGTTCGACTCCCGGCTCTACCCGCATCCCAGCGCAGAAAGCCGCACTGTTCGGACCTATTCCGTGCGGCTATTACCCACCCCCTCCCGGCTCGTTATCTCTCGTCGCCTAGGCAACCCCGCTCATCCTCCGTAGGGGTAACTCTCTCGCCGCTTGTAAACACGGCGATTATTACGCAAGCATTTCAAGGACGAGGGAAAGTGGAGGCATTTTCACTCGTCGCTCCAAGTGGTCTCCCAGCTCGCAGTGGAAAGGAAAACCGTTTTTATTTCGTGTAGATGGAGATCGAGTGTCTTTTCTCGCGAGGGGAGATGATTTAGAGGGGTGGTTATGAGAGGAAATGAAAGGGGAGGTTTATTAATAGCCGCCGCGAAGATCTTATAATAAGGATAATGTACGTTCTTCTTGTACCCAAGGATCGGAACGAGTGTAGCGATCAATTTCTTTGTCGGCGGCCCTCGCCGCTGTTTCTACCCATGTACCCGGAGAAAGCATTGTAGCCGCAGGTACATCTCCGTGTCTTTGGACGTATCGTCGGAAATAATTACTCTCGAGATTACTGTACTAATCACTGCTTTAATTTCATCCGTTACGCATGCGGTAATTAGGGCTGAGATGGATGCTGACAGGGTTAGACTTGCATTATTTCCCATTGAGAACCTTAATAATGGCGACAAAAGTCGATTTGCTGATGATTCTGATCGCGAGTTTTTTCTTGAAAATCGTTCGAAAAGCACGGCTCGTGAGTGTGGAATGGAAGAGAAAATAATTCGGTATTTGCTACGCAATTAGTTTTTGCGATTCCGAAGGATAACCTAAATATCTTAATTTATCAAGATGTGAATGTATAAAATTTTAGAAAGTGCCGCTTCCAGTTTTTTTTGCGGATGTTTCCATGGTCTCTGATAGTAAAAGACACGCGTACGAAATTAAGTTTAGGGTTTATATGTATCTGATGGTAATTATTCGCTTCCTATTAAGATAACGTATTCGTTACAAGGCTTTCCTGATTAGTTCAAACAAAAAAAGACAAACGATGACCGAAGATAATTTGGAGGCTATTTGGACTTTTTCATTTGATTATGGTGATTTGAATATAGTTCTCGATCTTCCTCACTTTGAATAATTTCAGATGCTTCTATCGGGAAATGATGTGTCAGAATTCAGCTATTATGCTTGCTTTGTAGCGATTCATTAAGATATTTTTTCAGTGATTGTTGCGAGATTTTTAAATTATACTAGTTTATACACCAGTGAACGAATAACCACGTTGAGATGAATCGAATACATCATTCGGCGACATTTCAGAAGCGCTAATTAACGTCGATGTTTCGGAATACGGGATAATTGAAACGGCGCTCTCATTTCATACCTGTAAATTCAGTAATCTCGTACCAGATGATTCCACCGATAGTAATTAACTCCACTAAATCCACAGAATTGAGTTCCCCATCTTGAATTTAAGTCATGCAAACGGATACGCGGCGAGGAATCATAAATTGAAATCTCGGCGCCCATTCGTGACGCACGGTTTCGACCCGCTAGTTTCTCATTTTTTTTTCAGAAGTTTCGTAGCGAAGATGGCCTTCCTCGAGCTGGAAATGCGCATTTCTTTTTCCATCGGCTGGTGTCCGAAGGCCGCCCCCATATCATTTACTAGCCTTTGTTAATGGCCCGCGGAACTTCCTCGGCAGGGGGGATGGGTCCCGAAATGTGCTTAGCGGTATGGCGATCGCGGACTCAAATGGCCCGTGCAAGACTCCCCACAACGCATCTTGCCCCCCCCCCCTCCCTCATCCACTCATCCAAGGACGCGTCCTCGTGCCGAATTCTTCTTCTTCAGCCCCCTTCCCGCCTCCGATACGAAAGTGGCCCTCGAAATACAGCTTCCTCATCCGCCCTCCCCTCCTCTCCCCGCCTTGTTTACTCTTCGCTCCACGTCGGAAATCCCTCTTCCGCATCCATGCCCCGTGATGCCTCCAAAAATCCGCGTTTTGGTTTTATTTCGCGGAGGTGCACGGACTACCTTGTGGGCTGCGTGAACACGAGGAAAAATTGGTGGGAAGGTCGATAGATGGGCTTTTATGAAGGGGGGTGGATTCAGGAAAATATGCAAAAGCAAATGGTTTCCCTCGGTCTTTAATTAGTGTTTTGAATGGAAAATTAATTATGAATAAGTTATACAAACGCGAAAACTGAATATATGACTCGAATGATAATGTTGCGAAAGTTTATGGATGCATGATTATTTTATCATTGTATTTATGCGGAATTATCGAAAATTTATCTATCGAACGGTATCGATTCTCACCAATACATCGATACGTGAGAATTATTTAATTCAGTTCTTAATTAAAATTCAAAAATTAGTATTACGGTTGGTGTAGTTACACCTCCACATTCCCCAGAGTTGTGTTTGATGATTTTTATTCGTCGGCGGTTGTTCATCATTATTTTAATCATGCTAATACCCTCTCCTTGAAAACAGTAATATTTCCTGAAAATAGTAGTGTCTGCAGTAATTTACCTAATCCTGTAAAACATACGTCAGTTGGCCATATGTAGGATATTACTTCATTTCCATATGCACCCATATTGTTGTCTTGGAGCCGTCTTTCATAAGTCGTTTCGCCTCTTCATTTCCCCTTAACATCATCGTCTATTTCTCCGCTCCTTCTCCGGCCGCTCCCTAGCGCACTGAGAACGTGCACGTGAGTGTGGCTAATGAGATGATGACTCCTGAAAAGTTGCGTGCAAAAGACAAGGCAAACACGCCTTTGTATGAATGTGGTTTGAGTGAACTTTTTTGTTGTGTTACGACTGTGCTCCTAGAAATTCGTAGTAACTAATCATTTATAGTAATATCTAATGACTGTTTTCACTCTCCCTCCACAGCTGTTCGTGCCGATAGAATGCGAGGTGGAAGGAACAAATTCGGGCCCATGTACAAGAGAGACCGCGCCAGAAAACTTCAGATGCTTAGACAGCGTCAATTGGCGGTCCAGACGGTCCTGCGGTCGCATCCCATGAGCGGAGGCTCCGGGTCCGGCTCGTCAGGTGCCGCGGGTGTAGTTGGCAGCGACCTCGGCTACGGTCCTCCAGGTTTCGTGGGCTCCGTCGGCGGCGGATCCAGCCACCACATCAAGCAGGAGATCCAGATCCCACAGGTGTCCTCTCTCACATCTTCGCCCGACTCCTCGCCCTCTCCCATGGGACAAGCGGCACCGTCCGCGGGTTCCGCGGGTGCGGGCAACGGAGGAGGCGCGGGCGGCGCACAAGGCGTTTCGGGAGCGTCCGCGTCGCCGGCGACGTCCGCAGCGGCGGCCGCGGCGGCTGCAGCAGCGGCAGCGGCGGCCCAACTGGGAGGTGGGGGTAATGGGGGCGGAGGTAGCAGCGGCGCGGGTCCGATGGTGCTCGCGGGGGAACACAAGTTGTGGTCCAGCCCCAACTCGACCACCCCTTCACCCCACTCCCTTTCACCCAAGGTGTTCCACTACGAGGGGGTGCTGTCCAACGGGGGTGACGGACAGAGTGGAAGCGCGGGTGCGTCGGGGGCGAATTCGGGTCCCCCCGCGAATCCGAACATGATGAAGGTGTCCCCTTTGATCAGAGACTTCGTAGCGGGTGTGGACGACAGGGAATGGCAGAACTCTCTCTTCGGTCTGCTACAAAACCAAACGTACAACCAGTGCGAGGTAGACCTCTTCGAACTCATGTGCAAAGTGCTTGACCAGAACCTCTTCTCCCAGGTGGACTGGGCTAGAAATTCCATCTTCTTCAAGGACCTCAAGGTGAGTTTGCGCGATGTGATAAGTGATTCCCAATACTCTCATAGTTGAAGCATCGTTTTCTTTTCCCTCCTTTCTCTCCTTTTCCTGTTTTAGTCGAGGTAGGTTCGCGATATTAACAATCGCAGCTCAGCTTGATTTAGCATAAAATTTGTCTAGGTTTGGTGTTGTGGGGGCTGTCTAAGATTAAGGATGGGATTTTTAGTTTCGCGAAAGTTCATATGACTTTAAAATGGAAAAACTCCGAAAGGTTTAGGTACTCAGAATGTTAGATATTTTTAATATAAGAGTTCTAGGCACCAAGAACAGTTTTATTGTTATTACTTATTTTATGAGATTCGAGTGTCTTCTGTTTTATCGATTTCTATGAAGTTAATATGTAGGTATATTAACCAATGATTGTTTGAGATATTTGAGCTTGTCCACGCGAAATCCTGTTTAAATTGTTGACAAACTTGGAGAGGCTATGAAAGAAGCGATAAAAGAGGTATGTATTCGTATAGAAACGTCGGCGCCCGCATAACTAGAAATTATTTATTCCGATTCGTCGCCCTTGTGGCAATCGCTGGGCTGAGTCCCGTAGCCTACATCGTTTTCATTCCCCACGATGAAGGAGATCATTATCATAGCCACTTGCGCGGAGAGCGTTCGAGTACATGTCGGTCTCTAGTGGGCTAGTCATCATCAAAAGTGATAAATGAATGTCTCCGCCCATAGTGGCGGAAGTCGGTTATTCCTTAGAATAAACGAGCTTTGAAACGTTGAATTAAATTGCTATTCTTCGATTTTAGCTGCGCGTTGTATTCAGAAGAATATATTAAGAAAGGATCGATATTTTTCTTTTGTGCTTTGTTTACCATTAAATAGGTTTCTGCGCGTTTACCGAAAATGAAAGCTAATTTTAAGCTAGCTTTCGTCGCTTGTTTCCTTAACTCGTTATTTGATGTATGTGATAGATTTCAATGTTTTTGGTACGGTATTCTTCTGCCAAAATGTGACGCAAACATTGAGTTGTCATATTAATTTCTCTTTCATATATTTTTATATCGGTGATAACTACTTCAAATTTCATATTTCAATTTTGATTATAATTTCATGTTTTACAGTCGTAAATGAACTGGCCTCAGAGTCGATTTCCAGTGATGTCAGATGTTTATACCCTACGTCTTCATATCGTTCTCAAGCATTTATTCCTGACGAAAGCATGTATATATTGATCGTAGTCGAGCTAGAGTTTTAATAAGATGTAGTTGTTACTTTTAGCAAAAATGTCCGTGTTAATTCTATGTAGGAATCTTAATCTCAGCGGGCTATAATCCTTACTGGTTTGATTGAAGCGTTTGTGATGTGCCGATGGAGTCTTTAGATCTTTCCCCTCATTGGCGAGCCCCTTTCGCCGAACGGCGATAGACTCCCGCCGAAAGAGCCTCTCGCCATATCTGATTGAAAAGGCACAATAGCGCTGCGGGGTATATCGACGAATCGCGATTTAAAATGCACCAAGAGTGGAGCGTTGTAGCTCCGCGTGAGCCGGAAGTGACGTTTCGGACTTCCTGTTCAGCTCGCTCCAATACGAGCTTTCCGATTGCATTTCGTCGTGTCCTCGGATTCGAGCGGCATTTCTTTCTTCGACCGGAATCGGAAGCGAGTGTTTTGCATGTCGGAATCGTAATGGCCTTGTCAGACATCGTAGACCTTCATAAATGCATCGAGAAATTTTTGCGTCTTCTTTAGGTCCGCATTTTCTCGACGCCTTTTCGTTTTTGTTGTGTTAGTTTCAACGTCCTTCTTTGGACTGATTCGGTGAAATGTTTCGATAATGGTATTAACCGTGAATTGTTTGAAAATGAGGAAACTATTACTCATTAACGCAAATTTTCTTCGTTGAATTCAATAAAAATATTAAATACGTTAATTATAGTACTTTGACCATTTTCCCTTATCTAAATTGTAAAAACTGAGATTCAGTGACAATTACAGTTATTTGCTTCACGTTGATGTTAAACGCATATCAGTGATTGTTTGCTCTCCGGACTGCTCTAGTACTAGAAGCGTGAATCTGTTTTTTGCTAAAGGAAGTATGAATAGTATAATTTGCGCTCCTTCCGGGTTTTCTTTTCACAAGGTCTTGCCTCGTTCACTTCCGAGTTCACCTTTACTGCGCTCTTTCTTGCCCTTGCTTCCAGAACATCAGTCGGGAATGTCCTTTGCTATTAGTTTTGCTTCACCCAGGTTCGTACGTGATGACTGCGTTGGAAGAAACGTGAAATTTAAAGAACACAAATGTAGAAAGAGTTATTTAAACTGATTTAACCGTCAGAATTTTATTTCTCCGTATTTATTACTATTTATACTCTGTATATATTCTAGCTCAAAACATTTTTCTTTCATTCATAATAATCGATAATTTGCAAAGGTATACCGCACTTTTTTCTCAGTATTAGGACTAATCGTTTTCTCACAAATATATAAGAGCACCTCACTCCCAAAAAAGGATTTTCCGTTCGTAGAAATTTTAAGTATTTTTACTGTCAGTAGATGCATTTTAGAATCTTCTAATGATGCCGGAATATTTGGGGATGAGAGGCGCTCGGAATTATATTTTTCTCCTCGATTCTCTTCAATCGAATCGCCTCTTTAAGAACTCGTATAGCACCACGGAACTCCTTAAAGAGGCGCATCGTACCCCCCAAGCACTCCGACGCATTTCCCGGGAATCGATCCCGCTCCTTCCGCCAATTACCGCGGCGAATTCTCGCGAGCAAAAACATGCACACTCTTCGTAGATAGTAGCGCGCGCACTTAGCTAATCGTCGCAAGTCGCGTGGTGTGCAGACGCGTGCTGCCGGTGTAAAGGGCGACGGCAATGAATAAAACCGTGGGATAGACGGAAGGAGGTAGGGACGGGGAGTCGATAAACGACGTTGAAAGTCGAATGGAGAGGAAATGCGCTCTTGGAGAAGGTTCTGGAAGAGGAGGAGATGAGACGGTAGGTGGAGAGATGCTGCGCTCTTGCAGAGCTGTCCTTGCGTAACTAGAGTGTGTTGCACCAGGAGAAGGAGGTGCAGCGAGTGGGGAGGGATCGCGAACGACGTTGCCAAGCGTTTGCGGCGCCACGGTCGCCGTAGATGTGAATGGCATGCTTATCAAAAACTCTCCATTTCTCTCGAGCGCGTAATGAGCGGGGATTTTTGGGGAGGAGCGGGAGATGGGATGCTCGTTGAGGACGGGGAAATGTTTGGTCGCTGATGAGATGAGGTTCCAAAGGCATAAACTCTTGAGATGAGGGGTGGGCTGGAAGGGAGGCGGTGGGCATTTTTCATTCAATGCTATATAGGCCCTCGATACGTATCATAAGGTCGAAGTATCGCATGGATGATCGATGCAGGACCGCAAGATTGCTTTTAGGACCACTATTCTGATTCTGTATGACGAGTACACGAGTTGGACATCGTGATGTATGAACAGCCTGTCTGAGCATTGTTTTCAATAAGTTGAAACTGAACGCATTGGAATGTTGTTCCATTGGAAGATTAATTTATTGCAATATTTCTATTTACCGGACTGTATATCTATGTATATGTGCAGAAATCGGTCGAGGTATCGAAGCAAGAATATTTATTGATGAGTTAGGTTATTAGTGGATTAGAACTCTAATGCATCCTAAACGGATCCAGTTGTTGCGTCACCAGGTTTAAAAAAAAATCATACATTATATTCCACTTGTTCAGAGTAACTATCACAGAAGTTAGGGTCGGTTTGGATTTCTTTCTCTTTTTGGAATAATCGACCTTTTCCGCGACCGTCTTCGAAAGAGAGCGATTCGAAAATATCCGTTGCTCCTCTTTCCTGCTAACGCCAAACTGATCCAACAGAAGCCGTGTGATCCCGAAAGGATAATCTAATTCAATTAATCATCGGCCGCGGATTGTTATTCTCTCGGCGCTCTCCTTTTGGCGGTGGGATTTTTGTCCTGTGGTCGGGGGAGGTGTCCTGTGAGGAGTGGGTCCATTGTTGCTCCTGCCCATCCGCTCTTGCGTCACGCTCTCTGGCGAGCCACAAATCGAAATTCCACGCGCCCCCACCTCTCATCTCCTTTCTTCTTTTCTGGACCAGTTCGTTACGGGATGGGGAGAGGTGGAGTAGATCCGTTCTCGAGATGCTCGTGCTGGATTGGTTGCGTTACCACGCGTGGCGGTGCGCGGGCATCGAAGGCCCAGAGGATGGGGCGTATTTTGATCGATGCCACCCATCCTCTCCATCGGTTATTTCTTCGAAGTATTTTCGGCCTGCATTTGTTTCCGTTTATTAGAGTAGAATAGAAGCAATTGCCTCCCATCGGATGATTGTGAGTAAATTGTATTTCAGTTTTGTTTAACTTTGAAGGAAACAAAATCGTTTGCTATAGTGCTGAAGTCCAATTTACATACGGGACTTTCGTATGCTTAGTGTCATGTCTTAGCTCTTGCCTTATATTTTTGTAAATTTTAACAGTTAAATGAGA
Source organism: Ladona fulva (assembly GCA_000376725.2). Taxonomy (NCBI): domain Eukaryota; kingdom Metazoa; phylum Arthropoda; class Insecta; order Odonata; family Libellulidae; genus Ladona; species Ladona fulva. The sequence goes on along the minus strand of KZ308183.1, from coordinate 1,714,133 downwards.
TCTCAAGTATTTTAGAGCTCGCATGTTCGGAAAAATTTCGCAATCTTGATGGTAGTCGCTATCATACCTATTTATTATGTAAGTAGTTGAGATATTGGAGAAGCATGGAAATAGAAGATATGTTGCCCTTAAAACAGTAATATGCCTTCAGAGAATTTGTGTATTAATTTTCCGTTGCCATCACAATTATAGAGAATTAGAGGAGAGGCGTTAACAGTAACAACGGACGGTTACACACAACCATTCCCTGACCGGGAAAATTTGATTAGCCGGGACTCGAACCCGGGACCATGGGGTTGGAGCATGCTAACTGCTTCGCCACCGCGGTCGGTAAAATTACCTGCACTTCACGGATAGGAAAATTAATCATGCATTTTATCTCCGTTAATATTATCTTCAGTCTCTAAACAGGGTGTGCGTTCTCTGAAACGAAGTCCTCAGCCCCCTTTCAGTCGCCTTCGGAATATAGACCTCTCTTGGTCTTTGCTGAGGAAGGCACGCCTCTCAACAAGGCGAAGATAGATGGCTGTCAAGAGAGTGTTACAAAGAAAGAGACTTCTTCTGTATCTCTCCCTTTATTTATTCGTGGTCGATATCTCGATCGCTGTCATCGGACGAAGCGTCACACGTTTCACTCTGCGAGAGGATTCCCTCCCTCTATCTAAAACGCGGGGAACATTTGCTGGGAGTCAAACACGAGGAGGGCGGGGGTGTAGGAAAGGGGAGGGAATGGCTTTTCATCTGGGTCAATGGCACTGCGTCTACTCTCCCAATCCGAAACGCATCGAAGTCGGGGAGGGGAAAGGGGAGAAAGTCGTTCCCTCCATGACTATTTCGAGAGAGCGGGAGAGAGTGAAGTCGGTAAGAAAAGAAAGTAAAACCTTATGACGCAAGGTGAGGTTTTCAAGGTTGGCCGGTGGAGGTGTGAATGACATAACTCCCTTTCTTCCATCCACCGGAAAGTAATTAGTCATCATCGGTTGATATCGGAGGTGTTGGTGGTGTAATTAACGAAGGATTCGCTGGAGCATTTGGCTGCCGGTAGAAATGTTCGTTGGAAGTTTGATGCAGGTCGATCAATTACAGGTAATATGGCTGGGAGAAGTGTTTCGAAATAAAGGGTGAAGCTAGTAAGGAATGCTGCAAATCAGTTATCAATGTCGGTATTGAGATTTGTTTTCAGTTAACTTTTCATGGTGATTTCTACTTTGTTTTGCTCCCTCGGTTAACAAAAAAGTGCCGAAGAAAGCTCCAATTTTTATATCGTATTTCTATTTGTTGATGTGTTAATTATAGAGGGAGACCGAGATGACATTATGAGAGGCGGAGAATGGTTAGTGCTAAGGTTATATTAAGAGAGTTAATGTGAAAATTAGGCTATTGTATGGCGGCAGGACGGATTTCAGAGCAACTAACCTATCTTCGGATGATAATCTGAATATATCATGATAATTATTAACCCATGACGATGCATTAATAGGGAACGTTCTCTTCGAACTTAATTTTGAAACTTATTGTAATTAAAGCTTCAATAATTAAAGTTCTACTAGTAATCCTTGATCTATAATGGTGGAACACCTTTTTTATGCGTGTTTTGGAACTATATAAAATTTAATTGGTACGAACATGGCTCCCTGTCCCATTGTGGTTGGACAGGAGCCTTTAGTTTCAGACAACGAACTATTTACCAATAATAGTGAGTAATATTGCCCTACCACCAGCCCAGACGTTGGCGTTAAATTTTCTCGCCAATTTAGAGAATAGTTTCACTTTTAACATTAAATCAGCCAAGCACTACGTCCCTGAGTGTTTCCTGCTGGAAGAAAAGGGAAATCGGAGTTGAGAATTAATAACGCTCGACGCAATAAAAATGGAGCAAGAATCTTTCAAAGCGGCGAGGCCGACCAACGCCTGCCATCTGTTGGGGATTCTTCAAAGCGGCAGTGAGCCTGAAAGCTCCCACATTCGTAATATCGCTTCTGTACTCCGAGAGGAAATTATTAAAAGCTTGGAATGGTCGCTTTCCTTGCAGCGCTTCCTCTTATTCATTAGCCGTTCGGACGGGTACTGGCCGCGCATTCAGTCGAAAACATTCCGTGGAACCCGATTCAACATTGCGCAATAGTTTTCAGTTCGTGTTTCACTAACTACATTTCTTTTTCGTCCCGGGATTGTAGTTTTTATCGATTAAAAAATCGAAATGGTTCGAAATGTAAAGTTATTATAATGACCATTACGCCCCTCAGCTAGATGTGGAACATTTAAGCGAGAAAACGCAGATGAAATCGATGTATTCTTTTCGCTAGAGAATCTCACGGGATACAAACCCGGGCCTCTTTCCACCTTGAAAGGCTGGTGCCCCTTACCAGTACCTGCTTTCCTCTTTTCCCTCTCTTTGTCCTCTTTCCTTCGGATAGCTCAAGCCTGGGCCGTCTTTAAGTGGGAGATTGAACGCCACTTGCCAAGGGACGTTAACTAATGGGGGCGGTGCATCCGGTGAATTTCATGCATGGAGAGTGTGATATCGTATTGTTTTCGTCGAGTGAGGGAGCGAGTCACCCTTTGAATCGTTAGATCCCTCCTTTTCCGGATGAGATCCCTTGTTCAACTCTTCTCGTCGCTTCTTGTTAATTTTTAACTATGTTCCCGAGAGATATTTAAGTTGAGAATAACTAATTCTATTAGACGATTCCTTCCCGTTAATTGGTGTTCCGTTTGAAAATTTGGTTCTAGAAAAATTCTAATTCCATCTCAAAAAATTTTTTCCGAAAATTTTTGTATTCAGAAATGTAATCGACAGTAAATCTTCTGAAAATCCAAAAACCATTTTCCAAATCGCGTATCTTCATGTTCTTCAAAGCAGCACTTCAATTCACTCCCACCCATTCCCAGTCTTTCCATCGATTATTTAGAAATTTTTTACTACATCAGGGCTTGCTTTTAATTCTTCATTTTCCTAACCTTTACATTCCACGGAATGAATTCTTTGGTCGAGGAGTTAAGCAAGTCGCGGTAAGCATGGGCATTCATTTGCTGTACTCTTCCTAACGTCGAATACTTTTTTGTCCGATCACATATTCGTTGTCATTTCATCTATTTTCTTATCCTATGGTTATGGGCTATAGCTGCAAGTTGTTAGGAAAGAGTCTGAAGAGCCGCACGTATTTAGTTTTGGGTGATTGTTTCACCGCTGCACTGAAAAAGCAGCGCTTTGTGAACATAGGTATAATATCCTTGCGACCGGCCCTTAAACAGGGATGGCAACAGGAGTTTTCCCATAAAATCGCCGTAGAAAGTAGTAAAAGGTGAGCGTAACGTGTTTCGCTTTGGTTTTGATTTATGCGCTGTCAGTTTCCGCGTTATTCATCCGTAGATGGCGTGATCGCTCGTTCTGCTGGTAAATGCGCTCGTCCCAGGTTATGATCCTCCAAGGCTCGTTGCTGGGTCGAGGCTTGTGCAGCGCTAAGGGTGTTCCCAGTCCTGTTGAGAGGTCTGTGGTTGTCCGCCGAACTGATCTGTGGGGAACTCAACGTAAAAATTGTTTATACCCATCTTAACTATTTCTTTTAGAATATGGAAAATTTTGTGTTGGGTCAAAAATGTTAATTAAATGATGGACTTTCTCGATCGGCCCAGGATTCTTCTTAGTGCACAAGGTTCTAGATTTTGAGGTGATTTAGAGCGATTTTTCTGATCTTCTCGGACCTTCACTGGAAGGCCTTTAAAGTATACCAAAACGGCACGATTGGCTGTGCTAGCAAGATAACTCGGTTGGATAGAGCGGCCACACGGCAAGTGTAAGATCCGGGTTCGAGTCCTGTTCCCGTCAGACTTTTTTCGCGCCCCTTTTCCCGTAGGATTCGTAATCAATGTTAATGAATGAGTTTCAGCAGCAATTACCCGACGGGTACCATTCCGCAATCTCGTGTCATCGATAAAATCGATACGATTTTCTTTTTAAGTTCCGTCTCGATTGCTCTTACTGTTAGTCTCGTCCGGATCAACTCCAGTACTCTGTACTTAGTGGGCTCATAATCTATAATAATTTACGAGTTTTCAACTTCTTCATTTGCAGTTAATCGACGGAGAGCGTTTAGCATTGCCGCACGATCGATTCCGTCGTATCTAACGTTCCCTCTCGATTGCTCTAATTTACTCTCCCAATCCTCGATGACTCCAGCGCTCTCTGTGGGCTCGTTGGAGAGTCTCCGTCGGTAGAGGCTGTTGGTGGAGGTGGGGATGATAGTGTGGCAGAAGGGGGCAAACGATGACTCGCAAGTCACGAATGAGTCTTGGCTACTGTCAGACGGCGAGGAGGATTAAGGAGATGTGGGTGAGGGGGGTGCAGAAGATGCGGGCAGGGGATGCGGGTGGTGCCGTAGGAAGGGGGGAGGGCTGCTGGACAGACGTCAAGGTTAGAGGGAAAAAGACCCCACCCTCTTTCTCTTTCAGAGCCCACCTCCCGCTTTCGTTTCACTTCCACTCAACCCGCTTTCCGACCCCACCTGTGGATGCACCCATTTCTTCCCCGACCTTGTGTGGAAGTGCCGGGAGGCGATGACTAAATCCGATTCGGTTCAATTTCCTCATTATCGCGGTCGAAGAAAAGGTGGAATTGTACGTCTTCCATCCGTTATATGGGGATTTATACTCTGGACGTATGAATATGTAGATGAGCACGCTTTGGTGCACTCGTTCGATGTCCGAGGTTGGAAGTGTGTCATGGCGGTTCGCGTAAGAGGATCACAGACGTCACCTTTCGGTGCTCTTTGGCGAACCTTTGTGTGGCGCTACTCATTCGTCTCGCGAATCCTGTTGGTTGTCTCTTCACCCTCCGGATGGAAGTGATCTGGAGATTGAATTTTTCTAGGCGTGGTGGTGATATCTATTGTGTTAAATGTCTCGGGTAGAGTTTCGCGTGATCGCTGCGTTGACCTTTATCAAAGAGCGTGCATGCTCGTGATCATTTGAATGTACTTTTCAGTTTAATAGTTGGTTGTTCAAATCTCAGCCTTATCTGTTCTTGACAATTAATCCAGTGATGCTTTTAATTTCTGGGTTTAAGGCCAAATAACGCGTTCTTACGATATTATGTTGTATCAACTTCTTGGAAACCTACCTCTATCTAGTGGTGTAAATATTTTGATTGTGAATTTTGCTCCACAATCATTTTATACCTTCAACGGGTCGATTTTATAACAGAAGAAGCTTTTTCCAAGGAATTCAATGGCTAAACCACATCTTATGGTATGAGGTCACTTTATATGGTCTTATGGTATGAGGTTACTGTAGGTATGAGTATAAGCATCGTGCACGTAAAATTAACTCGTATTGCCTAAAAACGTATCATAATTTACGTTTTATAGTTAACATATTTGATTGACGAGCTTCTCGGAATTCACTCCCTGCGCTATCTTTTGAAAAACATAGTATCAAGCGCGCAACTTGTGAATACAAATTCTTTCGCGGCAATTTTTTTCTCCAGTCTTTCTTTTGCATTCCCAAATGCTCACTTACATGGGGTCTTGCCAACCATGTATCCCTTCTCGCTCTGTCCCCCTGTTCGTTCCTGTTTTCATAAAATGTTATGGGTTTTTTTATCCCCCGCGACTTCTCCGCAGACGGCGCTACAAACTCGCTCGGCGTCGCCTTCCTCTCGGCCCTCTTCCGCCGCGAACGGCCCAACCGCGTTTTTTGTCCCCGATAAAAAGAAGAAGGCGACTGCCGAAATGTATAGAGCAGCGTTTGTCTCATCTCGCCTTAAAAGTCTTAAAAAAAACATCCAAAGCTCTAGCGGATGGGCCAGATGCGCGTTAATGCAGAGCAGATCTGCTCGTCGTGAAATCTGTATGGTGGATGATAAAACGACACAGTCTAAGTGGAGAACTCATGCCCTCGTATTCTTTGACCGCGTGTGGTTTATCTGGCGCCTAATAGACTGAAAAAATGACCGAATTGTGTCTTTCGAATCGAATGCATATTTCAAGCTGTTTACGCCTTGCTATCCTTGGATTGATTTTGTTTACGATCTGGAATGACTTCAGAATGGACTATTTTTCATGTGCGCATTTTCCACTCCCGTCTCTTCTGTCTGTCTGTTAATGTTAATGGTGGCGAACATCGTAATGTTCCTTTAATTTCTTTGAGCTAGTTGTACTTTCTAGAATAAGGAGGAAATGTGAGACAGCTACAATATTCCTGCACCCTTATTGTCAGATATTTCCTAAAGAAGCGATTTTCCCCTTTCTACTTCTAGATCGTTGTTTCTTTTACTTCAGTGCTTATCCTTAAATGTATTCTCCAAGTTCGGAGATGCGAAAATAAAGACGGATATTGATTGGCTGCACACTTTGCCTCACTATTTTATACTAAATTTCAGTAAATTGAATGTAGCATCGCGAAAATACTCGGCGTGTTATTTCCAATGAATCGGATTCATAAGTTATTTGTGACCTCAATGGAAAGTGTATCAGAAATTCAGTGGCGACTTTACGTCATGTAACAATATGAATCTTTACGTTAAACTCGACTTTAACATCTACCTTTCATATATTGCTTTCTGGCGCTTCAACTCATCTTAGCGTAACATTCGCTAATTCCATAGGGAACAGTTTCACGGCACACTCTTCTAAAGACTAGAATACAAATCCGTCGAAGTCTCGAAAATTTGCCCGTGTAATACTTCCTCCATGTTTCTGTCTCCTTTGTAAAGCAAGAAAAGTCCGCGCGTGTCGAATTAAAATTCTGCTTGCCCTTGCAAAACGGCCGTAACTCATGCGATATTTCACCCATGCCAGAGAAATGGTCGCAGGATCTTCAAGAGCGTCCGCGTTGACCCCCAAACAGAACGAAAAAGAGCTCTTTCTGTGCGGGAATACGTGCGTCGCCCTCATGCATCTCTTTTTCCTCATCTCCAGCCCAAGATATTCTCTCTCTTTGGTGCACCTCGCCCCACCCACTTGACGGCGTTGCCCCCCCCCCAAAGAAGAGAGGCGTATTAGGGCAATCGATTTCTGTTCCCGCTTAAAGCATTTGTTTGGCCGTGAGAAGTGAAAGCGGAGAAAGTGAAAGTGGCGTTACGGGAAAGGCCTGTGGAAGGAGTGCAAGGGCGTAATTATGTTGGTTGGGTGGAGAAAGCTGTGGGGGATAAGAGGGAATCGGGGCCAAGTTCACGGTGTACCCTCATTCGGAGTTACCTCTTTTTCTGTAATGCGCCTGTCTCGTTTCGCGAGCTGACGTAATGGAGTTGGAACAGCCATCCGGCGATCTTCACTATTCGAGTTCATTCACGCACGTCCAGGTCACGGCTAGGTCGGAAGGTTAATCAGGAGAAAATGATTATGGTTTCCTTCCCGCTTTCTCCATTTGTAATGATGGCTGGTTTTGTGATTTCAGTAGAGGAATTGACGGCGTGATAGCCATTCTCTGCCAGCTAAATTTACTCTTTATCCGGGGTTTGAAAGATTCTAGATCCCTATCGAAGGCTCGAACCTCTCTCGGCATATTCTGGCATTTTCTATATCAAGATGTATCTTCACCATTCTTTTGCATATATTTCAGAGTTTGCGTCAGTACATTGAAATATTATCGAAAAAATATTTTCTTTGATCAGTTAATTTTACGTGACGTCGTTAATTGAAATCATTTCAGGGAGTCGTATATTCTAAGATGTGTAAGTAGATTTTTGGTATTTAGAAGCTTTAAAGTGAATTCAATGTTTAAGGTTCGTGGACTTGTGTCTGAGCCATGGAAGGTCTCAGTCGCCTGATTGAAATATTCGGGATAGTCGACCACCAAGAAAGCGACTTCACTTTTCTCATTTCTTGAAGTATTTGACTATTGGCCCTTCTTTGTGTCGCAAACGTCCTCCTAGAGCATAACCCTCTTCCACTCTCCTCATCCAATGCCACTCTCTCCAAACACTGTCCAGTCGTATTTCACTTTCCCTTTTCCACCGTGAAAAATTGGCCTACGCGGCAACAATTGCGACCTTGTGGGCGTTCTGTTGAGCCAGCAAAACCCTTTGGCCGTCTGCGCCCGTCACTCCACAATCTTGCCCTCAGGCGTTGTCACCACGGATTTAGGAGACATATTTATGCAGGGGCACTTAAAAGGACTTTACGGTCGTCTGCCAGAGGGCGTAAGCGAGAGTGAACAGTCATTTGTTTAAACATCCGCCAGATTGTGGAGGAAGCGAGGCCTCCTGGCGACACGCCCCCGTTCGACCCCCGTCTCGTGCCGTTTCATCGCATCAGTCGACCGCTCCCTTTATATGCTCGTGGCAACGAAAACGGAACGGCCTCAGGGATGGGGAATCATTGAGGCGGTCAGAGATTTCCGCACGTTTTCATGTTTCCTTAATAGCCACCTTTGAGTACTGAAAGGGTATTATTGTCTGTCATGATCAGTGATGGTCGTAGGGAAATTTCGTAAACATTTGTCGTGATTCCCTTAAACCGTAGGATTTAAATCTCAGTTTTGGAGTTACAAATATCATGGTTAAGGAGCTCCTGAAGGCTCATTCAGTCATCAAAGCCTAGCTTTAATGCTAGATTTTATAATTTGTTCATGTTTTATGGTGAATAATACTGCTTCGAATTCTATTCGTATAAATTTGAGATATTTTGGTTGTGTGAGCTACACGATACCTTTTGTAGCATTATTGCAAGATTTTATTATTCTTTCTTACATTTTAAAGTAAGGAAATTGGCTTACTTCGTATATACTACTGTCTTCATTAGCATTGACTCCAGCAAGCCTAGAGGTTACGTTGCGAAAGCCCGCAATAATCAAGAGAGGCTTTGTCTCATAGACTTCTATTCTAGAGAAGATATACTCTAGATATTCTAGAGTAAGCTCGTAGAGATCCAGGATATTAATGAAAGTAACCTTTTAAAAACATTGACTGATTATTAAAGTTAAAAGTGGCACTAGAGTCGATAGGTATTGATGTGTCGGTGGACATTAATAACGGAAATATTAACGAGAGGAATTCATTTTATTACAAAAGAATGATCTCTAATTGGAACATGAAGGAAAATAGGAGAAATCTACGGAAGTGACAGTCCCAGCTTTTCCGCAAATTTCGTCTAATTGCGGTTTGCCCTCAATATTTTAAATCGCTGGCGATTGCTGCTCGATCGTTATACGTGATTTCATTACTTTGTCTTTGTACTCCGTGAACGTTTTATTCTCGTTGCGCAGATAATAACCTTTTGTTCCACCGATCCGTGAAATTATTTACACCTCACGAAAAGTTTATTAAAATGATCGCGAGAGATCGCCTCTGCGATCTCGTTGGGTTTCAAGGCGAGTGGAAAATTTCTGTGGAGTTTTCGTTTGTTGTGAGGGTGGCTACGAGTTCTCCGGTCTGTTTTCTCTTCTTTGCTCCGAGGATGGGAGCAATGATACGCTTGGACGATCCCAAGCAAAGACGCTTTCCCTTTTTTCTTTCGCGTTTTCGTTCTCTCTCTCTCCCATTACTCCATCTTTCTTTCCGTATTTTTTCCTACTCTCCGATGGCCTTCCACGCTCTCCGCTTTCGAAACTTAGAAAAAATGAGGGATGATCAATGGCGTACTTGCAGTGAGTTAGTTAAGGAATATTAGTCCCATGGGATTTTGAAGTACTGACGTCGGGAAAAACCACTTTTGAATGGCTACAAAATTCGAAACTTTTAAATTCACTTTCATTTATTTATTAATCTTATTTTGGCTTATCATATCGCAACTAGAGACTAATTGTTACTGCTAATTGAGCTATTACAGCGTATCTTAAATTAATTGCGAAAGAGAAGGCTTATCAAGAGAGTTTCAGCGATGGAGCAACTCATGAAATCCCGCGCCTTGATTTTCGCAAAATTGTTCGGAGTATCTGATATCACGTGACCTAATTCCCGGAATACTCATCTAGGCGCGATTCTTACTCGCTCCTAGGTATGACTAGCTAAAAGTTTATCTATAAATTTTGAATTAGTTTCTTCCAACGTTCCGTCTTTACGCTTCTGGACTGTAGTTTTACCGATTGATTCAGTTTGACCAGTATGAAAAAATATGGAAAAATGTCGTGCAAACGTATTTTATTCCGGAGCATTCATTAGAAAAATTCGCGAACCCTATACTTGTGTCTTTCGATGGGCTTTGTATCTCATGTTAACTGGAACAATTTTACTTTGCTATTCTCGGTCTCTCTATTCGTTATATACCGATAATGTTATTCGTCACCGCGAAATTCGATGATATTTTGTTTTGCTTTTTCAAGGGAAGGTTATCGGATATTTTTTCTTCCCAGCGACCGTAGCTAATTCAGTCGAATATCTCACAGTTGCCGTCGCACCTCCAACTCCAGCCGGGATGACTAGCACGTTTTCTAGTCTCAATCACGGCCTAATAAATGCGATTATCTGCTCTCATTGTATCATCCCTTTCCGTTCGGCCTCCCTCCTTCTGTTGCCGCCTCAGATTCGCTCTCCGGACATCTCAAGGCCTTTAGCCCTCCACTTTCTCTTATATTGCCGCCTCGTCTTCTTCCCTCAGACCCTCCCCCTCTCCGCGCACTACTCGTAAAATAGCGAGCTCGGCGCTGGCGAGGGTGAGTTGGTGAAAAGATGTTGACGCTGGGAGTGAATTAGCGTGGTGACCATCCCTCCTCGCACCGCAACCAACTCGCTGTTAGGGTAGGGTACGGTAAACTGGTCAACTTCATCTTCACGCGGTTTTTTTGTTCTCGAAAACTCATCGTCGATTCCCGCAGTGTCCTCGGAAACGTCTTCTCCCCCCCCCCCCCATCATCGAGATGAGGGAGAGCGTGCCTATGCACTTTATTCACGCCTTCTGCTTCCGTACCTACAGCTTCGGCCATATCGATCCCATTTGGCGGGCCGCCAAATCCGCCCGTAAAACCGTTTCCCCGACACCTATTGTTGGTGCAGTGCAACCTCCATCCCCCCGGGAGGGTTTCGCGTCTTGTCATTCCGTGCATGCGGGTCTATTCTGTAAGCGTAGCAAAGAGTGGAGATAAAATTCTGGTGTCAGAAGTAGAGCTAGGTTTGGCAATAGTGAATCCCCACTTGGTCACTGAGAGGTTACATCCCGTTTTCCTCCCGAGTTATGCGATTTGGCGAAAGAAAGGGTCATGAAGGATTTCATGGTTGAGGAGGTTGAAGATCGTTGGCGAAAATTTGGAGTGGAATTGATGGACAAGTATTTTTCCGCGGAGAAGGGATGAAAATTTAAAAGAAACGAAAATGAGAAATTATCGATGATTTTTGGGGAAATTTGAAGAATGCTACTCACTCGAAGGACAAATAACTTCGACCGGAGCGTACTCATAACCAAAATTTTTATATTGCCAATGCAAATGTGAATACATTAAGTAATTTTGTTCAGTAATTAATAAGCATGTTAATTTTCATAATTTACATTTTCTCGCCTTGGAGGTTTTCCAAGGTTTATACATCAAAGGATAATGACGAGGAAAATTTAAAAATTACGAAATTCTACCTCTCCATGGTCATTCTCTCCACATTTCTTCGGTTTGATGACTGTAGTAAATTACTATTTTATTAATATATTCTCTCTTCCATAGGAGAGTCCCAGATAGAAAATTAGAATAGGATTCACTTGAATTCGGTCATTTCAGAAAAAACCCTCTATCGAACGCGTTATCCCCGTCCACCTTCTCCACCCGCCAGGAATGAGCCCGCCTTCGTCGCAATGGGCAGCAGTCTAATCGTAGCGGCGTCCCTCTCTTCCCTTTGTTACCCCTTCGCTTCTAACGTCGTCTATGCTTCCCCTCGCATCCCCTGTAATCTCATTCTCCCGCCGAGAACTAGGTCAGTGGAGCGGGCGGGAATAGGCAGTCGACGCTAGATGCAGGAGGGGTGTCGACTTAGGCAAAGGGGTGGAAAAAGAGTCGATGGCGAATAATGGAGGTTGACAACTAATGCGATAGATGCATGCACGGCCGTACAGAGCAGCGATCCCCGAGATTTTCACCATTCCGGGCCCGTTTCCTACCTTTTCTTCACGGTCGAAATCTCTACGTCGTCCATCCCTAAGGCCCCTTTTTCGAATTCGTCACCCACTCATTTCAAAGTTGGTTAAATACGTTAAATATTTCGAGCCCTCAGTCCCCGGCGCTCGTTTAGTCGATAGAATGTTATTATCTGGCCCGCATGAGATGAAAGCTAAATCGTGGACATTTGCGCTTAATTTATGGACTCTTTTCCTCGGGGTTTCTCCGATAGGCCCGTATTCCTGGCTCGAATCGGTTAAGTTTCGTTTCTCGGTTCGATTCCGTCGTACTAGTCTTGTAAATATTGTCTGGCTGACCGCCGGTATGTCGGTTGCGGCTTTGTCAGTTGTAAAGAGACCCAAGAGCGGTTAACTGAGGGAATCACAGGTGTTGCAGCTGGGGTTTATTTTCAGCTTCGTGTTTTTGATCCGAAGTTTCTCCTTTGTATAAGATATTTCAGGTCTCTTGTAACTCCTGGTTAATTTTAGGAAGGCGTCTCTAATAACAGGCGTTTTGAAGCGACTAAACGACGTTTCTCGTTATTTTACTTTTGAGTCTTACAACTTTTTGTGAATATTGACTTTATAGCAAAGATTTATGACCAAGTAGTCGCTATTGTTTCTTTTCTTCGAATTATCTATTCTGATTCCCTCGTATTTGTGTGATTTTTTACACCCATCCATAGCACTGGATGGACATGTGCCTCGTATGCTCATCTTACAATATCTCTGGGATTTTTCTCGCCGGAACTTAGTTAGCTGTCGTCCCCAAATTATTTTGGAATAAAATTAAGTTACAACAAAGCGGATTTTAACATATAGGTTGAACTACCATTTGGTTTATACGAATCGCACGTAGACGTTTCTCTACCCGATCTGTTGCCAATTTCTTATCAATATGCGCACACGCTTTTCCTCCTCGAATCAATCCGCATTTTTTGGCCACGGTTGAGGAGATGCTAATGCCATCGTTCCCTTCGCCACGGCGACGTGAAGGGGATGCGAGGGTGAGGATCGCCGTGGAGTTTGCTCTTAGCTGCTCCTTCCCACCTCACTTTTGCCGCTCCTTCGCCAGACACCGCCCCAACCTTGGATTCAAGGCTCTTCCTGGACATCGAAGGAATGTGAAAGGCGCCTTTAGCCGTGGGCGCGTGAGTCCTCCCGTGTATCCGGCCGGTGGCGTGCGTAGTTCAAAAGAACACGTCCCCAGCGTCTTGCGGGGGTGGACGACGGATGTTCCTACGCATGGTAGGGAATTGGTCCGCGGAAATTCCCTCGCGAATTTCTTCGGCGGTCCTCGCGTGCTAGTAGAGTTTCTTTTGTTTTCGGCGATTCGTGCGTCACGATCTTTCCGTTAATGGGGCGGAGTTGGGGTGGTGCGTGATCTTTCGCGCCTCACCCCTTCTCCAAGGTCCCTCCGTGATGTTTGAAAACTAGAGGAAGTCCCCACAATAATGACCGGAGTGGAAAAGTGGTTGGATGGACGTCATTGGGAAAATTCGACCCTAGAGAGGATTTAATTTTTGGATACTCTTCTTGATTTGGAATGAAAATTTATCATCGGAAAGGAAGTATGAAAGAGTATGACTTCTGTTTTGCGTCATCTGCGAGTAGCTCCCGCGTCATGCTTAAGTGACGAGTCACCTGCTTGAGAGGATTATAATTGAGGTATTAGTCCGTTTCACTATTAAAACTCTTTACCTTATTATGACGGGAATGCGGAAGGGAGCAGAGAAGCTGTTTTTGATCATGAATATGTCAGCTATACTAATGCGATTCTTACTTAAGATATATGATACGTACATGATGGATAAGCCTAACCATAATTAACTGATTCTAACCTTTTGAATCACATAAAAGTAATAGTAATACCTATGGATAAATGTGTGATACATCTTAGGTCTCATTGTATCCAGCCAATTAAGTCGCAGAAAGGTCAATTTTCTTGATATTTTTTAACACAAGTTCTGGATTTTGTGAGTTGTGTTACACTTTGCCACCAGCGGCACTCCATTTATTCATTTATTGATATTTTTTGCTTGTTATCTTATTTAAAAGTTGAGGAGACGTTAAAATTTTTTTATGTAGGCATATCTAAGCTAATCAATGTATTTTTTTTTCAAAATAAACTTCAAAGTAATTTATAAATTAAAAATAGTGAAGTTTAATCATTGCTTGATTTTTCAAATTTTTGGCGGCATCTCTCTTCATTGGAGAAATGGCCTCTCAATGCTTTCCTTACTTCATGATTTTTTCATGTTAAAATTGAGAATTATATCCGGAGACTTAACCAATTGGTGCATTTTTTCTTGACAGGTTGATGATCAGATGAAGCTGCTTCAGCATTCATGGTCCGACATGCTGGTGCTAGACCACATGCATCAGCGCATGCACAACAACCTGCCGGATGAGATGGCTCTGCCTAATGGACAAAAATTTGACCTCTTGTGCCTCGGACTCCTTGGGGTGCCTTCGTTGGCAGATCACTTCAGTGACCTCATTGCACAGCTGGAGGATCTTAAGTTTGATGTCAGCGACTACATATGCATCAAGTTCCTTCTACTCCTTAATCCAGGTACTTATCAGAATTGGATGTCCTGAGGTTTTTTTATGAATATATTACTCTTGTTTGAAAGAATCTTGCAAAAATATTAATGTTAAAGTTTCTGTTTGTTTGAGTTACTATAGCAGTATATTTCTGTCTTTGCAGAGGTTAGAGGGTTAATGAATTGGAAGCATGTACATGATGGCCATGATCAAGTACAACAGGCGTTGCTTGACTACACAGTCACCTGCTATCCCCAGATTCAGGTAAGGCATTTTCATTAGAAATTTTCCCACTGTCTCCTTTTGCCCTTAAACTATCATTTATTTCAATTTCTAATTGTTTATTATTAAGTACAAAAAGCCTTTCAAACTCATTGCTGCTCCACATAATTTACATGGTCAAGCATCCCAATTCATGGAAGTAATTTTGTTTACTATTGATTTCATTTGAGTTGCCAGTCTGATATTAACTTTCTTAACTAATGTTACTGCAGAAAGATTTCACATCTTCTCAGTGAATAATCTGTCATACGTAAAAGATTTCCTACTTCTTTTTCTGTGTTTATTTGAAAAATTTTTCTCACTTTGTTGCCTGATTAACTGATTATTACCTGTAATTTTCTCTGATGTCCATCATATTAATGTGTTCACTTTATCTTTATAGGATAAATTCACAAAGCTGCTGATGGTACTTCCTGAAATCCATCAGTTGGCCAGCAGAGGAGAAGACCATTTGTACCACAAGCATTGCACAGGAGGGGCTCCTACTCAAACACTTCTCATGGAAATGCTTCATGCGAAGCGGAAATAGTGGACACAAATATAGTTATGAGTGATAGAAGAGTCACTGTTGTTATGATTTATGTAAGTATGCTTTTTCTGTACTCCTGTATCATTGTATACATCATACTATCAGAGAACAAAAATCATAACTATTACCTTTCAACTTGCTGTTTACAAAATCTTTAGCTTGAAGTACTTTAAAAGTCTATTACAGTACATGCGTTTACAAAAGTGTACTTCAACTGATATATAAATGGCAGGTTTTAAAGAATAAACTTTAGATTTATTGTCTTAAATTTGCACTCAAATGAATCGTTTTAAACCAAGTAACATCCCTCATACCTTTATTTCAAACTTAGTGAATCTTAATTTTACATAGCTAAATAATCATTTACAGCAAGAAAATT
Organism: Ladona fulva; assembly: GCA_000376725.2. Classification (NCBI taxonomy): domain Eukaryota; kingdom Metazoa; phylum Arthropoda; class Insecta; order Odonata; family Libellulidae; genus Ladona; species Ladona fulva. The sequence continues at coordinate 1,698,382 of KZ308183.1, read as the reverse complement.
GTTATTTCCCCATATCCTTATTCATCTAGTTTTTTACTGAAAGGTAATGAATATTTTTGAAGTTCGTTGATGGGTGATGGTGGTGGCATGCTGTTTCATGCTCTCTAGCTACATAGATTATTGCAAGTTTAATGGTACATTTATCCATAATGAAGATGGCATTACTCATAAATATGGTCTCAATTTATTGGTCTTTGGCTCAATATTTCTTTTCTAGAATTGTTTACCATCAAAAATGATTAACTTTGTTAGTTAATGTTTCATATTTCTAACTTTTTGAAGATCACCTTTAGTTAACTCTTCAATATGTAGTAATGTGAACTTGTACTTTATCCTCTGTGCTAGAATATATTAAAATCTTGATGTGAACTTTATTAGCCCTTTCATATGTTTGGTATTTTTGAAAAGTCATTAACAACATTTTCTCTCTCTTAACCCAGATTGGTCTACAAATCACTGTTGTAGCAGTGGGCATTTGATTGGCTGGCCCATCAAGAATCCCATGCTCCTTCATGTGTTATCATTCATGAGCTGTGCCTCAACTTCCATCTCTGCGCTTCGTTCGAACCTCAGAAGAAAGAAGTGCATCTCCAGCAAAAGCTAGGGCTGAGGAATTTGGGCCCCACAGAAAAGACACTTTTGAAACAAAACAAGATCTGAACTGATACAAAACGGGCCAAATTCTTTGTTTTTCCCCAGTGAATTTTACTAAGAAAAAACTCAAAAGTTTATTAGTTTATCATTGAAAGACACTGCTAATGTGAGTGAGGTGGTTTCAAGCCAAGCTGAAACGAAAAACGGTGGAAAGATTCTCCTTTGTCACAGGGAAAAATGGACGGGATTCGTTCCTGATCAAACGGACGCCTGTGAGCTACAGTAGTTTTTGGTGTACATTGTTGGAATTTGAGGCTTTGAGGTGTTGTTCCTTGGTTGGAATGGGATAGCGAGCGTGGGGGTGAAGGCATGTCTCCAAACTTTGCTCGTTTTCTTACCAGAGCCAACAGTAAATGAGGATGCCTGTGATAATGAACCCAGAGTGTATCCCCCAGCACTATCTGGTATGAGCTGGAGGCTGGTTTTTGTGATGCATCACTATACCACAAATACAGAGAAGCTGATATTCAGTTTGTATATTTTATGGAAAGTTTCTGTAGGGCCACGAAACGTGGCAGTTGGTAAACAAAGTGCTCTTGTGGCTTTAAAGACTAGTGATATGGCAGAAAGCAGTGATTTTTTTGGTACATGCCATTTGTTCATCTGTTCTACTAAATAGCAGCCAAGCGATGGAAAAGTATGTGCAATAAGTAAATTAACAAAAAGTACCTAAAATTCAATGCAGATTCAAACGTAACTTTTTAGGTAAATTGAAACTTTTAACTTTTGTATGATAAGGAATAAAAAAACTATGACAATGATGAAACATTTTGTCTGCAAGGCTTGTCGATATCTAGCCAGGAAATTTTTTAAGAAAATCATGCCTTTCAATTTTCAAGAAAGTGATGCCTTCATTAAGTACAAAGTCCAAAAAAGTCAGAAAGGCACTTTGTTGCAGCATAAAAAACTCAGGATTTGTAGTTGAGCTTACCCCTTTTGTTTGGAAGGGATTTGTAGCAGGTTGTTAGAGTGATACAAAGTGTAAAATGGCTGTTGAATTGTTGTATGTAACCTGAAGGCTCAGTTTCCAGCATAGGATGACTTCGTGCAATGCTTTTTTTTCCTTCCGAAAGAAAAATGAAGTCATTCTTGCCTTTGTTCGAATCAGACCACAATATCCTTGCTCATAATTGTTTTATTTGTGTTATTACATTTTCTTTGATCTTTTCTTGCATTTACGCATTCCAGAGAGTGACAATGTCTACCCTGGGAGGGATTCAAGGGCATCAAACAGTAGTAGGTTTAATTTTTGATGTATGATTGAGAAAATGACAGTGCATGTATCCAATGTTGTGATTGTACAACTCTGTGGAGTGTTTATAGAATACATTTTATGGCTATGTTTACATTTCTTTTATTTGCCATGTGCTAATCGAATAGGCTTAAAGTGGCAATAGATTTTCCCAACATTCCATGTAATTTTTTTAGCTTTTTTGGGCTTTGATGACACATTATTGGTTCCCTCAGAATGGAGCCAATTTTTGCTGTGTAATGGGTTGTGGGAGTTGAAGTTCTTTCTTGGCTATTGTGTTAACGAAGAAACCTTTAGTGATCTGTAAGTTCATTTTATTAACATTACTTCATCAACTTGTGCCTGGTGATGGACTAACAAAGGTTCTAGTTTTGTAGGAAAAAAGGATTATATTAAACAGTAGAGCAAGGCTGCTGTGGTCACTATGTTATTGTGTATAATAGGAATTATATGATGTGTAAATTAGTTGTTATGAAAATTTCTGTGGGCTGCTGTGAAATGAAGGTGCAGAGAAGTATTTTCATGTCAGTAACCCTATGTATCACGCATTCACAGGTACAAAAGTTACCTCACTTAATGCAAGGGATGTTGATCATCAGATTCATAATATTATATTTTTTCTCCATAGTTTCCTCTTGCCCACCTGACAAAACACACCAACACTAAAAACTAGTACTGCCAAGTCAAAAAAAATGTCCTTGTGAAATTAGTGATCTTCTAAGGATTCATTGTGAATATTATATGACCAGTGATTGGGCAAAAGTGAGGTATTAATTTTTCTAGGAAGTAAAAAAGGACTTTTATTGTTGTTAAACTTTTGTCATGTCATGATTGTATTGTTATGTGTTCACTGCCAAAAAAGGAATGAAAGATCAACAATTGACATGGCTCTCCAAGAAGGCATCCCTCGCAGTCATTCTCAGTTTATTTTTGCAAATTGTTTATAAAACTTTATATAGATTGAAGATCCATTGCGAAATGATCTTTACTCTAACCTTTAAAAATGTATAGAGATCGAAATATCTGTTTTTTTCAAACTATAATTGTTATAATGTACAGATGATTTATTTTATAAAGAGTGTGGTCCCATTTCATCTCAGAATGTTAGTGTTTAAACTTAAATGGGATGCGCATATTGTTAATTTGAAATGATTTATCTCTAAAGATAAGTATAAAAATACTTATATAAGATTATTAGGAAAACCTCATTTTTGGTTTAAATAAAAAGAACATTGCCTTTATGAGGCTTTTGGTACTTCCTAAATGTTGAATATGGTTTTTTGTGCTACACTGTTCCCAATCAGCTCCCAATTCATTTGTTACAGATGATTACTCTGTTACCTCATTCTTTAAACCATGTTGTCAAGTCACTGTGCCTGTACATACATATGATCCTGTAATGCTATTGTTTGTAAAGAGAAAATTACTGTATCCATTCTTCGGATATCAATTGTAAAAGAGAGTTTAGTGGGCTGTGGCTTGTTTCAAAGACGCTCATTTATGTTTTTATATAATGACAAGGTCTGCTCCTATTTTTTGCCTTTTTCCAATGAAAACATGATTGTTAAAAATGCCGGGAATGCTCGAGTGTCCCTTTGGCTACCTGACAATGTACAGTATTTTTTAAGCAGGCAACAAAATGGGGCGACTTTGAAACAAGTCATTCCTCAGATCAACCTCTTTTGTACCACAAACCATGTGCCCGTGGAGTTAGGCAACAAGTTGTAGAAATAAAATCCTATGGAGGATTTCCACATATACTGTGACCTGTTATATCATTTCTTCTTGAGTGAAACCTTGCAAGCATGAAACTGTAGAAACCAGTTTCACACGCTTAATCCATGCAAAGTTCATACAAAATTTCATTTGGTACTGATTAACAGAATAACCACTAATGATTGAAACATTGAACTCATTTGGAATGCAATGTTTGGATTATTAAGTTACATCTGACAAAATGGAGTATTCATGAAGGTAGCCTTCTCACATTGAGCTGTTTATTACACGACTAAGGTCTAAGAATAACTGAAAGATTATCTGTATTTTTGGCACAAGGAACTTTCATCCTATTTGCTCAGAGGAATGACACTTTCCGATACACATTATCAAATATTAATTTTGATTAAAAATAATTTTAAAAGAACTTAGTGCTTCTGTCATCAGGCAAGGTTTTGAAGATAACCATTAACTTACATGAGATTTGTGCATGGATAACTGAGACGTTTCCACCTACCTCACTGAGTGTCTCTCCCACTATAGAGATAACTACTTGATCCACAATATTCAGGGGAATTCCAAATGGCGATTTTGTAGATGAAGTTACATATAATACTTTTTAATTAATTAATAATATCAGCATCCAATTCTAACATATCAGTCCTGAAATTATGAAGACAAATGAGTTGGAATTATTGTAAGGCTTGGATATTTTGAGAAAGTGTATAATCCATAAAGAGATCACCTTCATGATCTTATAAAAATTCCTTTGAGCATCCATCAATAGCTTCATTGAGTTTTAACTTCAGATAAACACTGGTATCTCACTCATTTACAGATTTAGATACACTCACTTATTACTTTTATTGAGCACAATATATTGCTTGCTGGAGTGATTTATGAAGGAGCAACTTCAAAGAACAAATATCTCAGCTCTGGATTAGCAGTAATAATTTCAACTTAGAATTCTGCATGAATTAAGAATGGAATTCAGGGAAAAAAGCATAGAATATTGGAAATACACTGCAAAATTATAAAATATGGAAGACGTGGAACCTTTTCCAAAAATTTCATTGTACTCTAGCAATTTCAATGATTGATTGCCATTGTGGCATTCATTTGCTTGAAACTTCTTCATAGAAACTAACTATATGCAGTATGAACTGCAAAAACTAGTCCTTAATTATATCTGCTGGGATTGAGGCTATTGAAATTTACTTAGATAAAGGTAATAAAGCAGCACTTACATTTTGTTTAAAAATTAATTAATAAAAATCTTCAATAGGAAGTTTCCAGATCTTTGGATGTGATTCTCTTAAGAAATGTACCAGTGCTACTTTAATAAATTCATCATCAAGTCATTTATGACAAATAATAATAATTTCATTTGAGGAAATTAGTCATAAAGTAATTATAAGACATCTATGGGGAGAAGTAAAAGCATGCCCAAAACAAAAAAAATGATAATAAAGCCACAGTTAAGGCAATAAAAAGTCACCCAAGTTATTCAGTTTTATCACAGAGAAAATTACCTATAGCATTCCTAACAGCATGGAAAGGCATGATATTCTAGTAACGCATCATAAAATCTTAAGCAGTTTCTTGGTATTTCTTGAAAATGAATTTGACCAAATTATAATATTGTAGAATCACTATTGCAAATATTGCTAAAATTTTAATTTACACATTAGGAAAGAAATAGCAGAGGTTCAAGGTTTAATGAGAGCATTATATTTGCATGTTCTGGTTCATATGTAAGGATATTTAGGATATTTAAAAATAATAAAAAATAGAAAAGAAAGAAAGTATCCAAAGAAATGAAGAATAATCTGGTAGTATAAAGGCAAATGTTTAAATAAAATTTTCATTAACTCCTTACAAGCTTTTTCTTGTCTTTAAAATTTTTCATACTGATGTCTAAATAAAGTGATGTTTACCCATGACATAATAATCAGCATCTCAATATCTTATTTGTAAGGATATAAGTGCAAAAATGCATGCATTTGCTGAATACAGAATATTTTGAATGGTGGAAAGTTTAAAGCCTGGTAAGAGCAATACAAGAGAGTTAAAAAGTGAGATATTGATTGATTTCTATTGAGATATTACAATATAGAATGGCCCATTAATAAGGATAATATGACTTTTTTCACACCTTACAGCAAAGATATTCTGTTGAAGCTGTTTCATGACATGAAAAGGTTCCAAATGATTGGTAGATGCAATTGGAACCACACATTCAGGGACAGGGTACAGGATACATACTAGTTTGCCAGTCACATATGAAAAATTGAGTTCTTTTGTAATGGATATGAGTTTGTCAACAAAAATCCAGCATGCAGAATGTCATTTCAACATGATACTATGCCACAATGGAGGTTCTAAGACTTCAAGGATGGTTGTATTAAAAAAATAGTTGCTTTAGCTATTGCAGGGAATTAAACTATATAAACCTCAAATTATTATCTCTGAATTTGATTCCTGAAAAACATCTTAAAATATTTTGCATATTAGTCTAAATTTGCAGATCCATTAACTGGAAAAGTTTACATTTCCTTGAATTATAGAAATAGTCATTGAATCAAGGAAAGATTTTTTAATGCAGTAGTGTTGCAGTGTGTTATAGTGTTTGTGTTGACAATAGAAGTAGCCCTCTATTAATGACTGTAAAAATATTACTTAAAGCAAGGGGGTTAAAGATAAAAATAAATCTACTTTGTGGTATAACACAGAAACAGAGATTTTCAAAAGAAAAGGAAATTGGGCCATCAAGATTCCTGATATGGTGATGTTTCTTAATATAACTTCAGATCATTGGGAAATTTATTTATTGATCACCAAAATTCTAATACCAATGCCTCTCTTAGCTTTACCAGAAACCAATTTCAGGGTACATTGCATTTAATCCATTTTAGGGTTCTCATCAGACTGGATCAACAACCTTAGAAGTACTGTCCTCAATGGGGATTTTGTCTTTGATACGTAGCCCTTTACCTTTAATACCATCCATATCCCAGGAAAGGAAGTATGGTGTAGATATAAAACTCACTTTTGAATAAAATTAAGGCCAGTGAAATAAATATTTAGGACATTAATCGGGAATACAAAAAGAGACAGGGTTGGATATGAAAATTCATAAAACTGAATGGGAGATATGAGAATATATAGAGGAAAGAGCTTAGGCATAATTTCTTTTGCCACATAGTGAACGGAAAATGAGAGAACTGCAAAATACTGGCTGAATAAAGATTTTCTAGAGGAGACCAGTGAGTAGATGCAGAAGATGGATCAAGGAAATAAAATTGATACTGAAGGAAAAAGTAGAAGCTGACAAGAAGTTACATAGGGAATGTAAAAACCGGATCAGAAAAGATGGAGGAGGCTTGTCAATGATACCTTGTTTTTGACATGAATGGTGATGATGATGTTTATTAATATCATTAAATTAAAGTGATCATAATGTACAAGTCCTTCTTGACATATGACCAGGTTTCATTCTCAAGGACTGGTCATAAGTTGATTTGGATATGTCAAGTAAGATCAAAAATAAGCTATTAAACTATTATATATGTTCATACTTGATTCATTTATCTTATCTTCATTTTATAGGAGTTAACAAGGATCTGAAGAAATTATGTAAATAATATTAATTCAAAAAACGATAGTTTGAAAGTAATCTATGTGATCCACGTTTCCATGTGAATTTGCGTGGTATGATAGATGAATTTGAATTCTCTCTATCATTAACACTTTTGCTATGAATACGAATTTAATACAGAAATGTGTTGCATATGGCACATTTTTAAAAAGTATCAAAGATTAAGATAGAAAGAAAACAAAATTCTAGAACTGTTTCCAGCTTCAAAAATCATAGGATGTACCAGGGCCAGCCAAGAAGGGGGTAAATATATAGCACCCAAGCCCTCAGCTTGAGGGAGCCCCATTTTAAAAAAGTAACTTTTTATTTTGAAGATGATACACAATATATCTATGATAGATTTTGTTATGTCAAATATAATGTTTATTAACAATTATCTGCCCAATGAATAGAGGAAGTGGAGGAGGAGGCCCCATGTGAACTTGTACCCAGAACTCTGTTGGTAGTAGGTTGGCCCTAGGAGCATGAAAAGAGAGCAGCCTTAGAAGATTCTGAGGGATGGATAAAGTAGCAAAGCTACTATATGCATGCAACCTACCCAGGGCCAGCTTCAAATAATAATAAGTTAGACCATTGCCTCAGGGTGTGCAACAGAGTGGGGCCACTAGTAGCTCTCTGTAGCTAGAATTGTGCATTTCTTTCTTACCAATTTTAATCTTGCAGAAAATAAATCATCAATAAGAAAAAAAAACCTAAGGAGCTTCTTATAATCCAGAAAAGGCTAAATTTTTATCTGATCAACAAAGTAGTGTGTCCAAAGTTTTTGTTTTCAGATGATAGGAAAAACAATGATTGTAAGACATCAGGGATGAGATTTCCTATTCTTCCCAATAGTTTCATCAAAAAATGTTAAAAATGTGAGTCCCTTTTTGAAAAATGAGCTAATATAGTTATTAAATGAGGCTTAATTAATAATTTTATAGCATAAACTGTTAAATATATAACAATAGCTTTTTATGTTAATGGTCCATGAAAATGTTACCATCTCCTTCCTGATGGCAACACAAAATTGAAAGCCAAACCTTAACCAAATGCAGGCTCACAGACAGCCAAGTGGGAAATGCGTTCGACTTTGGTGAAAGCGGAGCCGGGTTCCATTCTCTGTGGGGACTCACATACAAAATAAACTTAGCTGTCAAAGCACTTTTAACCTACTACTCTTAACCAATCACATACTGCAGTATGCCCTGGTACACTCAATGACATAAAAGTTAATTAATGAAATCATTGTTAGCTTGAAAGCACTTGAAGAAAAGGTAGAAAAGAGAATAGACAATACAGAAGTCATCCTTTCAGAAGTGAGAACATGATTAAATTGACATTTGAAAGTTAGAAAATAAGACTGCAATAGATAGGAATTTTTTTTAGATAAGCTTGGAAAAAGAGAGAGAGAACTAGAATGGACAATATCAAAAGAGATGCATAAGATAAGGAAAAATATAGAGCATGATCAATGATAATATCACCATGCTTTTGAACAGAGACTCAGAAATTGTCTGAGAGCATAAATTCACTAGGAAAACCTTTCAACATATGCTAAAAATATTCTACATGAGTTTGTTTACCAATTTGCTTCCTCGAAACAATAACAATGAACTGAATGTAGACATTATGCCACTCAAGTGTGGCCTGAAAGTTACTTAGATGCAAAATGCTTTCATATGTGGCCTTCAACATGTGCTTACCATTTGAATGAAATAGGCTCTCCAGCCCTAATCTTAATGATTTGACATTGCATGGTATACAGATATAATTGATAATGATATATTATAGTCAACTATGAGCTTTTGGGGGTTGGCACAAGTCCTATCTTAAATTTTTCTCGAATTTGGGGCCCCTTGTACATTTTTTTTGCATTTCTGTATTTATAACAAAAGATGCACCTTGCAAATCATACTTGACTAACATTAGTCTTTCTCTTAGGTGTCTATGAGGTTTCATTTCAATTTGGACACACTCCAAGTGTGTGGGTAAGAGAAAATTTGAAAATCTGCTGGAAGTTGCCATCTATTTTCAATAACAGGAAGCATGGTAAATAACTGTGCAAATACTACAGAAAGAGATACAGAAATTCCATTTTCATTGACTTTATGAGGGCAGAAATTGGCATTTAGACATTCTCCTAAAATGAGTTCTATACATAATATTTACTTCCACCATCAGTGCCATCCTAACACATGGGGCCCCGAGGCATTTGCCCATGCTAGTCTGTGTATGCCAAGTGACTTGTCGTAAATAGAAATACATTTGATGTTAAAATTAATTCTATGAAATAAAGAAATGAAATTATATTTCCCTTACATTCAGATTGTAAACTATTTTTTTATATGAGTGCTTGTCATAGGGGCTCCAGCAAACTGGTTTGACCAGTGGCCCATATTGCTGTTAAGACAGTTGGCTACCATTCTCCCAGGTACAATTTATGTTACTATGAGCGTCCAAATGGATAGTAACTGACATATGTGACAGCCTAGTTCCACTAGGATCTAGCCCTACTGGTCATCCAGCCCCTGTATCAGAGTGTCAAAGGACACAAGTAGAAATGTGCCTGCTAAAGAAGATTGATAAGCCTAGTCAATAGGAATATAATTTAAGGAATATTTTTTAGCCACGCAATTGCAAATCCCAGGCCCTATATCTTTTAACATTCACAGACAGCTTAGCATAAATTGTAAGAATTCGTTCAAGTTTTAATTTTGTGATTGGATTGTAGTTTGTTACAATTTAAATTTACTTGGAGCCCTGGAAGACTATTTTTAGGTTATTTAAGTTCCTCTGTAAGTTCTATCATTTAGCCATGCCTTGTAATGCTTGATAATGGAATAAAAGAAGACTTGAAAAATATCCCTCATAGGCTAAGGTTGAGAATATATATCACAAATAAACAAAGATTCAAATTAACCCATAGTGATGCAAATAGAATAAGGATTTATCAATTATATTTAAGAACAACATGGAAAGCTTTCCTCACACTTAGAATTTTACAAGTGATGGTTTTCTTAATGGTAGTTTAAAGAACTTTTCATTAAGAACATACATTTTTTAAAACATAAAGAGCTAAGGAAAATTTTAGATGTAGATGAAATAAGTAGACACTTTGAACGCTTGAATATGAAGGTGAATTGGTTTGACATCTTCAAAAAGAAAATTGATAGATATATTTGAAAAGCATTATGTTTTCAAATAAACCATAAATAATGCTATTTGAGGAACTATTGAGTAACCTATGGGCGAAAACAACGTTAAAACAAGAGAAACTAAATAGTTTTCTCCAACGAATTTCAAAGACATAGTCAGCAACTTATAAATACTCCAGTTATAAGATATTATTAACTTATCCTTAAAAGGTAATATTTGATCCCTTTTAATGATAGGAACTGTCGTTTCAAATTACATTTACTATTTGAATCATCGTTCGTAATGGTTGTAACAGGGTAACAATAACATTTCATGCGCTCTAGCCTATCCTTTTCCTTTATACATACAAAGAGTAAAGAAAATTTTATTTTAAACTCCTGTGACGTAATTACGTAATTTTTTCTAAGCAAATTTATACTTTTGCCACGTGCACTATAAGTTTACTTAAAAGAAGTGAGAAGTAAGTATTCATGACAGTTATAAACTGGCTCCGAAATTTGGAAGGAGACATTACCTCACATGTAGTTATCGTAATGCATTAAGTAGTTAAACCAAACTGCTGCATTCAGCAATGAACAACACTTTTAACTGAGAAAGTAAATCTTTTTAAATAATTAATGCTGCTAACATAGCAATACTCCCCAAGTATATTTCATCGAACATATATAATTTAATTTCATCAATTTATTAAATAACCCTTACACAATATTTTAATAAGGTACGGAAAATACTCCTTTTGGACGTAATACTCTTTCAATTTCCTGTACTAAATTAAATATTATTAAATCCTGCCTAAGTGAATGCTCCAAAGCCAAACAAAAACGCTACAATTCAAACAATACCAAGAATTATTAAATTAGAAAATATGCACCATACATAGTATACATACTACTGAAACTACTCTGTACTTTACTGATATAATTGTTTTATCAAGTACGTGATGCCGGCCAATAATGAATAACCCTAAGATAAATTTTTACCTGGTCACGCTAAGTTACTACGAAAATTACAGTGAATAAATTATTAATAGAATCCGTTTACTCCTCTATGTATTACCAATCATTTATCCGTGTCTCTAAGAAAAGATCTTAATTAGGGTTAGTTCATTGAAGACGATATTTCTGTTTATGTATCCCCGGGTAAAAATGCCCAAGTTTATTTGATGCATACGTGAACCTCAACGCCAAACACGTCAACCTAATATATTTCACCAGGACTTCATTACTACAAAAAGAATTTGTGTAAAGTATCAGCGTAACTTTCCAAAAAATGTTTCATTTACCAAAAAGATTCACTGTGTATTCTGCTTAAAACGCAACAATGAGGAAGTATTACATCTAAGTCGGGACGCGTGTACACTTAGTGTAACACCTTTCCTTGCGAAATGAAATGCCAAGAGGATGACTCTTACAACACTATTTCCATAAAATCGTTTCCTACTCGCTGATGAAAAATTTACAAATGATATTTACTGTGAATCCATGGTACTCTGATAATTTGGAATTTCTTTAGGATATAATGAAATGCTTGCTTTAAATTTGCCGTTGTAATGGAAATCGCTAGAACTTCACATCCACGCAACATCGCATAATTTCACTTTCTACAGGAAATAAAGTGAGCAGCGCTATTCACATTAGTCATTCATCCCTAACTTAAAATATACCCAATGAGAGTCACTATATAATGGATTTTCTAGTAAAACAATCTGTTAAATTCAATTACAACACGAAAAATTAAAAAAAATTGGAGAAAGCTCTATATTCTTATTAACGGACAGCGCCATCTGCCGCTACACGGGTGTTTACGAGACTTTCCGAAAGTGCACGATGGGACATTACTGTAACTGCTGTTGTGATCGCCATGATGTTGTTGTGAGATTTGTATTATAATTTTCTTCCCGATGTTGGACTTAGGACTATATCAATGTAGAAGTTACGGTTACATCAACAGGGGGAACCAGGGAAGCTTTTCGTGGATACCAAAGAAAGCTTCAAACGTATTTGAAGCTTTCGAGGCCGTATTCATGGAACTATGAACCTGGACTCGTTGTCATTTACCTTGTCACAAATAAGTTATTTGGTTGTAAATTTAACTAAGAAAAATTATAAATCAAGTGCTCAGGAAATATCGCGTGTAAGTATGAATACTATAGCCCATTTTTTACCTCCATATCGAGTTTGTGGACGGGTTTAGAGTAAATGCAGCGTTGATGCGTTATTGTATCATCCAACATTAATTTTGCAATATTTTGTGGTATCTTCGCTGTATTATAAGCTTCGCATTATTTAAGTATCAATTATGATTATCTTAATCATTCCTCAAGTTCAGGATTGGTTTATTAATTTAATTTTTATCAGAAACATTGAAAATAGGGCATCCTTGAGAAACTTGGCATCGTTATGGATGTACTCTCTCCTTTGTTTCTACATTCTGAAATTTTTGTGGTAAAGAGTGGTTGTGATGGCTTCGGCGTTAAGAATACCCTAGTTAACTCAAAGTTCTTCAAATATCAGATTTGTATCTGGAGTTAAAGAAATTATTATGTTGTAGGCAGAAATAATGTTTTTCTCATTTCTTTACAGCTGGTGGCATTACACGGCCTAGAAGCAGATAGACACTTGCTGCGCTGTCTCTTCTCACACGTCGATTTCAGTGCTGAGGGAGGCAAATCCAGCGGCAAGGACTTTCATCAGACTCAATTGCTCATTCAAGAGTGCTCTACTTTAACTGCGAAGCCTAGCTTTATATCTAATCTCTGCTACGCTATTGATAATCCCCTTCACCACCAGAAGGTTTGAATAAAAACAATTTTACAGTTTCAGTTCTAGCTTTTATTCAGATAGACTTTTAACTAGCTGTATATTAATGACTGACTTTTATTTTAGACTTTGAAACCATCTGCACAACTTCTGCTACAGATCAGTAAGGTTTTAAAACTCACACCTATCCAAGAAGTGGTATTTGGTTTAGCTTTACTGCATTCCTCAAATTCTGATACTCACAACTACGCTGCTCAGTTTGTGAAACAGAAGCTACCTGATCTCATTCGGTCGTACATTGACGTTGGTAACTATCCAATGAAAGTTAATATTGTACTCTCATCTCCTGAGTTTATTGAATTGTAAATGCTGATCATTACTTAATAGGAAGGACAAGTGGCCAGCAGGAAGGAGGTTTGCACGACGCTGCTCCTGAAGCTTTGCATCTTATACTCAGTAAACTCTTACACGGACCCAAAGACCAATTTGGTAAATATTAGATTTGGTAAATGCATTTAGTTGGCACTTGTGATGTTTTCATTTGTACTTAAACTACCAAATATAATTTCAGGTGTTTGGCCCGAGACCAAGGAAGCATTTCTTAAAAACCTGTGTCGGGATTTTCACAGGGAGTTAGTACCTGTAGTTCTCGCTCCATTGTTATATCCTAATACCCCAGATTTTCCTATGGAAAAGGTTGGCCAGGAGCATTCAACTATGGCTAATTCTTTGGTGAGTGTTCATTTTATCAAATATATTCAGTGAGTGTCATTCTTTCTAAACATCGTATGCATTATGTTAGCAAATGCTGAAGTAAAATTTGCTAACTCTTAGGACATATGTTAAAAGACCTGTTCATTAATATGCTTTTGCTAATTCCATTGAAACTTAGGAAGAAATGAAATTGTTTCATTTAGATCACAGTGTATTATAACATTTTCTTATCTTTGCATAACTGAGACCTTGTTGTTTCATATTTAACGAATTGATGAAAATTTATCCTCACTTTAAGTAATCACTGACAATAGCTTATTGTTTTATCCATCCAGCGGTTATAGTCTCCACAATCTTAATAACTACATTAGTGTAGGGTATTGATAGCTTTTCCACTTACTTAATTGGCAAAAGAAAAAGATAGTTTGTCTGCTGGAAGTATAATGTTACATTTTTATATCCGTATTTATAAATTCTGTTTAAATGGGAAACTGTAAACATATGTTCATAATATCCCTTCCATTTATTGAAAGGCTTTGGGCGAGTGATTCATGGATTAGATCATGCTTCGTTTCAGATTGGTATAAATCCGTTTTGCTGAGTTCAGATGTGAAAAGATTTTGAGAATATGAGCAACAATCTTTCTAAGTATAAATAGTTTCATTATTTACAATTCACTTGAAGTTATCGGTGGTTAGACAAGAAATGTCCTAAGTCTTTACTTAAGAAAGTTAGGAACTAGTAACTATTTGAGAAATTTTTTATTGTCCATTTGTTCCGTTATTGTTAGCAAATGATGCTAGTTTTCCCCTTTCTGTTTTGCTTCCATTATCTTTAAAAAATGTAGAACAAGATTATGAAATATTTAGATGATCTGCTTTGCCTCAAGTCTGTGATGTTGAACTTGCATCCGCTGCCTTTCACATTAAAAATTTTATCTATCTAAATTCCAAATGATCATGCTTTTATTTTAACTTTGGCTACTTTGTGACTAATTATTTTTTTGTTTAACAGATTCCTATTAACTATAAACCTTATGAAATTGATATTAATAATATCGTAAAAGTTGCCACTTGTTCAAATTTAAATCCCTGGTTATTAGTATAACTAGACAAAATGAAAAAAATGTTTTTTCTTTCATTTCTTGTCATAATTACATAGAGAAGAAAGTAGGGCAGGTTATCTAGAGAGAGGGAAGTAAAATTAATCTCTAACTCCTTTTAGGTAATATTTGATGTCATTTTTGATCCTTGTGTTTTTAGTTTTGTTTGTTAGGCCTTTTAAAGATAAAAATGCTCGGAAATTTTCACATAGTATGTTTTTGTTTACATCCCTCATGTTGATTTTTTTCAAAACAAACAAAAGATAACATTTAAGTTGTATAATTCATTAAGTATTAATTGCTGCAGAATTGGTACTTTACATTAATTAGCTGATTTCTGACTAGTTTGTTTTTAAGATTGTTCTTGGAATCGTTGACGTAGCTTACAAAATAATAATTTAGACCGAATAAAGTGATTCCTCTGCTGTTCTTTTAAATTCAAATTCAGCCTTGACTGATGTTAATCTTACTTGGTGACTGCAATTTGTATCACTTTAAGTGTATACTTATTTAAATTCATTTCACATAATCGCTGATATTTATTATGCTTACTTTTTTGTATTATTCAGTCATTTTTATTATAGTAATATAAGTTAATTGGTAAAGTATTTCATAAATATTAATAATCTTTATATTTTTTAAAATAAGATATTCTGCATGAGTAGATAACACGTAAGCACTCATAAGAATTTCAATGCTATCTTGTTATTAATGAGTCCATTTTATGATACCAGCCAAAATATCTTCACTTAGATAATGGATTCATCTCTTTCTTCAGAGTCGCTCATAATTTTGGTAGCTTTAGCTCGTTGAACTTTAAGTTCCGTAAGACAAGTGGTATTTTACACCTACAGCTAATTTAATGGATTTAAAGGTTTATTATTCAGCCATTACTTTTTACTTATTAAAGTTATAATTTAATTTAATTACTCTTTATATTCAAATGCAAATCCTTGACTTTATGATCCACTGAAATACCCATTGTTTCAATACCATAATATTGTTTTATATGTTGCCAATATACCAATATATTGGCTTATGGATATAAGTGAAAACTGCAAAGGGCCAATGTCTTAGCTCCATTAATACATGTTCAAATGCTCTCACCTCTCCGAATCAGTGTGCTTTTGGTACAAATCCCTTTTCTACATTGTGTGTTCTCATTTGCCATAGAAAATATCATGAGTCTCATCTTGTCTTTACTCTGTAACTCTCTGCTGTCCTCAGCCCTGGCATAGAATTGATAGAGGCAAGCAGTATTAACGTAAATAATTAGACTTCAAGTTTGAGTATGTCAATTTAGATTCAAAAACCAGGAAAACAGCTAGGGGGGTGGCTAATGGACTTAACCCCAAAGGTTCCATAAATATTTCTTTTAAAAACTAGTTCTCAAGGGTCTCATTAATAATTGCACGCTTAAAATGTATCTATATAGGCAATACTTTCTTATGACGAGATTAAATTATTTCACATTGCAAGTTGATAGGAGTTAAAAATTTATTGGTTACAAATTAAGTTCAGTTCCCCTCAAGCAAAAATTGTAGATGCACCTCTTCAAAACATTGAATGAAACTGGTTGATTATTTTAACTAATGTTTAAAAATTTATCCGACTAACTTGTTGCTAGACGGTTTCCTTTCTATCAAGTCTGTTTGTGAGTTACTGAACATAGCGTTTAACATCTTTCCATGTACATCATATTATACAGGAAGGTAATTAATTGTTGCATTCTGTGATATTCTAGTTTTTTCTCCCCTATCAGCCAAGATGCTGTAATCTTTCCCTCATCCAAGTTTTGAGCTCAACTATTAATTTTAAGTGTGAATGGTTCTCGTAACATAAGATGTACTATATGTAACACAACTTCCAGCATTACTCCTCAAACTTCACGATGAGTGATTATGGGGAATTGCTTCTCCGTTCTGATAGCGTTCTAGAAGTCTGCTAATGAGATAACTACTCAGGGAATAGAGGATGTGAAAACAATCCGGTTAGATCAGAACTTGAACCTAATTTTTCCTGTTACTGGCCTGCTGCTATATCCATAGAGATATCATGCTGTTATTTTAGGACACTCCAACAGAAGATAGGAATATGCAGATATTTTGAGTTTTGGTCTTGTCGGACTTTTTCACATTCACTCATCCTTTTGGTTTTTTTTCTTGCTCCATGACTTATTGTCCTGAATAATATATCATCCTTTTCAAGGAAGTTACCATAAGTAATTATTATCTCTAGCCAACTTGAGTGGTACAATATGTGCATTTTCTAATCAGTTTTCCTAATTTCCTTGAATCTAGATGGACAGCTCCTTAGCTGACCTGATAGCAGAAGTAGGTTACGGTTTCTGTGTGTCTGTGGAAGAATGCCGGAACAATTTAGCCAGTCTCTGTATGAGGGGAGGGAGCGGCTCAGGAAATCTGTCGGGTGTGAGTGGAAACAGTGGCTCAAGATCAGGAGAAGGTTTAGCATCAGTGCTGACTCCATCTGCAGTTGCCCGAGTGTTGGGTATGTTTGTGAGAACTCACGCAGGATTAGAGGAACACGTGGCTCTGCAAAGTTTGAGAGGATCAACGGGTGGTTTCTGGCCAGATGGTGGAGGGGGGAAAGAGAAAGGGGATGGGGGAGGAGGTAACTCTAATGCCAATCACCCTGTCACTTGGAATGTGGAAGTGTTCGTCCAAGTTTTGAAAGAGATGGTAAGTGTTTTCATCGCATCACTTTGAGCTTTTGAATTCTGTTGTTAAGTTTAAGTTAACTATTTTACTACTGCTACGTTACTATTTTTCTACCCACATTTAACCTCTAATAATCACAATTACTGAAGATCAAGGTTATAGCAGTGAGAAGTTTATCTACACAAAGGCTTACCAACATATATCTTGCTGCAAGAGACCTTGATACTAATTGTTTATCTGTGACTGATCGTTATTAAATTTGGGATTTGCTTAAACATCTTAAAATTGGTATGCTTGTGTTTTTTGTTTTTACTTATAAAACCAATGTGATGTTCCAAGTAAGCCTATTGTACATGTATCTTTTGAAGATATACACTTAAAGTAATTGAAATTAAGTGGAAGTTAAAAATTATCTCATTGACACATCACTGTTGACTAAATTCCCCCAGTTGTCAGTTGAGATTGACCTGTTGGATACCACTATAAATTCCAAAAACAATTATTCTTCAATTTACCATACTCGATGACCTTTTTTGTCATCAATGTCGTCTTTGATATTTATTATTTGGTACCTTTTCTTCAGTTATACTATGACAAAATGTAGTGACAATATGAAAGAATTATATTTGATAGAAATTAAAAAATTTAACTTTTTATTCAGGTTCCAAATCTCTTATGGACAGAAGTTATCCAGGAACTGGATCACCAAGATTTTGTCGTAAAAGATAGGCAAGGATTGAATCTCTTGTTCACTGCTCTAAGGTTGGGACTACAGAATCAAGGTTTTCGTCCAGAAGTGTTTCCTATTGACCGATTGTACAGACATTGGAAGAATGTGGATGGACAGGTATAACATAAAGACCTTAAATATTCTGAAAATACAATTAAGCTGTTGTGTGGCTTATTGATAATGGTAATGATAATTATGCCTATAAATTTTCTGTTAAGTCATGAAATCCTTGTCAAAAACAAGTTATGATTTTGGTTTGGAATATTTTTTGTTTTGATGTTCACCACAAATCTAGACCTCTCCTTATATATCATAGTTTTTGGTGTTGGTAAATTTCTCTGTGTATAGATGCATATATATAATAATCCTGCACATTTATTATTCTTATTTTGTAACAATTTCTTGTTTTTCTCATAGTTTTCCTTAATACAACAAATTCTAAACAATTCGGACATATTTTGCTTTGCTGATTTTAATTTCCATGCGGTTCAAGTGGATATTTTGAAGGCTCCTCCTGAAAGTGATAACAAAGAAATAGCCACTTGGTGAGTATATAATGGAAACTCTTTGAACCATACAAATTGTTCTCTCCTAACTCCTTAATACTTTAAATTTCAGGCGGTCCTTGGATCTTATTGAAACTCTCCTTTTTCTATCAGACCGTGGTCTGTACTCACAAGTTCAGGAGATTTTTAAGTTTCCATTGCAAAATTGTCCCGACATTTTGCTTTTAGGACTTTTGCAAATCAGTCACTCCATGACAGTCTTGCGGCAAGAATTGCTCAGTAGCCTCATTCCAATATTCTTGGGCAATCACCCCAATTCTGCCATAGTTCTACATCATGCTTGGCATTCTCAGGTAAGAGCTTTATATTAGTGATTGGTTATCTTAAATAATGCATTAAACCTGCTGTATTTTACCTCATCTAGAGATAAGATTGGCTGCATTAGTTGTAGTTATATTTAGTGATAGAGATAAAAGGGACATCTTCTTGGGCACATAAATGCAAACTAGTGAAGACCTAATTGATCCACAAAAGGAACATATCATTGAAATGTGCTGACATTGTGCCATTAGAGATACAGACAGTCCTTATTTGTTTTCATTTGTCAGTTTTGTTTGTTGTTGGTTTGTTGAGTTATAATTTCAATATTGTGTTCCAGTATTAAACTGTGATAAATATCTACCTTTCTTATTTTATTATTTTTATTCAATATATGTGTGATATAAATGCAGGCTTAATACAGATTTCTTTTATCTGAATGTATCTTCCAGAATGTGCCTATCAGGCCGCTCATAATGCATGCAATGGCCGATTGGTATGCTCTTGGAGATAATGACCAGAACAGGCTAACTCGCATTTTTGACGTGGCTCAAGATTTGAAAGCTTTATCATCACTCCTGAATTCCCATAACTTTTTATTTGTGATTGATCTTGCCTGTTTGGCTTCGAGGAGAGAGTATATGAAATTGGACAAGTGGTTGACTGACAAAATACGAGAACATGGGGAAACTTTCATCAGTGCCTGCGTAAATTTTCTCCAGGTTAGTTTAGTATTGGTGTGTTATTAGTTACTTGGTCTGCCTTTGATCTATCTCTGCAACCAATTCATTGTTATTTTATTTTACGTTCTGTATTATGAGCTGATTCAATTTTTTCTACCCAAATTCCAGCGAAAATGTCCACAAACAGTTGGTGGAATGGTTAAGGAGGAAAGTTTGCCGAAGTCAGCACAATTGCCTCATGAATCTCTGACTACAATTCTTACTTGCCTTCAAGTTTGTGCTGGGTATGTTGTTATATTTTGGAAAAAATTCACCCACTATCAGTTGCAACATGTTGACTTTCACTGTAAAGTAGAAACTCATTATTTTAATTATTTATTAACTAGCCCCATTGAATGAAAATTCATGGATGTGTCTGACATCAGGATGTTTATACTATCATGTGAGCTAGATTATTGAAGTGAATTGTTAAATTATTTTTAATTTCTGCAAAATCTATTACAGGAGTGTTTCACAGGAATTATCTGATAGAATTCATACAATGCTGACAAACTGCAACCTTTTGCTCAACAAACCTCGCCAACCTCCTCCAGGAGTTATCAGAACGCACAGAGGGATGGAGACTCCATTTAATCCATCATCCATTGGAGGTCAGGTATGTGAAGCAGATTGCACAGTGATGGTAAATAAAAGGTTTCATTGGATAAATCACCAATTGGAGATTGACATCAGTGCATTATTTACTTAAGTTTATCTGCAAGTGAATCTTTTAATTGTTTTGATAGAAAATTCAGCGCCTTTGGTTATCATTTTGTTATTTGGGCACATCTTGAAGACTAATTTACTATTTGTAATGGGTGAGATGGATTATTTTTCATCTACTTATTTACTACTACTAATAGTATATTTGGCTCTTGATTTTAATTTGAAACTCACACCAAGTAGAATGGAGAGAAGAGAAGTTCCATGTTTATTTTCCTTCAGGGAAATCCATGGCAAAATAAATTTGGAAGTTAATGAGTCACTATTGATTGTATGATAAAAGAGTGTATTTAACTGGTTATGAAAGATACGGTCTCTGGAGTAACTTTGTGGAATTCATATTGATAAAATATAAACTTCTGTTGTAAATTCCACGTAAACTTTAATCCATGACCAGTTTCATTGCCATGCAACATCATCGCCCTCACTTGATGTCCCACGGCATGAAACTTGTTGTTTATTAAATTTTATGTGGAATTTAATACAGAATTTCTTAATTCATTAACTGGTTTTGTTTTAAAGCTCATTATCTATTTGCTAGGAGGAGAGTTTGAAGTAAGCACCCTTTTGAATTGAACAGTAAAATGTTATAACACGTTCAGCACCCATGGCCACTATAGTGGCCATTGGTAACCCCCGTGGGAGGTCAATGGCCACTATAGTGGCCACGCGCAGGCTTCAGTTTCCTATGCGCTCACATCCACTGGGCCTCTTTGTTTAGTTTCCCTCTTTCTCTGAGCCTTCGGATAGCTCCATATTTTTTAATATTGGTATTGGGTGGACTTTAAATTTCTGTTAGGCAGCGAACATGTTAAATTCAAATGGTGTCATCCTGCGCAAGATAGACTGGGTATATAATTTATCAAGTCAGGTAGTTGTGCATATCGGCTTACTTCAATTTTGTTGTTGGCTAATCAAGTGACAGAAAAGAACTGGAGTTTTGGTGTGCTGAAACGTTACAAGCCCTCCAAAAACTCACCAATATTTCTCGTTTCAGAGTTGAATGCATACTTGACAAATGATGAACTTCATCTTATCTGTGGGGGGTAATTTACTGCTGTCCTTATTCGTTGGCAATTTCCTGGTTTAAATCGTAGTGGATGTAGTAGGTAAATGTTCATTTTATGAGTTTTTGCTTGGACCCTCCTATCATGCAGCTCTTCCCCGCCACCCAGGTGGATCCCATTGCTGGCCTCGGGTCTGGCATCTCCAATATGAACCTCAGTGGAGGAGTAACCAGTGCTGTGGGAGGTGCCAGTGGAACAGGTACTAGTGCTGCCCTTGGTCCACCAAACAACTCCACATTCAACCTACCTGGTACGCTTGGTCCTCTAGTGCCTGCGCCTGGTTCACCTTCTCGTCTTATGGGTCCACCCTCAGCTCCACCTGCTGCTGCCCCAGTGGCTCCCTCGCAAAGCCCGTTTCCTATGATGCCCATGGGCTCTCAGCCACAACCGCAGCAACAGCCACCACAGCCCCAACAGTTGCATTCAAGGCCTGTAGGTACACCACAACAGGTTGGGCCTTCTGGGTTGCCTCTAGTTCCTGGTGTAGGTGTTGGTGCTGTTGGTGCTCTTGGAAGAATGGGACCTCAGGGAGGGGTGGACAGAACTCGGCTGGGTTAGTAACTTACCTGTTTTGACGCCGAGATTATATTCCCTTTTTGAGTTGTAACATGAGTATGTTCTCTAAATGTTATACCTCATCCTATGATGTTTTATCTGTTTATGTGATTTACAATATTTCACAAAAAGGATATTAATGGAAACATATCTTGTCTCAAGATTTGCTATCCCAAAACTTGGTGAATAGTTCTTAAATTGATATTAGCATTGCTTGGATCAGAGCTTTACATTTCCTAATTTCAGCCACTAAATGTCTATTTCCAAGAAGCTCCCTACCATGATACTTTTGAATTTCAGTGTATGCAATCCTCTATGGAAAAGTAATGATAGGACCTCTGGGTAGCCATTTGGGTAACGTGTTCGGCTTTAGTGAAAGCTGTTCCAGGTTTGATTCCCAGTGGGGATATTATGTGCAAAATTATCTTAGCTGTTAAAAGCACTTTCAAAATCATTTCTATTGCCAAGTAATGATAGACATTTTTAATGATTTAGTTTCATTAAAATTTGGGCCATTTCTCCTGTTCATGTATGTTTTTACACTTCACAAAGGATCATTCCATTGCCCTTGTTTTGGTTCAGTTATGTACTATTATAGTTCAGTGAAAATGCTGCTTTAGGAAAAAATGTTGGCATTGTTGTGATCAAATTTAAAGCTTAGCCATGTTCCTACATTTTCCAAGCTTGAGATATAATTGCATAAATATTCTTAACAAACGATCTCTTGTTAGGGTTTAGCTCATGCACCATGTATAAATAAGGTAAAATCTAGCCTCAGCTTCAATAGTGCTAGTGTAGATTATTTAGTAGATATTTTTTTAGGAAAATGAGTAGGTCAGACAGTGGGTTTTTTGGGAACGAAATATTCGTTAACGAGCGAGTAACGGTGAAACCGCGGATAAGCGTGATAAAAGATAAGCGAACTTTACCAATAAACCCAATTATAACTGCAAGCGAAAGTAAAATAACAATTGCGATAGTTAATTGTAGAAGCGTTAAAAATAAAGTATCCGACTTAGAACATCTTATTCGTTGCCACAACACCGATATCATCATAGGTACAGAAAGCTGGTTAAGCGAGGATATAAGTGACAACGAAATATTTCCAAAAGATTTCACGATCTACCGTCGGGATCGTATAGAAAGAACAGGAGGTGGAGTCTTTATTGCGGTTAAATCTTCTCTCCAGAGTAGAGCGCAGGTCTCGAAGGACAGTGATATAGAAAGCGTCTGGTGTACCATAAGTCAAAAAAATAAGCCTAACATCAACGTATGCGCGTTTTACCGTCCACCAAACTCCCCACGACAGGTTTTGCGAGATCTTAGCGATGAAGTAAATTTCTATACTAGTAAGAATAATCAAAGTATAACGATCATAGGGGGTGATTTTAATCTTCCGGATATAGACTGGGAAAATAATTGCATAAAGAAAAGGGCCCGGGACTCCGATTCGTGTAGAACGTTACTAAATATGCTTCAAAAAAACGCATTAAGCCAAACAGTAAAATCTCCAACTAGGGGTGAGAACATACTCGATCTATTCCTAATTAACTTCCCTGAGCGTATCAAGAATATTTCGAATGACGAGGGTCTTGGCGACCATAAAGGCGTATTCATAGATATCGACATCAAATTAAGCAAACATAAAAAACCAAAACGTAAAATCCATCTCTTTTCCAAAGCGAACTTCGAGGAATTTAACGAAAAATTAAATACCGATTTCTACTCATTTAAGTCGCGCGTATCACAAATGTCCACCGAAGAAACTTGGAAAATTTTCGTCGAGATTATGCACAATTACATAGACATTTATATACCATCAAAATATTCTAATCACGATTCCGAACCTAGATGGTATGATCGCGAGGTTAGAAAGACTCTTCGCAAACAAAGAGCACTGCACGGGAAATTAAAGGCCATAGAGGGAATAAACCAGTCTGATTCGAGTCCAAGAAAAGCATTACTGCTACAGAAACATAAGAAAGCGAAATCCGACACCAAGCATGCTATGCGTAACGCCCTCAGCAATTTTAAGAAAAAATTTCTTGGGAAATGCTTAGAAGAGGACCCCAAATGTTTCTGGTCCTACGTTAGAGATGTACAGGGAAAGATACAAACGGTAAGCTCGTTGAGAGATAGCGACGGAAATGTAACTTGCGATGCGAAGAGGAAAGCGAATATATTAAATATCTTTTATCAAAGCGTATTCACGGGCGATAGTTCCAGAGATACCCTTCCGGAGATTAATACGCTCTCGTCAATGGAAAGTATATGCTTTACTGAAGATGGAATTGCAAAACTCTTACGTAATATTAAGCCAAACAAATCGCCAGGTCCAGAGGGTATTCCGGCTAGAGTATTGAAAGAAATGGCAGAAAGCGTCGCCCCTTATCTCAAAATTATATTTACCAAGTCCATGCGCGAAGGTAGAGTCCCAGTAGATTGGAAGTCAGCGAATGTTACGCCCGTTTATAAAAGTGGATTGAGGGAGAACCCAGGAAATTATAGGCCTATCTCATTAACTTCACTCTCCGGAAAAGTAATGGAGCACGTCGTTGTTAGCTCACTTATGAAGTTCTTAGATAGCAATCGTTTCCTCAGTAAGAACCAACACGGATTTAGAAAGAACCGATCATGCGAAACCCAACTAGCTCTATTCGTCCACGATATCTTAAAGTCTGCCGAAAGTAAAAAACAAGTGGACGCTATTTTCCTTGACTTCAAGAAAGCTTTCGACAGGGTCCCCCACTACAAATTAATTTACAAACTAAAATTAGCAGGTATCAACAAGGAAATAATTGAATGGATAAAGAATTTTCTACACGAGAGAGAACAGCAAGTGGTACTTGATGGCGTTAGTTCGAATAAAGTCAGAGTCACTTCAGGCGTACCCCAAGGCAGCGTAATCGGACCTTTACTCTTCCTCATTTATATCAATGACCTAAGCGACAAGATCGATAGCAATGTGAGGATATTTGCGGATGATTCGGTAATATATAGAGAAATATCAAGTGACGAAGATAGTGCTTCACTCTCAAACGACTTAGCTCATATACAAATGTGGTGCGAAAAATGGCAGCTAGATCTTAATGTAGATAAATGCTCTGTAGTAAATTTCTTCGAAAGGAAACAATTGAGTCAGAACCGCCCGTACAAAATTAGTGGAACGAATTTAAATGTAGTCGACTCAGTAGAATATCTTGGAATCACCCTAACCAATAACTTAAACTGGAGCACACACATTCGAAAAATATGCGGTAAAGCAACTAAAAAGCTCGGTTTTATAAAGCGTATTGTAGGTAGATGCGATGAAAAGGTTAGAGAGCGATGCTATTTTACGTTAGTTAGGCCCCATCTGGAATATGCGGCGAGTATATGGGACCCAGCGGATGAAACGAACTCTCGCGAACTCGAGAAAGTGCAGCGTAAGGCGATACGTTTTGTTAAAAAGTGCTACGATAGAGAAGCAAGTGTAACGCAAATGCTCACAGACGCAGGTTGGGAATCCTTGAAAGAAAGGAGATTAGAAGCTAGGCTGCGATTGTTAGATAAATTCAGAGGAAATACATTTTCGGATGACGTAATTGATATTATGCGACCCCCCTGCTACTTTGCCCGATCCGACAGTGAGCGTAAAATAAGAGAAATAGACGCGAGGACAAGTCGTTTTAGAGACTCTTTTTTTCCGCGAACGATACGCGATAATAATAAATTAAAAAAGTAATTCTACTCTTGGTGTTTACACCCCCTGCCACACGCCGGAAGGCGGCTTGCAGGGTACTTATGTAGATGTAGATAGTGACCACCTTGTAAACAGCAAACTTCAATTCTAAACTAAGGAAATTTAAATTGATGCTACAAGATGACATTTTAGACATAAATAATTGCTGCTGTTGATGCTTTGTGAGATTTTAAAGGTACTATGAATAAAATAATTAACAACTATGATAGCTGGAGTAATATCTGTCTTAGCTATAACAGCTACCAGAAAAGCTTTATGTATAAAATGCAGCTTAGCTGAATACTCAAGAGATCCTTCTCCTACTTCTTTCCTCTGCTCTTAAATCTATTCAAGATTTTAGTTAAAGTAAATAAGCACATATGGACAAAAATGAGACTCAATTAGGTCTCAAGCACAAACTAAAAAATTTACTCAAAATTATCAGATGGGTGATATATATTGGGTGACTAATCAAGTATCCTACCTTAGATTTAGTATTCTGAGAATTAATTCATAAAATGTAAAGGAAAGGGTGGCTCAGAAACAGCAACTTAAGTGCTGTGACTTTTATTTTTGTTAATGCATTAATGACTTCTCCTTTGGCCTTGGATGAAAAAATTGTGTTCTCGTCCATGGATTCTCCTCAAATTTCAATATGGCAGTCATTTCTTTATTTGTAATGCAGAAAATTTGCTTTAACCTTGATCGCTCCATAGGAGATCAACAAGGTAAGATTCTGATTATATAAAGAGTTAAATTGTGCAGATGCAAGACTAATTAATACATCTTTTCAGGTGAAACTTCCATACTCCCAGATATGCCACAAACTGTTTCAAAAGAAGTCGAAGATGAAGCCAATAGTTACTTCCAAAGAATCTATAATCATCCTCCACATCCAACTTTGACAATTGATGAAGTGTTGGATATGTTGAAAAAGTTCCAGGAATCTCCAAATAAAAGAGAGCAGGTAGGTGAAATGTGACCAGGAAGCATTATACTTTCATTTAAAGAATATGTGCTCTGAACTCAATGATGATTCAGTGAATCAATTAACTTAAGGCATTGTAGTTAGTGAATAGAATTTGCTGGTTTATTTTTTAGAAGAAGATATTAAGTGTTGCTAAAAACTTGTAATCAAGGTAGTTTGAAATGAATTTTTGGGTTTTGAAAATTTATTTATTGTGCACAGTTCCATGTAGTGATTGCATCCATTACATATCGATTTTATAATTGAGGGATGATAAATATATTATAAGCACTCTTATATATTCATGCAGTAATGCTTTAAAAAAATTCAATTATATCTCATAATTTTATTATCATAATGCAATGGCTTCATTGGTGGAAGTGAACTACCGATAGAATGTTAAGATTTTTTATGACTAAGAATCTGATGCAATCACTGGTTACTGCATATGTAGTTGTCTTTGGTAAGTTTTGTGTTGCTTTTGATGAATTAATACTTTATTGATATAACCACTAATGCACAAATAGAAATATCTGATTGATATATGATGGGACTGTGTTCTTAGTGTGAAGTTAATCGTGTGTTAAATAATTCCTTCTCATTTCAGGATGTATTTAGTTGCATGCTGAGGAATTTGTTTGAGGAGTACAAATTTTTTCCTCAATACCCAGATAAGGAATTATATATAACTGCACAATTGTTTGGAGGAATAATTGAACATGGCCTTGTGAGGTAATGATTGCATAATTTTTATTTTCTTTAACAGTCTAGTGAAATTAATCTATATTTACTTAAGATAGAAATATTAATTGATGCCTAAGGATATGTGTTTTGATAATTCAGCTCCAGTAATATTGATTGATCTAAACTCAGTACAAGACACATTCCATTTTAATTTACAAACTTATCTCGTGTTTGAAAATGGTTTTTAGGCCAATAGGAGTTTTTCTGTTTCACTGTGTTCTTATTTATTATTTCTCTGCTTGTTTTGATAGATTTTCTCTAAGAACTAGCCTTATAAGATTTAATTCTGTTCATTACTCATTTTTTATTTGGTTGACTGTTTTTTTCCTTTACTGAAGAATGTTTTTAAGAATAAATACATCTTAAGCAACCCTTCATAGGAATTAAATGCTCTAATTTTATCTATTCTTGTCATTGATATAATTTATCTGATGACATCTATAACCTTGGAATATTATCTTTTTGTTCTTATAATTATTTCTGTCTTATGCATCACTCCTCATTCTTAGAACTATTTTGTTTGCTTTCAGTTATCTTAACCTTGGTTTGGCATTGAGGTTTGTGTTAGATGCATTGAAGAAACCTCATGGAAGCAAGATGTATTACTTTGGAATAGCTGCTCTGGATCGTTTTAAAACTCGATTGAAAGAATATCAAAAATACTGTGAACATATAGCTGCCATTCCATCATATCGAGATTTTCCTCCTCACCTGATTGAGGTATGATTTTTAGTGATCCTGTCTTAACGACATTCAATATCAAGCTCTAACTAATGATATACAAGCTTTCTGAAGCCGAGTTAAATGCTTCGCCAGTTTCACTTGATATCTGACATTAGACTGACTGATTGTTAGCTACATAAGTACTCGTTTAGTGTTGAAGACCTGATGGGTATGACTGCTAATTTCAAGAATCAATCAAATTGTTGCTTTTAATTTATTTTTTTCCTGCTGGACTTAATTTTTGTCTTCTTCTTCAATGAAGGTTATTCCTTTCTCTCAGGCCAAAGGAATGCCTGTAATTTTAAAATATATTGCTTTCTGGCTTTTTCTATCTTATCTTAGAACTGTAGTGCCAAAAATATTAGCTTGGCAGGCTCGAAAGCTTATCTTAGGGCAAGCGATATTTCAGTATACATCAGGTGAATTTCATTCAAAAAACATAACACAAAATGTGAAAGTCTCTTTTAGGCATGTGAATCACTTTTTAATGAAATGATGATGATTCCATATTAAATGAGGGCAAGGTAAGTGGCATGAGAAGTGTTACAACTAGTGAAACAATCATAAGGTATGGTTATAAATTCTTGTAGATTAGAAATATTTTATCTTTAGTTGCAACTACGTACTTAGTTTACCATACCAGTTAGGGAAATAACATCAGGATGTGTTATGTAAGAATGCCATTGATAAGTAAGATTAAGATTTGATATTCATACCTCATGAGTATTGGATTTAAAAGCTGTGATAGTATTTTTAATGGTCTTTAGTAGCTTCATAGTAGTGATTTAGCAAGTATTAGTGTCTTTACTGTGGTTTTTAATGTCTATTTTGTCTGATTTTTACCTTCAGTATGTTGATTATGGGCTACAGTCTCAGGAACCTCCTACTCGACCACAAGGCCCAGTGCTTCCCTCAAATTTGGCTGCTATGATTGGTCCTCTACCTGCTGCTGTAACAACTTGCTACAAGACCCTTACATCTACTACCATCACCACCACTACAACTGTTGCAAAATCCACAACTTCTACAGGAGCAATCACTGCAAGAGTATGTTGCTATTATTTTTAGATATATGTTAAATGGCTAAATATGTTAGTGCAATAAGTGAAACACTCTCCGAAGCTATGTAAAAAAAATTCCTCAGCCCTTGAAAATTAAAATTTTTGTAATTTGGTAAGATTTACTTCTCTTCTGGAATCAGATAGTGTTTGTTGATATTGATTCAAATTAAACTTTTAAATCTAATCAATATGCTACATAAATCTAGCATAAACATATTTTGAGAATTGGAGTTATTACGCAAATAATCAATTAATTTCAGAAATAGGTACTTGAAAAAAAGTCTTATTCTTGCCAAGTATTCATAAACACCTCTGCAAATCTGATATTCTGATGAGGGGTAAAAATAAAGTGAGATATTCTAGTAATTGTTAAAACTTATTCCCCCTTAATTGCCATATTAAGAAGTAATCTTCATCTTAAGCTTAAATCTTTCATCAGCTCTGCTATCTGTGTTTGATTGCAAAGTTTATTTTCCAATGAATTTATTTCTGGAAAATTAAGTATTATAAATATATAACAATAACAGAGTAGATATATATAACAATAGTAGAGTAAGAAGTGAAGCTTTAGAAATATTAAGAATAAGATGCCTAAGAAATACCACTGAAAAGCTTTTTGATCAATTGTGATAACAGCAGTTAATCATTTGTGTAGGATTCTATATTTATGTACGTGTTATACTTATATTAGGCAATCCTTTTTACCCCTTTCTTTAGCCATCAATTGCTAATGCTACCAACATAGATACATTGCTGGTAGCAACAGAAAAAGAAGAAAAAATGACAGCTCCACCTGAATCTCTGCAGGATAAAATTGCATTCATATTCAATAATTTAAGTCAAGTTAATCTCACAGTAAAGGTCAGTATTTTGAAATTATAATGTCATTAAATTGTCATTATAGTTTGTTTTATTAATAATTCGTATATAATATGGCACATATTTAATGCGTTTTTACAGTGTGAAGAGTTGCGAGAGATTATATCTGATGAATATTGGCCTTGGGTTGCACAGTATTTGGTAATGAAAAGGGCTAGTATTGAGCTCAATTTTCATGGCCTCTATTCCAACTTTTTGGACACACTTAAAATCCCTGAAGTGAACAAAATTGTTTTGAGAGAAACCTTTCGAAATATTAAGGTATGTGTGAGTATTTTTCTTGACATTTGGTATATAATAAAATTATTTTCCATTCGACAGGAAGTATATTTTTCTTTCCTTTTACAGGTTCTTCTTCGCAGTGATAAGGGAATCGCAAATTTCTCTGATCGTTCACTCTTGAAAAATTTGGGCCATTGGTTGGGAATGTTAACTTTGGGTAGGAATATACCAATTCTTCAAGTTGACATCGATCTTAAATCATTGCTGGTAGAAGCTTACCATAAAGGTCAACAGGAACTCCTATACGTCGTGCCATTTGTTGCGAAAGTTTTGGAGTCTTGTGCCAAGAGCAAGGTGAGTGACTAGGATCTGCAAACAGTTAGCCATTATGTCTATATCTGTTATCTTAACCACTTCCCTGACACAGCCAAGATGTCCCGTAGATGAGAGTAGTTTAAAATCCAGTCATGACCGAGATATCCTAGGTTTTCTGCTTTTTAGATCATTTTTACTTTCATAAAGATATCTCAGTTGAGCGAATTGAGCTTGTCTAGCATGATTTCTTCTACCTGTGTTACATTTGTACGTCTCAATTGTTTTACATGTGGATATACAGTAAGAAAGTTAAAATTTAAGGAATTAAAAAAGTGAAATATAATATTAAAAAGCTATCCAAGGGGGGAGTAGTTCTTTCTCTCCATTCTTAGTATAAGCACAAAAACTAACAAATAAAAACATATGCTTTTTTTTCCTAGTTCAACTTCTCCAAATTGTCAGGGAAGGATTAAGTCAATAAATAATTTTGTTGAAAAAAGGGATATTCTGAAATAATAAATGAGAAGTATACTTCTTTCAATCTAAGAAGCCTGTAATTCCATGATTATCTTTTTAATCATTACCGAATCCCAGTAGGTCCAAGTACATATCATAGAGGTTTAGTTACTACATCAATCCATGTAGAGATGTAATGATTTGTGATACATTTTCTTGTTCATTTCCAGGTCTTCAAACCTCCCAATCCATGGACGATGGCAATTATGAATGTCTTAGGAGAGTTACACCAAGAGCCGGACCTCAAGTTGACATTGAAATTTGAGATAGAAGTTCTTTGTAAAAATCTTAGCATTGATGTTTCAGTAAGTCACAAAGATATAATAATGGATTCATTCAATAAATATCAACATTTCTTGTATACTTATTGTTTGGTCTAATTTCAGGACTTAAAACCTGTGGTGTATCTTAAGGATCAAGAGAAGATCTTAAATATAGAGTATCAATTATCCCATCCAAATAAGAAAGTTGAGCAAATCATCCAACCTACGATAAATCAAACACCAAGTCAACCACAAGAAAGTATGTTATTTCAGCCTACTTAAAGTCTACCATCTTATTTTAAAATCTTCCTCTATAATTCATTTTGTTAATGATAATTGTGTTGATGTGGATATCAATTGCTTTGAAATTGTTT
Organism: Ladona fulva; assembly: GCA_000376725.2. NCBI lineage: Eukaryota > Metazoa > Arthropoda > Insecta > Odonata > Libellulidae > Ladona > Ladona fulva. The sequence goes on along the minus strand of KZ308183.1, from coordinate 1,666,305 downwards.
GCAATTTGCTTATTTTTAGTGTCTGGAAATATCGCTTCTGAAGAGATGAACCAGATTCCTTCAACAACTCCTTCCACAACTGTTACTCATACAAATACGACACCAACTACAAATCTACCTGCTGGTCCTCCAGAACCTAGATTTAGTTACATGGATATAAATGTCTCCAATATTGCAGGATTATCCCCTCACATAAATGTCAATGGCCAGGTAACTTTGTGTTAATTCATCAAGAAGATGAAAGTAAAAATAAATGTGATTTTTTTTCAATTGATTTTTATTTTTATAGCTCGCACTCTTCCAAGCTCATCCACATTTGAAACAATTTGTCCGCCCTGCTGTAGAAAGGGCTGTCCAAGAGTGGATAGCTCCCGTTGTAGACAGAGCCATCAAGATTGCTGTTACCACATGTGAACAAATAGTGAAGAAGGTAATTTATTATTTCAATCAAAGTTTTAAGTATTCTTATCATTTCCATTAAGTTGTATTTCTCTTGTTATATCCAATCTGTTGATGTCATAATGTTTCATGAGCCTACAGACTTATTCTATAATATTACCTGTTGTGTATCAATTGAGTTTAGATATAAATAAGTTAAATGGGTTCTTTCTTTGGTATGGTTTAGGACTTTGCACTGGATCCCGAGGAGTCAAGAATGAGGGCAGCTGCGCATCACATGGTCAGAAATTTGACTGCTGGAATGGCAATGATAACATGCAGAGATCAGGTGTTAGTATCCATAAACACCAACTTGAAGACAGCTTTTATAACTGCGTTGATGGTAGGTTTACTTCAGATTCTTTTGCATAGCAATTTTTCTAATTGTTTGTTGTAGCTGATGTGCTCTTCTGTTTTTTAATGTTGAAATTTACTTTTAGTGTGGTAATCTTAGCACACATCTGGTAATTTAGCTCTCGTATCAGTTCTTTCTTTTCCAGTCTGTGATAGATCTGTCTTAATTTTATTTCAGTGATTGTAGCTTTCCTTTGGCAAAGAGGTTATTTTAACAATACTCTCTTGTTTCATAATTTTAGGGGGCAACACCACAACAAAAGGACTTTGCAGAGCAGGCTGCATCTGTAGCTGCACAGGAAAATATGGAATTGGCTTGTGCATTTATTCAAAAAACTGCCATTGAAAAAGCAATTCCTGAAATTGATAAGCGATTGCTCACTGTAAGTTATTTCTTGGTTTATTCAGCTGAAATCATAATTGTTTCTCTGTTCACTGTGTGTTCTTAAATTAATTTTGAGTTTTTTAACAAAGAATTGAAACTGTTAATATTAATGTACTGCTATATTCAAGTCTATCTTGCATTTTTTTATTCTAAATTTACACTATTTGAAACAAAATTCATCTTTCTTCCATAGGAGTTTGAGTTGAGGAAACAAGCTCGCAATGAAGGGAGAAGGTATTGCGATCCTCTGGTCCTTACTTACCAAGCGGAGAGGATGCCTGAGCAGATTAGGTTGAAAGTTGGTGGAGTGACTCCTCAGCAAATGGCTGTTTATGAAGAATTTGCTCGTAACATTCCAGGGTTCCTCCCCTTGACAGAAAGAGATGCTGCAATGTTCATACCCAAACCAGTTAATGTGAGTAGAATCAAACTCAAGTGTTCCCTATCAGAATTATCTTTTTATCTAAATTCTTATTCATTTATCACTATCTTTGACAGGAAACGCATGCAGCAGCAACATTTCCAGCTGCTGGTCCTCCTCAAATGGTAAAGTCCTGAAGTTAATTTTATCCATTGCTGTAACATGTGTTAAATGTTCTGTTGGTTTATGTTGGTTCTTTTTCTTGCAGTCGTATGCCGCAGATGATATTGGAAACATCTATGACAAACTTGTTAGTGAATTGGAACACTGCCTGCCTTTAATAGGTTCACAAGGAGTATCATCCAATTGTATTGGGGTAGCCATGAATGGTTTATTAGAAGCATTGGTCATTGCAAGAAGAAACCGAGATCCAAATTCAGCAGTTGCTCTGATACAGAAGGTTGGTCTATTTATTACAATTATGTCTTTAAGGCTTAAATTCATGTTTCCTCTTTCTGAAAATTTGTTAGCTAGTCCTCTCATTGTCTTTCACATCGTTTTAATGTTGGAAATATTTTATTTCAGGCTGTAGAAGGACTTCTGGGTGTTTTACCTCAAATTCCCAACGATCCAGAGACAAAAATAAGGTTTAGAGATTACAGCCTGTGTGTATTAAAAGCAATGCAAGATCCACGCTTATTTGGAATGCAATGGACAAATAAGCAAGTAACGAGGTGAGTTGTGTTTTGGAACAATAAATACAAGTAAATTTTTGGGCTAACCATAAGTACCTTTGAAGAAGTGGAAGGTCATGAGTTATAGTGATGGGTGTCTAATTATTTCATTCCATCTCACCCTCAGATGCTTGTTAGAGTCCAGAGAGGAGTTTAAATTCAATGTGGAAGCTGTGGATCTCCTCATACGTGCTCACCTAGTGAACCTTCCTCAGCTGGATATGCATATTGCGCAATGTATGGAGAATGGCCATAATTTCCTTGCAGTTATGTTTGCAATGAAACTTGTGCAGCTGTATCTAATTGATGAAAGACACAACAACCCCGTTACAGAGACAGACCTCTATAACACCATTGAAATGCTTGCAAGAATATCTGCCCATGCACGTCAGCCTCCAGAAGGGTAAGGAAATTTATTTCTGTTTCCACTAATTGTTTTCATTGAACCAGATGAATACGAATTTGAAATATACCCCTTAGCTGACATTTTGTTTCGGGGTAACTTCTCTGGTGGTTGTAGTCATGAAACAGACATGTATAAATCAAGATTGTAATTTAGTTCACATCTAAGTCCATCAGTCATATGTAAATTTTAGACAATTATAGCAGTTTCTGAATGTTTATATGAAACTGAGGAATATTTATCTCATGGTAGTTTCTGTATTCACTGTACATAATTTCTTATTCAGGAGCTATTTACAGGTTTATGTATGGCAGCAGTTCTCAATCTATTTTTATATGTGCACCTCTTCACAACTTCTGTATTATCCATTCCTTAAACCATACTATCTGTAATTTTAAGTATTTCAATTTTGCAAACTTCTCAAAATATAGTCAAATTTGAAGTCGTTAGAAGTTTTTGGCTTAAACCATTGTGTATTCAGTTCTTCATTTCTCAAAATGCATGTACTATGAAATTTGAAGTCATACCTACATATCTTGTTTGGTTGTGTGCAGAAATATCAGTCTGTATTAAATCTCACATTATATTGCTTATTTATCAGTGCAGTTTTTCTTTTTACTTTTTCACCTCAATTAGCATTCAAGTTCACTTAGCTCTCCAGTTGGATTTCTGGACTTTTATTTTGGTTCATTCCTAACTTTCATTCTAAATTATTGTAATACACCAAGTTATTTAACATAATTCTCATTAGTATTAATACTGTTAAAAAATCTTTGACAGCTGAGGTCATTTCGTGCGTAGCCTCCAACCAGAAGTTGAACCTGGGACTGCTTTCATCCAAGTCAAACCAACTGCCCTCTTGGCTATCTGAAAGCCCATTATTCTGATTAAATTAGTTCACCATCCTAATAACAATTGCAACAATTCTTAAGGAAAAAAGCCTTTCCAACTTAACTTTGTTCTCTTACCCTTAATGGTGCTCTTCTTTCCATCTCTTTGTGCGGCTGGGGTCTGAATGAGGATGTAGACAATGCCACATTTTTGGATGAATCACATGCTCTTGCCTAAAAAGTCTCCCAAAATGGCATGTCTGAATGTTTTGGCTAGATAGCTTATTTGGTTGAAATATTCACCTGGAAAGTGGAAGATCAGGGTTTGAGTCCCAGTTCTTTCAGATTTTTTTCATGTTGATTTTTCCTTGAAAATGTTCACTTTTGCACATCTTCATGTGCTAAGATATTTTACTTTCACCCTTAAGCAGTTGGAAATTTTCAACTTTATCAGTGAGAGCAGACCTTCATTCTGATGAGAAGTTATAAGTTTCCATTTTTGGGTGCCTATATCTATACTGATTTCTTATGTGAACTAGCTAACGTGCATGAGCTTTTTGGCATAAGAAATCAGCTTTTTTGCTTAAATAAGTTGGCTTGTTGGCATAAATTATCATGAATACTATGTCTACTAACAAGTTAATTTTATCCAACTAAGATTATTCAGAGTGGATTTTCTGATCTCTTGAATACTAATTGAAAACTAGCTATTTTTGCTAGTTTCTATTATATTAAGCATTTTGTAAACTAACGGAAACACATCACAGTACCAAACAACTGGAAAAAATTATGCCTTAAAGAAATTAACCATATTCCCTGCATTGATTTACTCTTTTTGGTAATGCTATATCCGAAGTGTGTGTTAATCTTTAGGGAATTCTCTCTTATTCTCTAATGCAGGCAACCCTTGACCAGACTTAATTAATTTTTGAATTATATTGTTTTTGTTGGTTTTATTAAATATTGATTATATTCTCTTTTGGTAGTTATGCACTTTTGCACAGATTAAAAGTTTTAGCTTTGCATTGAAAAAAACAATTGTAGTCCGAAATTTATGATAAAAGCTGGAGGCAATAGTTTCCAGTCAAATTTTAACTGCTCAATACTAAAAGCTATATAATATCTAGTTGTTAGAAGGCTGCATATATTTATTGTGAGAACTTGAATCATTGGTACTTACTAACTGGCTTTGCTAACTCATATAAGAGGTATGATGAGTAATTTGACCGCTGAATGTTAAAGTATAAGAATAAGAAAACATAAATTTGACTGTCTCATCTTTACTTTCAAGGCTTCCAGAAAAAATTAAAATTGAATTCTAGTTGCTCATTTAGATGCCTCGACTGTTTTCTGGCATTCTCGGTTGTCTAAGTTCCTTCTTCTTGGAAAAGGGCATTTTTTTATTTTGCAGTGAATTTTGCATATATATATTTTTTAATGCAAAGTAAATTTAACCTTAATGGGGGAATGGTTGTTGTTTACTTTTAGGATGAACTCCTAAATAAAAAGTAAATGAATCACAACTAAGGAGTGGATATATTAACCTATGCTGAAATTATATTAAGATATAATAGAAACATTCTGACTTGTAAACTATTTTCTTTAGGTATAATGATATATCTTATTCAATGGATTTCCTTTCCTTGACACCATTCTGTTTATTACCCCATCCTTTCTCATTTCCTGTTTTTGTGAAGGTTTTCATTAGCATGATGTTTATGCATTTTAACAGGTTGTCTCTGTTTAGAATCCTAATAAAACTAAAATAAGTAGTTTAATGTAAGTAATAAATGCATTTTGCATGACTTATGATATCTCACTCTCGTGAAATTGATTGTAAGGTTTATGAATAACTGTGGAGACATGAGAATTGTTTTTTATAATGATTATTTAGCAAATACACTTTAAACTACCCAAGATTCTACATCCACATTGGCAACATAACCTAAGATAGCTTACATAATTTGTTGAGCATGGTATAAGAGAGATAATCTCAGTATTAGCCCTTATACTGCCAGTGGTTGTATTTATCAGCCCTCTGGGTGTGAGCAAAAACTGCCGTGGGCTAATGTATCTACCCTCTTTTTACTAACATGATTTTGTGTATGAAAATCAGTTGGCTTTTTGAAGATTTATCTGGTATCTCATTCGATAATCCCCTTTCACAAAAGAAAATCTCAAGGTAATAATAATAATCGTATCTTTTTATTTTGCTGCTAGAAAAAGATTTGTTCAATTAGTTTAGGTATTTCAAAGTTGATCTCTGCCTCTTGAAGCTTTGGCAGTTTTCTCATCACATGATGGAGGCTAGCAGTAAGAGGGTTAATCTCTTTTAATCATAACTTGTTTACATTATTTTCGTGATAATTATATTAATGTGTTCAGTATTTTATAAGTTGAGGGTAGGAGTGAAGTAAGTTTTCGTAATTGTTATTATCATCAAGGTATCATTCAGAATGAGAAGTAATCATGCTATAATTTGCTGTCACTTCAATCTAAGTTCATTATTTGTTGAATATAGTTAAAGGATCCTCTTAACTTTACAAATAATTGTATCATTTTTTTCCTCAAAACCTGGTGCTCAGGCTTCCTTTCATTGCTGAAATGTCATGAAAAGGAATAATATGTTTTAAGATGAATAATTAGTGCCATTGACAAAAAAATCACTTTCTAATCAAGTATTTTTTATGATAGGGATAGAGACATTTCTTGTTTGTGACTAATTAACTTTGAAGAATTTTTAATGTAAGAAATTTTAATGTTAAAGTGCCTATTAACTGCTTCCCTGATGATACAAAGATTGTAAAGCAAATCATGCTTGAAAGTTTTTTTGTATTTGAGGAATCTTAAAAAAGTAAGGGAAGAGCTGTCTTTGATTTGTGGCAATTTCAGTGCATCAAAGGAGAAAATTTGGCTAAGGTATGGAAAATCAGTATATATTTATCCCTACTATGCTTAAAATGGTCAGGAAAGCGGTTAATATGATTTCATGTGGACCATTTTATTAACATTTTCATTGCATTTAAATTGCATTTTTGTAAGCATTTATTTAATTATTTCGTGTTAACAAACTATACAAAGTAACCAAATACACGAAACAGATTGCGCTGATGGAAAACTGCAGTTGCTACAGCATGGAGCTTTTGAAGATCTGGTCAGCTTTATAAAGGTCAATTTTCAAAATTATTTATCCCATATGATTTTTGTTGATTTGCTATGGATGTTTTTTTTCTCGAGCATGCTGATTGGCCTTTACATGTCTAATGTGAAACTTTTTTTAAGGTATAAAGAGTGTTGAATTTTTTTATTCATTTGAGCATTCTAATAGGGTTGCATGTGGTATTCAAGCATTTATGTGAGAAATTGTTGTATTTAAAGTACGTGAATGGTGTCCTCAGGGGTTACATCTAAGTGATGACCAAAATTATTTATAAAAATTTTGTACTGTGTTGGTTTTAATCATTTAAGTTCACAGGATGAAATCTGGAGAATGAAGTTCATCTTACATGAACATTTTATACCCCTGCGATTGTGGGCTGAGTAATTATCCTTTGGAGTTCAATGAAAGCAACTCTGAGATCATAAATCTTAACTTTTCTTGGAGAAATTGCCTTTATAAGTTGCAATATATGCATTGATCAAGCTACAGGGATGGTTTAAAAAGTTATAGACTTCTGGTAAAATATTTCAAAATTGTATTGTGACTTATTTTGATAGTTGCATTATGTTTATGAGATTTAGAAACTAAAAATTTTCTAGGTAATTACTTTTGCTAGGCTCCTTTAAAGAGTAATATTGCTGATGTATTAAATGGAACAATCAAAGACTTAAATGTTGAAAGAAGGTTATTTTTGTAGGAGTATTTTGTAGAAAACCCAATCAAAGAATTGAAATTCTTTAACCAAAAATTTGCTATCTATTCTCCTACAAATCTTGGTTTCCAACAGTGCACAATTTACTTTGGTGTAATTTGAGGAAGATTTACTGTAATTGTGTAACAGTGACTTGCAGCTGACTATTATTAAATTTTATTACAAAATTTTGTGTAATGATACAAAAGAAAACAGGTAGAAATAAATTTTAAAATTTAAGAAGGATTTGATCTTACAGTGGTTGGAGCAAAAACAAAACAGTCTGTATCGGTTCAATGTTGGCTGGTGCAAAACCAGAGCTGAACCAATATATTTTATTTTCTGTTGAGCCAGAGCAAAAACTGGAACAAAAATATGGTTTGATGGCCTGGGTAGTGAAGGCCTTAGTTGTTTTGCAAAAAGATTCAACTCCCTTTTACAATCAAGTTGCTGCTATTGATGAGGCATCGTTATGAATTAGAGGAACTACTTGAATCATTGAGAGTGTTGCAAGTCTCTAAACGTGGCTACTTTCTAGCTGTGGAAATGCATACTCAATGTAATTTATTTATATCTCAATGAGATTTATTTCATNTTTAAATGTTATCTATTTCTTCATATGAAACCCAGCCTGCTTAATGCTTTTATCTTAATCATATTCTTTGTTAAAAAAAATGGGTTTAGAATGAAAGATAATTCTAAGTTCATTTACCATATCAACAGACTTAATCACTATCATAATTATATTTTATAAAGTTTGAGTGTGTATGGCAAATATTCAGAACTGTCATCATCCACTACAATTTTATTAATTCTTCCATCTTAATTTTATTAACAATAAAAGATTTCAAGCTTATATATTTTAATGAAATCCAGCATTTTCTTTTAAGCTCAACTTATGAATTGGAATTTATGGTAAACAAGTATCTTTATTTTGTTTAAGATTAAGATCTTTGTACTGTGAGTGAATCAATCCATTAAATAATTTAATAGAGCGATATGTTTTTACAGATGAGGAATTTGATACTCTCAGCATTCCCTAGAAATATGAGACTTCCTGATCCCTTCACGCCGAATTTGAAAGTTGATATGCTTCCAGAAATTGCTCTTGCTCCTAGAGTGCTAACCAATTATGCCTCAATGATCCAGCCAGTTACGTTCAAGAAGGTAAGAAAATTTTATTTTTCAAGCATGTTTGTTTGTCTTCATCCTCTCATTAAATCGTTTCTTAACTTTTAAAGCTTTGAGAATCTAAAAAATATATAATGTTCTGGTCCATTTATTAAGTAAAATCTATCACTTTAATTTGTGATTGTTTAGTAACTTCTTTTTAGAAGATAAAGAAACTGAAGTTACTTCAATAACTTTTTCTTTATCTTCTAAAAAGAAGATTAGAAATAATTAAGATCAATAAAAAGTTACTTCAGTAACTTTTTTTCTTTATTTTTAATTACTGGTATTACAGCTAACATAACTTCAATAATGCCTCAAATGAATGCCCCCCACATTTTTTTCTCTGTTGTTGCAAAACAATGATAAATGTCAAATACACAAGGTGAAATTGATTGATTATGGCCCCTGCACTGAAGTGTTTTTTTCTCTTCTGGGCAAGTTTAGGAGTTTCCAAGAACTTGGTATTGTTGATTGGCCATTTCCTAAAGCTTTTAGCTTCTAATATTGCTTTCCATCTTCAAAGTGATTTTCTCCTTAGTCCTTTGACATTCTGTGCAGATAAGGACCATAAGCTTTCAGTTTCTCATTATTTAATGATTAAGGAATTGGATTATTCCTAATAAAATCATTCCAATTGCGTGAATTGTAAGTAAAGAAGAATTTGTAATTTTGCATTTTCAGGACCTTGATTCATACCTGAAAGCTAGAGCACCAGTGACTTTCCTTTCTGAACTCAGAAGCAACCTTCAAGTGTCTAATGATGCAGGCATGCGCTACAATATCCAGCTTATGAATGCATTGGTGCTTTATGTAGGAACGCAAGCTATTGCATACATTCGCAGCAAAGGGCTTACTCCTAATATGTCAACAATTGCGCATTCTTCTCATATGGATATTTTTCAAAATTTGGCAGTAGATCTAGACACCGAAGGTGAGTCCTGGACTAATATTATTTGGAAATATTAGATAATGAAGTTTGTATTTTATTAATTGTTAATTGCATTTAAAAGCATGTCTACGTGGATTGATTATAGTATTAACAAGTTTATAATATTCATTAAAAATAGTACATTTCAGTTTATTTTCATAATACTTGGTAATCTGCTGATAAAACCTTTAAGCGTTACTGGAATTTTTAATTTACTGGTTCACTACCAGAATAATTTAATAAATAATCTTTTCCCAGAATTTTTTTCAACTTCAGAATCTAAAACAAACTGCATTTTATTTTTATATGAAGATTTTTTTCTTTTCCTATATGTCAATTTTTAATGTCCTTTTTGTCATTCTTTCAGGTTGCTATCGTTGATAGAGATGCTGCGTGCTACTCACGATCCAGGATCTCTCGTCGATCGTACTCCTGGAGGTCCCACAGCCCACATTCATTCAGGAATCTTACAAGTTAGTGTGCAATTTTATGCCATATAACATTTGCCTTGGTAGAGAAAAGTTTATGCCTTATTTCTATTAACTGTATGTGAGCAGATACTTTTGTAATATTTTTTAGAAAAATAACAATTAGTAGTCTTTATTTGGGTGAGATTGAAATTAAAAGTCTCCCCTTCCATCTAACCCATCACCTTGTGTTTGTTGAATCTTTATCTCGTTTTGAGTTTTTTCTCATATTTGTAATTTTTTGCAGGCAAGGGAATTTGATGATCCTCCTGGTTTGTTGGAAAAGACTGAATTCCTCTTGCGTGAATGGGTAGAAATTTATCACTCACCGTCTACAAGTAGGGATCCAGGGAAAGCATTCAGCTTGTTTGTCCACCAGGTAAATCTTTTAATTATTGACCTCAAATTTCTCCAATCAATCAAGTTCATGAGGATTATGTGAAAGTAAATTAAGGAATAGATAATAATGATTGCATAGGGTAGGTCTGTACATGATTATTTAAAAGTATGCTAATATCAGACAAGAGTGTTTCTTTAACTCTTTGAAGCTTCTGAGAGAGAGATATTTCTCTGATATATTCTTTAATAAAGTATTTGTTGTCAAAAGTGTGATATTTCTAAATAATGTCAATAAATACATAAACTACCCACTTTTCATATAAGAAAATGAGCTTTCTGCATCTCATGTCATAGATGGTCTAACATGTCTTTCAGTTCATAAAATTTGGCATTGGAAAGGTTCTCAATTCCTTTCCTACATTAATCAAACTTAATGATATTACATTGAGTGAAATTAGCACATTTTAACTGTTATTCTTTCGTTTACAGATGAATCTTCATGGGATTTTGAAGACAGATGACCTAATCACTCGCTTCTTCCGACTTAGTACACAAATGTGTGTAGACCTTTGCTACAGAGCATTGGCGGAACAAAACACTGCAGTCAATTCTCTTGTCCGTGCCAAGTGCTTTCACACTTTGGATGCATTTGTACGCCTCATTGCTCTGCTCGTGAAACATTCTGGAGATTCTGCTTCCCCTGCTACAAAAATTAACCTTTTGAATAAGGTAGGTATAGCTTTGAGGATAAGTAGATAATCCTCCTAGTGTTATTAATCCTAGAAAGACAAATGAAGGGGGTCCTTGAACCCTTACATATTATTTAATACAAATCCAAAAATCTGCAAAAGTGAAGAAATTAAAAAAAAAGTTATTTTCATCATTTGATACAATATTGCAGTAGAAATATCCAATAACAAAATTGAGTTGAGAAGAATTCTCACGTTGTAATTGAAAATTTTTTAATTGCAAGACTATGAATACACTACATTGTTGAAAAGTACTTGTATTCAAATGCAATGCAAAATTAAATTAGTTGATTTTCATGAACCAGGTAGCAGAAACCTTTCTTCATTAAATAAACATGAGTGGGACTCGAACCCAGGTCTCCCACTTTCCGGGCAGGTATTCTAATCACTGAACTATCATGCCACGTCTCTTCCACTCTGTAAAGGGAATCATTTCATATCGCTATTTTTCACACTTGTTATTCCTTTGGGATCAGCCGCATGATTTCATCATGCAAAGAATTACACCTTTCCTTAATCCTTGTGATTTCCTTGGGGGGGTTATCCTTGTAAGACCACTTTGTGAGTTGGTTGCTTCAGTCAGGACCTCCGGCTGCAGTTTGTGCCACTAAATGTGGAGGCTGCTTGCCATGCCACAAAAAATTCCCTTAACAGTGTGTAAGAGTCGCGGCATGGTAGTTGAGTAGTTAGAATACCTACCTGCCTGGAAAGTGAGAGACCTGGGTTTTCGAGTCCCAGTCATGTTGCTATTTTTCACACTTGTTATTCCTTTGGGATCAGCCACACAACTTCATCATGCAAAGAATTACACCCTTGCTTAGTCCCTCAAAAAGATTATGATAAGATGAGTTAAATTCTTACAAAACTGTCAACATTCCTATGGTTGGATTAATAATTTCAGCTGTTATGAGAGATATTGTGATTTATTTTAAGACTGTGTTACCACCTAATAGTATGTTTGTTTGCAGGTTTTGGGGATTGTGGCTGGAGTTTTACTCCAAGATCATGAAGTGCATGTTTCGGACTTCCAGCAACTGCCTTACCATAGAATTTTTATTATGCTCTTTTTGGAACTTAATGCACCTGAACCTATATTGGAAGCCATCAATTTCCAAGTAAGTTGCCAGATCTATGTAAAACTTTGAAAATTGCTCTTAATTTGTGGATTAATTTTTCCTGTGCTTTTGCAGAACAAATTACAGAAATCATTTTTACAGTTTTATAATTGATTGCTGAAATATAAAAAAACTATTTGCTGATGTTTACATTCATAAGTAATGTGACTGGCTTGATTGAGATTAACTGTGGAGTAAAATTTCAGGGTGTATATCCTGTAATTCATTCTAACAACTCAACAAAAGATCTTTATTACTTAACCATATTTCCCCTTCGATGTATCAAGTAATGTTACAGATTCCACTCTGTTTAATTGAACATATATAGACATGAACTTGTCTGTTGCAGTCCCAGTAGAACTGGTGTACAAGGTTTTATTCTCAAGTTAATCTCTAACATTCTTTAATTTCCTGATTTTGTCAAATTTGAAAATAGTGTGACTTTTGGAATAATAATTCCTAAATTTTAGTTGTATTGAGGAACAGGAAAAAGTCAAAACTTTTACCAACCACAGTATTTATTGGAAGAGACCATGGTTTTAATTCATGGGATCATCACCAAGTGATGACTCCTTGACCATGGTCGTTACCAATAAAAATTGTGGTTGGTAATAGTTTTGACTTTTTCTTGTTCCTTCATGGATTTCCACCACTAAGCCATGGACCAACCAGTTAGTAGTTAGTTGTATTAGCCAAGTAACCTAATTTTCTGATAAAACCTTTAAGCGTTACTGGAATTATTAATTTACTGGTTCACTACCAGAATAATTTAATAAATAATCTTTTCCCAGGTATTGACAGCATTTTGCCACACACTGCACATCCTTCGCCCTTCAAAAGCTCCAGGTTTTGCTTATGCATGGCTGGAGTTAGTTTCTCATCGCGTGTACATTGGCAGAATGTTGGCCCTCACTCCACAACAAAAGGTATTGTGGAAGAAGGTTTTACTTAGAATTAATTTGAGATGATGATTTTCATGGATTAAATAGTTGATGAAATTGAATATGTGTGAACAGAATGCTTTGTTTTTATATTTAAATCAGGGTTGGGGTATGTACGCACAGCTCCTCATTGATCTCTTCAAGTTTCTTGCTCCATTTTTACGCAATGCTGAGCTGGCCAAGCCAGTCACTCTCCTTTATAAAGGCACACTGCGAGTCTTACTGGTGCTTCTGCATGACTTCCCTGAGTTCCTGTGTGATTATCACTATGGCTTTTGTGATGTCATACCCCCAAATTGCATTCAGGTATGTTTATTAGTTTATTTATTTACACAAACCCATTACGAAAGCTGAAAAATACCTACAGTACCAATAAAATAAAAGGGTAATTCAGAAATTGAAACGCAAAGAGATATATTAAGAATGATAGTAGCAATCAATCTGAGTGTATTAAGTAGATAAAGATTTAGGAAGTATGCCTATCTTCAATTTTTGTCTGAACTACTGAAGATGTCTCTTTTTCTTCTTGCATTCGAATACCAAAATCAAAGTGTGTTGATAGTAGCCTTATACGTGTGATTTCTTGTGGATGCCAATTTTTGAAAAGTTATTTGTGATTGTGTGGCATGATAAGGTAGTAAATTTTATTAGTGAAATTAAACTTTTTGTAGACTAATTTTTACAAAGTTACTAGGTCTTGAACTGGAGGTCTATGTGTAAGTGTGCCAAATTTTAGGATTGTTAAAAAATAGGTAGTCTACTTCACTGAGGTTAGTGGAGATTTTAAAATTTATAAAATGCAGAAATTTATGCTGAAATCTTTTTTCTGTGTAATGGATGTCAACCTGCTGGTAGACCAAATAACTGAGTTGTAATCTAAATGTGGGGAAACTTTGCTACAGAAAAGAGTTTTAAGAAATAGATGTCATTTAAATGTTATCTATTTCTTCATATGAAACCCAGCCTGCTTAATGCTTTTATCTTAATCATATTCTTTGTTAAAAAAAATGGGTTTAGAATGAAAGATAATTCTAAGTTCATTTACCATATCAACAGACTTAATCACTATCATAATTATATTTTATAAAGTTTGAGTGTGTATGGCAAATATTCAGAACTGTCATCATCCACTACAATTTTATTAATTCTTCCATCTTAATTTTATTAACAATAAAAGATTTCAAGCTTATATATTTTAATGAAATCCAGCATTTTCTTTTAAGCTCAACTTATGAATTGGAATTTATGGTAAACAAGTATCTTTATTTTGTTTAAGATTAAGATCTTTGTACTGTGAGTGAATCAATCCATTAAATAATTTAATAGAGCGATATGTTTTTACAGATGAGGAATTTGATACTCTCAGCATTCCCTAGAAATATGAGACTTCCTGATCCCTTCACGCCGAATTTGAAAGTTGATATGCTTCCAGAAATTGCTCTTGCTCCTAGAGTGCTAACCAATTATGCCTCAATGATCCAGCCAGTTACGTTCAAGAAGGTAAGAAAATTTTATTTTTCAAGCATGTTTGTTTGTCTTCATCCTCTCATTAAATCGTTTCTTAACTTTTAAAGCTTTGAGAATCTAAAAAATATATAATGTTCTGGTCCATTTATTAAGTAAAATCTATCACTTTAATTTGTGATTGTTTAGTAACTTCTTTTTAGAAGATAAAGAAACTGAAGTTACTTCAATAACTTTTTCTTTATCTTCTAAAAAGAAGATTAGAAATAATTAAGATCAATAAAAAGTTACTTCAGTAACTTTTTTTCTTTATTTTTAATTACTGGTATTACAGCTAACATAACTTCAATAATGCCTCAAATGAATGCCCCCCACATTTTTTTCTCTGTTGTTGCAAAACAATGATAAATGTCAAATACACAAGGTGAAATTGATTGATTATGGCCCCTGCACTGAAGTGTTTTTTTCTCTTCTGGGCAAGTTTAGGAGTTTCCAAGAACTTGGTATTGTTGATTGGCCATTTCCTAAAGCTTTTAGCTTCTAATATTGCTTTCCATCTTCAAAGTGATTTTCTCCTTAGTCCTTTGACATTCTGTGCAGATAAGGACCATAAGCTTTCAGTTTCTCATTATTTAATGATTAAGGAATTGGATTATTCCTAATAAAATCATTCCAATTGCGTGAATTGTAAGTAAAGAAGAATTTGTAATTTTGCATTTTCAGGACCTTGATTCATACCTGAAAGCTAGAGCACCAGTGACTTTCCTTTCTGAACTCAGAAGCAACCTTCAAGTGTCTAATGATGCAGGCATGCGCTACAATATCCAGCTTATGAATGCATTGGTGCTTTATGTAGGAACGCAAGCTATTGCATACATTCGCAGCAAAGGGCTTACTCCTAATATGTCAACAATTGCGCATTCTTCTCATATGGATATTTTTCAAAATTTGGCAGTAGATCTAGACACCGAAGGTGAGTCCTGGACTAATATTATTTGGAAATATTAGATAATGAAGTTTGTATTTTATTAATTGTTAATTGCATTTAAAAGCATGTCTACGTGGATTGATTATAGTATTAACAAGTTTATAATATTCATTAAAAATAGTACATTTCAGTTTATTTTCATAATACTTGGTAATCTGCACTACAATTTACATTTACTTTCGTTCCAATAAATCAATAATTTTCTACCAATCTATTTAAAGTCTTATCTATCACCTCTGGTAAATTAGTTTAGCTGTTTTTTATTGTATATTTATAAGTCATCCCAAAGTGATTGTCATGGATGTTAGGCTTTCTATATCGTCCTCTGTAATATAAAACTTACAATTAAAATAAAAAGTTGTCTACATTTATGCTTTTTGAGTTGGTCAAAATTGATCTCTTCTAGGTACTTAGAAATATGTGCATACATTTAAAATAAGGTAGTAATAAGGTAATAATTTATTATTTTTTCCTGAACTCGAAGTGGTCAAATTGTCTCCTCATGCACCCTGTTTACCTGATTTAGCCCCTTTGGATTATTTTCTGTTTCCAAACTTGGGAATTGGGAAAAAATGGCTTGGTGGTAAAAGATTTGGCAACAGTGAAGAGGTAGAGCCTGCAGTTAATGGCTACTTTGAGGAGTTCGAGAGTTCTCACTATAAAAAGGGTATTGAAGCTATTGAACAACGGTGGGAAAAGTGTATTGAGCTAAAAGGATACTATGTTGAGAGATAAAAATATTTTTTCCCAATTTTTTTGTTTTCTTTATGTTTGGTACTTCAGGGACTACCCTCATAGCATGAACATAGGTTTTGTTCTATCCCTCGGTGAATTTGAAAATTTACTCACTTCTTAGTCTTAAATCATTGACATTTTACTTGATGGTAGTAAATCAATTTATTTCCATAGTTTTTCAAGGCATGTGTTTCTCTTTTACTTAGAGCTCTCGCATTTATTTTTCAAGAACCTTATTGCTTCAATATATCACATTCATCTCTTTGAAAATATTATGTTGATTTTCCACATTTATCAATTGTAATTCTTCTGGATTAGGGTGTAGGGAAGAAACTTTGCTCACATAAGTGTGTGCTTGAAAACCCAGTTGATGAATGTTAGTGAACAATACTGACATTACCAGAACTGGAGCCCAGGCCTTGCAGCACCTGCCTGGAAAGTACAACAACTAGGTTTGGGTATAAACCAATTACATCAGTATTTTTCACTTTTATTTATCCATTTTGAATTATCCTTCATATTGAAAACTTTCTTAATTTCTTTTGGAGTGATTGTAATCTTAGTATGGACAGCTTGGAAAATAATTTATCTATGATGGATCACCAGGGTATTGGACATTGGTAGGGTATGGATAAGTTTTAGCTACTTAGGCTTTGTTAGAAGCCTTCGAATGGGGTTGTTAACGTTATACTTGTGGATAATATGATAAACTTTTCCAAATTAATGTAAGATTTATTTTGCAGGGAGGTATCTCTTTTTGAATGCCATTGCTAACCAACTGAGGTATCCTAATAGCCACACCCATTACTTCAGTTGCTCTCTCCTTTACCTTTTTGCTGAGGCTAACACTGAAGCAATACAAGAACAAATTACGAGGTATGGTCTCTAACAAAGAGCTTAAGCATTTGCTTGCTTCATAATTTGTTAGTTATTTCACAGGTTTAATTGCTTTCTCTTGCTTTTCATAGGGTGCTACTCGAGAGGTTGATTGTGAACAGACCACACCCATGGGGCCTTTTAATTACTTTTATTGAGCTTATAAAGAATCCCACGTACAAATTCTGGACCCATGAATTCGTTCACTGTGCCCCTGAAATTGAAAAGTGAGTATTTTCTTGCCGAAAAATTGTGAAGTCAGTTAAGATTCTGAAAGGAAAGATAACGAAAAATCTGCCTTAAGCATTCTTTTCTGTTATGATATCCAACTTAATTATTAATAGTTCTCTGTGTGTTAAGACTTTTGAAGTAGCACCAATACAGTTTCATTTCTGCTTTCCAGGTTGGAAAAAGGCATCACTTGCATACGAGTAGCTTAGTATCATCAGCATATTTTTAGTATGAGTTACTGTTTCAATTGCAGGTTATTTGATTCGGTCGCTCGCTCCTGTATGGTGCAAAGGCAGGTTCAGCCGTCGCAGGAAGCCGACCTGCTTCCCGAGTGATGATAAGCTTCAAGTGTAGTCATTGAGGCGACTCCACTGACAAAAAGCAGCTGTCCATCATACTTTCACCACCTATGCCATTCTGTGAATAATAACTATAATGTAGCGGGTGCAAGAGATTTAAAAGGGAAATCTGCAATTGTACATAGTGAAAAGTATGTCTAGTCCAGAAAGTTACTGGAGGTCTTTGTTTTCTGCATTTGTAAAACTTAATTTTCTATTGTTAAAACTTACTTAAACATGGTATGTGAAAAGGGATCTGGCTTGGGAACTCAAATAATTTTGTTCTGATATGCTTAAGGAAGATGGATACTGTGGAACAGTAGTGAAATGATTTCAGTATAGAGTGAAATGTTAATAAGATGCATTGGCATTCTTTATGCAGGACGATCAGAGTGCTTTGTAAAGTTGTAAACTAGGTGTAAAAGAAGCAAATTAAACTTTGTGTACAAAAAGATTTTTCATCAAGAAACAAGTGCTTTCAGTTTATAAACCAAATGTGATCAAAGACATATATTGTCTCAAGATGGGCTACCTATTTTTTGAAGTTCTCTTGTGATGTTGGAATTATTCATGTAAAATAATATTGAGAGTGTATGAGGGTGTATTCTAATTTTATTTGTTTGTAGGAGGCTTGTTTGTCCTTAGTAAAACATCCCAGCAATTAATGTGGTGTTTTATTGGATTTTAAGGCTTAATTTAAGTTCTAAGAAATTATTGCCATATGTACTCAAAACCAGGCATGTGGAAGAAAAACTTCAATATATTCTTTGCTGTTGTTACTTTATTAAATGTGTATAATTATTCCTTTAATTTTAGCAATATAGATCGATACTTTGCAATTCCTAGTCTTCTATTGCTAACTTGGTTGAATTTGGAGGTAACTTCAGTCTATTTAGAATTTATTATGTATAAAGAGTACTTCATAATTGAAGTGCTTTGAAGGTCATCGAGATTTGTGGTCCTGAACCTACTACATTGTATTGAGTAATTGATGATTGCATGTCTCAGATGAAAGAACTACCATATTGCGTGCCTCTTAAATATAATGGTGTTTGATTTTGCAACATGGTTATCTATCTTTAAATTGACTATAGCAGAGATGCTATAAGTATTAATTCAAATATTGAGTGTCATATCTGACTTTTTCCCTCCATGATAAGTTTGAGATATGCTGAAAAACTAACATATTTTGATAAATATATGTAAGAATAAGGAATAGTTCTGTGAATTCAGTTGTAGAAGACCTAGTTAACTGGGGTTTACCATTTCCAATAGTTGTATTTTACCTCCTAACAATCAACTGTAATGAAAGTCCATTACAATTGTGAATGGTGTTGTTATAAAGTTAAATAATAACATTATTTGAATAAAATTACTCTGAAAATAATCATTATTCCTCTTAGTCCAGAATGAAGATACGGAATTGATGTTAAGAATGCTGTTTGCTCATTTAGATAAATTGTAAGTTTTTCACTCCAATTTAAGTATGAATAATTTCTCTGATGGTGAGAATGATTGCATTATTTAAGAGCATTTCTCAAGTTGATCAGCTTTCTTGTTGTATGAAATCAAGTCAATTCTTAGAATTATGAACTTATGGATTCTCTTACAAAATAGCTCTAAATTTCAAAATAGATATTAATATAAGGAAGTAACTCTAGGCAGCTCATTTGATAAGGGCATATTAATCAAAGCAAACCTTGTTGACACCATTCATCTACAAGGTTGCTATTTCTGCCATGTTTTTTTATTGTTGAACACCGCAATATTTGAGAATTTTTTTTTTCAAATCACACCTGTGTGTGTACTCTTTGATCCATGTGCAACCTAATTAAATATTATTGAATAAGTAATTACTTGTGGCCCCCAAAATAGTACTTAGAACAAGACTTGAGAATGTGGGGGGGCTTCAGGCATTGAACCTTAGTGTTACTGTAGCAGTATACTGTGTATGTATGTAGAATCTTGTAAAAAAATTCATAGTATATCAACCGGTATCTTGCAAAGAATTTGAAAATAAGTTCTTAATATATTTGATGATCACTTCCTGCCTTTAAGACATTTAACTATCCAAAAGCTGCATTTTCCCCAGTCAATGAATAAGGAATACTAACAAATGTAAGGGAACAATGGCATTTCTCCTTCCTTGTTTGCTGTGATATTTTAATCTTTTGAAATTTCCCTTCTGCAGTAAGAGCTCCATAAATTCTTTTCATAATCTCCCTCTCTTTTCCATTACATTTTTTGTTAGTAAGGTTTCTCTATCTTGGTACTGGAATAAATCTTATGGAATCTAATATTTCAAGGGTAGAAAATTCATTTACATATTGCACAATTAACTAACAATATCAATGAAAGGATTCTTTTTCACCTTTGTTCACTCATAAGTATCCCTTCAGTTCATCTAGACTTTAGAATGAATTTTGACAATTCTTAGATTTAACATTTAATTAAAGGTTTCTTACTTAAATGCAGTTACGGCATTTTAGAGTTATCCATAGTTAGCTGTTTATTAAAAATAAGTCAAGCTTTCCTTTCCCCAAAATTAAATAACTAGACAGCAGTTACAGTTTTTAACAGTAATGATATTTCTTCACACAAAATTATGGTGTGAAATAAAACACAAGTATCATTTGAATTATTTATTGTATAAAAATATATATTTTAAATTGATATCACTTTTAATTAATTCACAGCCATGTTACAGTAAAATGATTATTACATTTAATTTACAACTTCTTAAAAATGAATATCACATTAGATAAAATACAACATATTAATAGATTTAAAAGTTCAAAACTGAAATTTCTTTGTACATTACATCCAAGAGAGTGAGATTCTTAAGAGAGAAAAGTTAAGAGATTCTATAAAAGAGAGAAATGTTGAGAGTTTGTTGCCAAAATGTTGATAAATGTATTATGTAAATTGAAGCATTTTTCCATTAAGAATTATCCAGTCCTAAATCAATATATTTGTGTACTTAACTTTGGAAGTCTTATGCCTTAAAAATCTATACTTGTAAAATTCTTTGGCAAAATTTAATCTGATCATAAACACTTCATTTGCATTCTCAAAATAATAATCATCCAAATTCGAGCAAGGTCTGAATACTTCTAAAGATTTAATTGCTCCTAGCTTTGCAGACTCCATGACCTCTTCATACGTAAAACTTGTCTGAGACATATTTAAATATCTTAGCCTCTTAAGCTTACTCAATGCTGTCACTAGGTCTTGAACATGGTGACTATTTAAATATGCATTATTCATGTGAAGTATTTCAAGCTGAAATGGAAAAAAAATCTTCATTAGGTGGCAAAAAAAAAACATTCTTGACCAAGTTTTCAATTCATAGCTACATACATCATATGCAGATGAAAGTGGAAATAGAGGATACCCCAGTGTCTCTTTGGATCCTCATTCACTCCACTATTAGCTAAGAAAAGCTTTGGAGAGGGAATGAGTCATAATAGGCAGGATGAGGAATGAGTTTAAAAGGAGGAAATATAGCTAGATTTATCAGAAACAGCACCATCTGCATGAATGCTAAGGGATTTGTCAGTAGAATTAGGGGAAACATCAATAAGGGAATTATTTATCTTTCTTTCTATACTAAGGTTACTTTTTGATGGAATAGTATAATATATATAGAATAGTAGTAATATTACAGATAGCTATCATTATGCTAGGTAATTCTTTGGAAATTCTATTTGGGACAGAGAAGAAAAAATATAGGACTTACTTGACTGGATGCTCCATCAATCAATGCCAGGAATTCAGGAAAGGATTTATTTAAATCATTGTACGCCAGATCAAGTTCAATCAAAGTTTCTCTATGCAAGGAATTGCTTAAAAATCTAACGTCCAATGGAGATAAACTGCAATAACTTAAATTAAGGTGATGAAGACCTAGCTCTTTCTTAGAAAGAATTGTTTCCAAGGAACCTTTAAAAATGATCATTGATAACTATTACAATTTTTATTTTAAAGACATGTACCATATTGGCACTATAACAATTTACGGAAAAGTAGATACTATAAGATAGACAAAATATTGAAGAACTAATGTATCTTGTATAGAAAAATATGACTTTAAATCAAGATTGACAGAAAAATAGTTGTCAAAAACATACCAGCAACAGGATTTCCTGATAAATTTAATCTGGTAATTGATTTACATTTCTGAAGTATGACTCCAAGAATTTCAGCAATTTTATTACTTAATCTGATGTGGTTCTGTCCCAAACTAAGGGATGTTAGATTTTTAAAAGCTGCTATCCTTTTTAAAGCTAAAATGAAATGTTCGCCTGCAGGACCATTCATGTTGATACTCAAGGAAGTTACAATCTGAAAGAGAAAATTTGCAATTGTAACTGTTAAATAAAGAAATGAATATTTTATCGCCTAAGTCAGATTTCTTGTTTTTCCCAGTCAAATTATATATGAGCTACAACTAATTCACGTCTTAAGAATTCCGAAGTTAAAAAAATGAAAATATGAAGCTTGGCAGGTATTATGAAAACTACTTTAAAAGAACAAAATCCAGATTGGTGCATCATGTAATGTATTTTATTATTTCGAACCGTGTGTGACGAAGATTAACTTATAATATTTGGAGAATCATGCGCGGGTCTAATAATCACATGAAGACTAATTTTAATAACAGACAAATTGTTCGAATACATACTTTTTCATTTAAAGAATGGAGAATCCTCAAAACCTTATTCCATGGGACAGATACTATCTCCAGTCTTTTAAATTCCACTATCAGGCTGTTCTTAAATGGCTTAAGAAGATCGTGAATTAAGTTAATTAAGTTTATATTGATTTCTGAAATTTTACAATCCATGTATAATGTATCTGGAAGAAAAACAGATATAAACATGTTGAGGTGCTTTAAGTCTTTTCGGCGACATTATTTAAAATTGTCGAGTAACCTAAGAAAAGGTCACATCCTAACGATGAGAACAAAAGTTCATTTTTTCATACTTACATGGACCTACGGCCTCGACGTTTTTTTTATTACGCTTCACAGAATGCTTTCTGGCTGAAGTTAAATTCTTCAAATACTGCAAAGACGCCAAAATCTGGACTTCCACTAAGTGAATCACCGACAATTAGTGGAGAACAAAGAATACAGAGAGTTAAAATGAAACTTACGACTTACATAATTCCACTCCACTAATATCCAGAGTAAATTTCGCAGGCTTTCTCTCCGAATGGTAGAGAAGGAAAAAGGATCTCATAGCGATAGTGAAATACGATCTAACAGAATCGACAAAATCTTTGGCATCATTTCCACACAAGACTTTCCACCTAATAACTTCGCGAAGATCTGGACAAAACATTGACATTGACAGTCTTTCATGCGGCCAGTGAGGAAGGAGAACTTTGAGAGATAATATTCTACCTGCGAAATGAAATCCATAGCAGCCGAGAATGAAGAACAAAAAATATTATGACATTAGTAATTTAATCCAAATAACTAATATTAAAGTATATAAAAATTCTAAAATATTAAGAATCGAGTACCTTTCAAAAAGGAAACTTTCATCAAACTATACATAACGTTAGGAGGCAAGCGGTAGGATGTGATTATAGATTCCGTTAATGAACGATGCGACACAATTACTTGAGCCGCAAGATCCACTAACGACGGAATTCTATCGTTTCCTTCCAATTCATTCATATTTCACGACCACAATAAATTATCGAGAGATTTAAAATCTAACACTTGTATGTACCATACAAAGCGTCACGGATAAATGTATTCGTGCAACCAAAGAAACCTACACACTACTACTTAGGCCACCTCCTCTACACATAGCAAGTTTTTTTCCTATCGTACTTAGATCTCAGCCACTTGCAGTGCGCTATCATCCTATCATCTCTTCTGCAATGGCCTTATTTCAAGAGTTATGGTCTTCGGCGTCCTCGCTTTCTTAGAAATTCCAACAACTGTCTTCAGGCAGCCTCAAAAGACAAGGATATTCCGATACAAAACCAATGCGAGAATTTTCTGATTCACTTTGCTTAAATTTGAGAGATTCTCGTTCACTTTAAATGCGCTCGTTTCTTCGTCACTGTCATTGTTCCTATTCAGCGAAATTGAAAGCGAGTAATAGGCATGCCATCGGTGAAGATGGAATTCGCAAGATTTTGAAATTAACCTGAAGGTAAATACATCTTTAAATCTATGAAAGAGAGATATTACCACTTCATCGTATGTTTTAAATTTATTTTAGTGTTAGGTTACACCTGAGGAGTCGTTTTCATGAAACCAAAGGTTAGAGTTCCGTTTAGGATAATACATTTTTCCTTAAAAGATAAAGTAGATGTTCTCTCGTTGAGAGATTAAGGTCGGTAGAATAAAATAGTTTCTTAGCTTTCCTCTGTGTGGTTGTATATAAAAATTTCTAGCCTCTGCTCCTTAATGAAATTCCAAGAGAAAATTTGAACCATTTTGGAGTAACACCTTTGTTATGACGAGATTATATTTTAAATATTTCTTTCTTATTATACATTAAAGTTTAGTAAATTCTTTTAAAATTAGAATAATAAGAAAAGGTATGTGCGTATGGCTGTAGTGCTCTTACATGCTCTTCATCGATAAGTAGATGAAGAAACTGCGCATATAATATTTTAATCCCACCTCTGAGTGATACTTTTTTAGTGTATATTATTTTTCTAATCAGTTTGATTATTTAACCTAATGATTCGAAGGAATAACTATAGTGTTGAAATAGAGCGATACCCAATGTGATTTGGTACTGTTTTGTAAAATTAAATTTAGCTAATTTGAGGAATGAAAGGTTTAGTAAACAGGTTTTATCTACCACCTCGCCATGGATAATGAACCATATACCACTGAGTAACTGATTTTACCAATCTCTTTCCAATGCATTTTGTAAATTTCCAATGCTAATGCATTTATTTTTTTCAATTGGTGTCACAGTTGCTCAGTGTAGAGTGCTGCAGATAAACTCCCTGATATTCTTAATTTTCTCCATTATTGGATAAAATTTTCCACGATATTGACTTTTTCTAATCAAGATTATATTCCACCTATATATCATAGGAACTTTAATATTTTTGTCTTCAAATCATTTTTACGAGTATTTATTGAAGAGATTACTAACAAGCCCTTGCATCCACATGAAAATCTTTTGCCATTAAGTATTATTCAAACCTAAGTCAAAATATCTATATAATTAACTACTACCTTAATTTACTTCATTCATAACTTTCAAGCAGATTTTATCAACAATCTACATTAGCATAGTACAATTTAAACTAATAGAAAGTTGGTGGGGGATCTCATCTTGGCTTATTTAAACTTCCAATGTACTGGAATTCAAGAATTATTTATTTATATTCTAATCATAAAGATATTATTTTCTTTCTTTCCACATGATTCTGCTGCGTTAGGGATAAAAGATTGAGCATTGTAATGGAACTTGATCAACTATCAAAGAAAGAAATCATGCCAATGGATTTTGAGTGACAAGATTATTGTCAGGCAAGGTATTTAAACAAAATCTCTTACCAATTGCTGCATGCATTTTCAGAGAGGACCTGATTGATAAATGTTCTTTATGGATCATGGACTATAGTTGACAAAGGCATACAAAGGGTTAATCTCTCCAATTAAGTAGTTAGCTCTTCTTTATTCTTCAAAATAAAGTTTCTTATACCTTGATCACCAACCTGAAGCTTTTGATACATTCATATTCAAGGAACTGAATCTTTTGATACATTCATATTGAAGGAAAATTAATTTCTGTATATATCTCTGAATTGAAAACTAGAAGGATATACGTTGAAAAGGCTTATTACAAGATTAACTGGAAAATCAATGAATCTCAAAAACATGATGCTGCATTTAAGTGGAATATACTAGGAGAAATCAGACAATTCTGGTATATATTTTATTGTTAATAAAATACATGTATAAAATATAAATACCATAAACTCCTGTAGGATAAAGTATAAAAACTAACTTACACTATTTATATTTTTTTAAAACAATTACAAATAGAAATTTTAATCAAAACATTTATAGCATGAGGTTTAAGCATATAAAAATTATAATTAATAGAAATCATACTTATATTAAATAATAGACTACATAGTTTGACAATAGAATGCACAGAGCACATAATGCTCAATTTAATGTACAGAGTGAGTATAAGGACTAGGGTGTGAGATTGTTAGTCTCTGGAGATTGACCTAGGAAGATTTGTTCAGCAATAAGAATGTTTGGATAAGTTTTCTTCATCAGAACGTTTTTATCAATCTCTGATAATGAAGGAATAATGTGAATGAAAAGTAATAAATATTTACAGGAATAGAGTAAAAGTTGATGTTTTAATTTTGGAGGGGTGAGAAAAAATACAAAAGCTTCTTTTAAAAATTTTTATAAGTTGAAATTTTTTTTTCTCCCCCTAAATAAGTCACTGATAGACAATACATTTTTATAAATGATAGAAAAGAATTAATTCATCACCACAAGTATAACATGTGAATTAATTTTGATTCTTGTCTTTTCTGTTCTTGAAGATATGGAAAAATATTTGAAAAGATGTTTAAGAAAATTCATATAATTAAAATTGATTTACATCTTGTAAAATAATATTTCCAAGAGGCATTGAATTGAATTAAATATTTGTTTGAGGTCTAACTTGACCCTAACTGTTGATAAGATAATGGAGTTAGATAAAATTAAACTGTAGAATTATTTAGAATACTTTACAAAAACAATAATTATGAAAATTTGAAATGTATAGCCATGAATTAATATCATATTTTTAACGAATTCCTTAAAAACCAAGGTTCAGTAAATGGAAACTTATTTATGTGTGAGATACCATTATTAAGTTACAGAAAAACCAACAATAATGCTGAATAGCTTTTCTAAATTTATATGCAGATAGCATCTTTCAATGACTTCTCAGAAAATGAAAAAAATTCCTCCTGAACACACAAAAAAAATTTCTTTGATGTTCAATGAAAAAATAAATAGTAAAGAAATGAAAATTAATTAAAAAACAGAAGAGAAATTAAATTAAAAATTTGCTGCATGCCCATTATTGACCAATTACAATCCCATGTAGAGGTTTTTTTCTTTCAATATTTATACTTTCAAATTGAGTGCTGTGAATAAAATAAAACAATCTCCAGGAGTAAAAAAAAAGACGTTTAGGATGAGGAATGGTAAATTCATGCACCAGGTGCATGAAGGTGAAACACCAAACTTTGTAAAAACAGCTCATTCGCTTGCCACGTGACCCAGTGAGCATGTTAAGGAAACATGATGAAATTAAAACTATACAGCAAAAGAAATCCCCCAAATTGGATGCAGCAGTCCAAATATTTTCTGAAACCAACTTCCTCCACATAATTGAATTCGTCTATGGAATTCACGTATAACTGATATTGTCATATAAAATGGCTGAAATTACATTTTCAAGACAAGGACTGGTCTAAGATTACAGTTCCTGGAAGTAGCACAATGTAGGGAACTAGCACAGGCACACCAACTGCAGGAAATTCCACTTGAGAAGTTGAACCAAATGATGCTTGAGGATTAGACTTTTCTGCAAGACTTGTAATCACTGAAAAAATAGTAAAAGCAACTGATTACTGATAAACTTAAGGAAGAATCAGCCTTTTAAAAACAAAAACAGTGAATTCCACTCAATATATTTTACAATTCCAGAAAAATCTTTATGTAATGTTAGCACAATGCAGCGTATTCCAATTGAATTCCCTCCTTTATCTCATCTCAAGGCTGAAACATACAATAAGTCTGGAAGTTATGTTGATTCTCTCTTCAACTTCTGATTTTATTTAAAGTTTGATCAATTTCTATTTTTAAGATGTGCAAGAAAACATGCTGCTAAGGCAAGTCTTATCCAAATAATTGAATTAAATAAAAAATATAAGCATGACTGGTGGAACCTAACAAGGGGTGGTACTATGCATGTCTCGCAATTTTGAAACGAGACTAGTTTAGGGTGATAGAGATTCTAAATTAAATGATACAGTATTTTTCCTAAGGGTTTCTCTCCACTCATTTAGGAGATACGAATCTTTAAACTTTCTCCCTAAAAACCCCCATCTGATAACTATTTGACTGATTGTGAGCACCTTTCTTATCAGCGGATCCAGAGGTGGAAATAGTAAGGGGTCTTGCCTAGGTATTTTTGATAGCTCAGCATGTGCGGTGGTAGCTGGTTTGAATCCGACAATTGGACTTTTTTATCTATCTCTATTTATTTTTTTTTACCTAAAATCTTTCATCTTTTATGACCCTTCACATACATTCTTCAGCCGAGTTTCATTTATTTTCTAGAATGTTATCGCATCTCTTTCATTAGAATTTCACTGCCAGATGACTTGTTTGTAAAAACATATTTCTTCATCATGACCTCATTTGTTAAATAGGAGTATGCCATGTGAAGGCTGAGGTTGACTTTGGATAGAAGTTGTCTGTGTACTACACATCGCTATCCCTTGCACTC
This sequence comes from Ladona fulva, assembly GCA_000376725.2. Lineage (NCBI taxonomy): Eukaryota > Metazoa > Arthropoda > Insecta > Odonata > Libellulidae > Ladona > Ladona fulva. Next base: position 1,638,085 of record KZ308183.1, on the reverse strand, counting down.
TTCCTAACCTAACTATCCTAAGGAAACAAAGAGGAAAAAATTACGATGCTAATAATTCATTGAAACGTACGGATTCATAGAATGGAGTGAAAATATTCTTGAAAGTAAATTACTACTATCAGATTTCAGGCTTTCCTGGCGTATGCTGCAGATGGAGTTCTCTTGGGTTCTCTACCAGGAGGTTAGATGATCCGTTGCCTCACTCAATGCCCTGAGGACGATGGCAGAGTATCAAAATGTCGGCAACGGATCATCTAACCTGGTGAAGAACCCGAGAGGACTTCATATGTACCACTATCTGTGCTTCTATTTTTTGACTAAATCATTAGTGCTGTCTTGGGCTCAAGTTATTGTAAAATCTACACTTAAGATACCGAAGAGCTGCAATTAAACATTAATTTTTTTATTTTAACATTAAAAAAAATTTTATCAATGGTGAAAATATTAGTTTTTACTAACACCTCCCATTTTCAGGATTTATAAAGTTTGCTAACTAGCAAGTTGCCTAGGATCTAATAAGAACCTTAAATTTAAATCATATTGTTAATTTTTCCACTAACACTATACATCAACTACATTTATCATGAAAAAACTGAATTTTAAAAGGTAATTCAGACAAGATGAGTTCAGAAGAAAACTGTCTTAAATGTTCACCCCTTTAGCAAGTTTCCAGATCCACCCCCTGAAGAGACCACACTTCAGAATAAATTTTGCTGCAATGTATTCATCATTAGTTGATACCCAATTTTAACATACCATTTTATGAAATTCTGCTATGTGTGGATAGTTACACACACAAAATCTCACATATGCTGCAAAAATGTTATGAATATAGAGAAGTCCCAGATATAACACTGCACAATAAGAATAAAAATGTCTACTGAAGGAAAACTTAAGAAACTGGATAGGAATGTTGCTGAAATCTTGGCAGTTCATTTCACCAGCACTGAAACCAGTGAAAATAAGAAAACCACCAATGAACCACACCAGTGAAACTAAGACAACAACATCAAACTAACCTGAGGTGTGAGAAGAAGATTCACTAACAGGAACCTCTAAAATTTGCATATGATGCCCAGAGGGCACGGATTCTGATTGGACATTTATCACTCTATCACCACCAGAATGAAGCACAGTTGTATCACAGCTTGTAAATTCAGCTGTATCTTTTTCGGGCATTAAATCCGGAATGACAGAAGATGAAGAGTGAGGAATCTGAATGATTTGTTTTTGATTTTCTCCAGTCACATTCTGACTAGCCTCATGTATCACCATCTTCTTGGAAATTTCTTCTAAACTAGTTATTTGAGCTGAATCTGATGCCAACTTCGGCTCCTCCAGAGCAGTAGCTTCTCCAGCATTTGAAGACTGAAAAATAATCCACAGAAATCCGATTTCAATCAAATCTCAATTAGCCGCTTACATTTAAGGTTTCTTGAAGTTATTAAGAGCTAAATGTTTTGCACACAAAATGTTCTTGTTGATTCTTTCTGGTTGCAACTTTAATCACTATTTTTCACCTAAAAGTAATTCTGTTACTTCAAAATCGTGCTTTGTGATAGTTTAAGCTAGAAAAATAAGTTGATTAGCAAACTAATAAACTTGAGAAAATCCTCTAATTTACCATTACTGAAAGTCTCTTTAAAAATACATCTTTGTGTCCTTTGAACCCTAAAGCTCTGTTTCAATTTTAGCTGATTTTCTATCATCTTAACCAGGGGTCCTCAAAAATTTTCAGGGGTAGGCCACATATAACAAGAAAAGTACTAGGTTGGCTGTATTTTATGCTTAAGCTAGAAAAATAAATTTCATCCTCTACCATTTACTTCATTAATGTCAGCAGCAAACTAAGATTTTCATAATGACTTTCCATTGTCATGCATACTTCTAACTTGAATGTCTGAAAATTGGAATGGCTTCAATTCGTTACTTTTATTTCATTAATTCATTCATTCCAGATTACACCACTGGTTGGATTATTGTTTGTTTCCCATTTTGTGGGCAACGGATGCATCACAGTACATGATCCATAACACAGTTTATCTAGTTTACAGCCAGTGCTATAAAGAGTTGTAATAATCTTCACTGTTGATATGTCTGCTTTACATAGATCTTTGGATTCCTTTACTAAATATCACTACCTCATACCATGTAAATCAGCTGAAGTTTGATCAGGGGATTATAATAATAATAATAATAAAGGACTTTATTCAGGGCGAGATTGAGACTAACAAGTCTCTTCTTACATCTAACCCTTTGTCATATGAGACAGGAAAAGAGAGAGATAGCTTGAAAAAGTACAATGAAGAAAACTACTTTGTGGATTAAAAAACCTCTGCCAAGAGCTCAGGGAAAAATCTCCACTGCAGGAAAACACCCTCAAGAAGGGGGGTGTGAAAAACCTGCGAAACCTACAGATAGAAAACTAAACTTGATGATGATGGGATTAAACTTGAGCTAAATCCTAAACTGGAACCGAAAGAAACTGTTATTTCTGCCAAAGTGAAAACTAAACAACGGTAATTGAAATTATTGAATCCATAGTGATACCAAAAACTCATTTAATCTGTTTTGATTTTCAGCTCAAAACAATACAATTTAATTTATATGTAAACGGGGCAAAGTTTACTAAACACCTTAAACTACAACTTGCAACTAAGTGTTACAGTTTCATTCTAAAATTTATTGCAATGTAAGGTAAATGATAAAAGCTAGAAATAATAAGAAAAACTTTCCGAAGGATAAAATGTTATGATGGTTGGAGAGAGAAAGAAAAAGGTTAGGTTAGGCATTGGCAGAAGAAGCAAAACTAGGGATGAACTGAAACTCAGTTTTTCAGTTGAATCAGGCAAAAACTGTTCATAAAATATTGGTAAAATAGGGCATTCATTCAGGAAGAAAAGTAAGGTAACAAATTTTGTGTCCTTGTTAACCCTTTGAGTAGTACAAACGTTCATGTATGTCCTTGGGCCTTCTGACCATCTGGGGTACGACTGTTAAAAAATTATTAAAAATATTATAAATGTATGTTAAACATGTTTACATAGATAAATAAGACCAAAACATGATTTAAGCCAATCAAACTGAAACTGGACCTAATGTAATTAAAAAAAAACACTCCTGGGGGTTAGCCTGCATGAAAAAAACTCACTACACAAAGGGTTGATAAAGATACAAACCTCTGAAAGGGTAGCTTTGGCTCTTAGTGATTTATCAGGTTTGGCAGCAGTTTGTAAGGAAGGTGAATCTGAATCACCTATTTTCCTCTCAGATTGTTTCCCTCCATTTTTTTCTGCAATGATCAATAAGATAAAAACAAATGATAAATTTTGATAAAAAGAACAAAATTCTCTAATAAAGATCTGAAGATAGAAGCAAAAAATAATTAAAGTGCTGTCTTGTACTTGCCACTTAGGAGAACAAATACAGTGGTTGTGATATAATTTCAAAATCTATATTTTATAATCCAGCTGGAAAATATAATAGTTTAAAATCAAAATAGATTAAGTCAGTCACTGTACTAGGGTCACCATTTGTAAGGAGAAAATGTGTTTGCCAATGCACTCTGATCTCTGTCCCTAGTATATTTTTGGTTACAATTTGCCAAGCAAATTTAAACTGAAAGCTTGAATAGTAGGAAAATATGATTGAACATCAATAATTTAGCAAAATATAAGGAAAATATCTCTTTTTGAGAAGGATTAACAAAGACCAAACATCCTATCATACCACTTCATTTCCAGGTGAAGAAAACAATCTAAAATTGAAAATTTCTCTTGGTGCACCAACGTTCATTAAATGTAATGAAATTTAATCCAGAAATATAAATTACTGTTACACCAGATAACAAGAAAAATCATGATATTATTTTGATGAAAATTGCTCACTTTTCCTATCTGATAAGTTGACTTTTGTCCTCTTAGGGTTGTCTCTCCACCATCTCTTCAAGCCATGCTCTGGAGGTTCTTCAGAGCCACTTGTTCTCTTCACATGCTTGTTGACTGATGAAATAGTGTTCATGGAACAGCCTGAAAGATTGAGTTAAATTTGAAATCTGCATTTGGGTGGTACTCTACATTCATTAATGAGATTATGAATTTTCAGTGCTTGTATTTACGCAATGTCACTACAAAAAATTAAACATTTCTTAAGCTATCATTAGTATCTAAAAAAATAAAAAATAAGTCATACGTACTTATATTTCTAAATTTCATAATAAAACATGATATTGAAAATTTTTGAGGAACATACCAGTTACTAAAGATATAAACTTGTAACAATTGGTTTTCGAGCCTTCTTCACGGGTAAGCATTTCAGCTAATACCCGCCTTGCATCTTTCTGTCCTCTTTGAGCAAGCTTTCTCCATAATTCAAGAAGCTCTGGATGACTTGAAGCCAGATTAACACATTTAGCATTACAACAAGAGGCTAATGGCAGTTCTGTTATAGGTTTCAGCAAACCTTTTACAAACTTTCCTGTTTTCCTCTGTATTCGCCTGTCAAATGTTAAATATTGCACTAATTAATATTTTTGATGCTCACTTTGTTACCTGAGAGATGAAAATAGAATGATTTAGGTAGGAATTAATTTTTTTGATGCATTTTGCAATTTTTAGAGGTTTCAGCTACTATAGTATCATTTCCATCAGTTCATTTAATCATCAGTATCATTTAATCTGTTCCATTTTCAACATAGAGTTGAATTTACTTCCAGGAAGACTTAAAGCCTCTGGCATGATGCATACATGCAATTATTCTTTTGCATTTGTTTCATTTTTAAAATATGAAATAAATATGAAATAAATATAAATTATGCTATTAGCAAGCTGTCATGACAGTGAATCCTCAAAAAATGGCATTTAAAAGCTAGATTATTTCTCTTGGTGTGAATAGTCTGGATGAATAAATGAATCTTTTAGTCTTACTGATTTTTCATGCTTTTCAATTCCTTGTGCAGGAAATTATTAGAATACATTAAGACCCGCTGACTTGCTCTTTCACAAAGATGCAACTCCTCACGCAATGATATCCTATGGGATAAAACAAATTCCTCAAAAACTACTGAACGCCTTGATTTGACCCAGCTATTCTGAGATGGCTCCTTTTTCACACCTTTAGATTGTGGTGCCTATTGGGAAAGGATAATAAGCATATTTAGTGACTACTCCAAAACAATTTCTTTAAATATATACTTGAAGCTTTAACTTACAGCAGACTGAGAAGGATCAACTTTTTCACTACGCAGGTGCTTGGCTTTTTTCAGAAGTTCTAATAATTTTACAGCTCTTTCGTCCATCTTTGAGAGGTCTTCATTATCTGGAATAATTTATTTACAATACACTTAAACTTAAAGTTTACATGAATCCAAATTAAAGTCAATGATCCAGGACAGCACTGATTCCTTTGAACATTTCTTTGTAATCACATACTTATTTATATTACACCTAAATAGATATATGGTTTCCTGTATTATCATTTGTCAAACAAAGAAGATGTAAAACCAACAGCCAAAGTTTCCTTGATTTTTTTCCATCTCTGGATGTAAAAAAAATAATGTGGGTACTAAGATTATGGTGTTGTGCTATAATTCCAAATAAGAATTAGGGTTGCAAATTATATTTTTCTTCATAAAATGATAACATGAGCAAAGTAATGCTATGATAGAATTCATAAGAGGGAAAATCATAACTGCATTTATAAAAATTTGAGTTGAAGGCTTTCAAATAAAATCATTTTGGTTATATTTTTAAAGTTCTAGATGGCTGCCCAGGCAGATCCTGCCTACACCCCTCTCATCTTTTATGGGCATTAATTTCTCAGAAATTAATACTCCTTGAACAGTAATAAAAATAAATCTTATCCAAATAGATATGAAAATGCTACATTAAAAACATGGGATTTGGAAAAGGTACAAATTGGACATTCATTTTCTAGACCAGCATTTCCTAAACTTTTCTTGTCATAGAAAAGTTTCCAATCTTTAGATTTCAAAGGAACTCATGAGTTATTTGGTAGTGTCGGAAGATATTAATAATCCCAGAAAACCTTTTTTCTTCCCATTTGGAGGGTTTTCCCTCTGTCCATGGGCAAATGCCGGGCAGTCCTGTAATTAATATACAACGCTACCCTCCAATGCTGACACCTGGCTAGAAAGCCAATTCGCAGTGTGAAATATAAATAAATAAATAATAAATAACATCTATAAGAGTAAAGAGTTCATTGATAGTAAACTCAAAGAGAGTAGTCTGACTTTCGAAATTGTTTCAACTTAATATATACCTAATTGAATATTTTGTGGGACATATCAATTTTCATAAATTATTGCAGAAAACCAGAGTTCCATGGAAAACAGTTTGTGTAACACTAATCTAGACCAAGGGTTTGCAGAAAGACAATAAACCTGTTGGTTCATGTAGTATATGGTGATCTAGGGGTTGAAAGTTAGTTAAAATGACCAATAACTTTAAGCTGCAACAACCAGTGACTGGTTTTGAACCTTCTTGGGCACATCATTCTAATATATAATGGATCTCTAACAGACAGATCAGAGCAAATATTATATTAATTCTTCTCATTTCCCTGAGAAATATACAGATTTAATCTTTTTCTTTCACATTTACTTTAATTTTGGTTAGCAATTTAGTAATAATTAAGTAGTGAGGAATTGGAAATCAATTTAAATGTATTAAATGTAAACATAAAGAAACCAAGCAATTTTCTACTAATGTGTTTACTTATACATACTGCAATTTTTGATCTGGGTCAATGGCAGTTGAACAATTTTAAAACAGGACCAACCTTTTCCTTTCAAGTACCTTTGCAAACATCCGCATGGCTCAGTCTTAAAATGTGGACAATAAAGTCTCTTGGCATCTGGTTCATTCAGTCTTTCTGCCAGAGAACAAGCAAATGCTTCTGATTCCAACAGGTAACCATCTTTATCCTCTTGAGTGGGTAATGGCTTGAAAGAAATGGATACACACGTAGTAAATAAATTAAACTCAGCGTAAAATTCATCATAAAATACTACTCATTTGTCCTCTGCTAAATTGAAATAAACATGATTTCTGTGAAACCTGTCCATATTGATGGAAGTAAACAATATTTGAAATACAACTGACAAAAATTTGATCTGGATTATCTAAAAATCATACAGTACAAATGAGTAATTAATTAATAAATTCATAGATGATAAAATCATGGAATCAGTCATATTGATAGAAGCAACAACCCTTATGAGAAAATGAATAATAGACATAGCATTTACTGTGTACTAAATTCACAAGGAAACTTGTACTTAAGTTAAAAAATGGCAATGTAAAGAAAACTTCCGCGGAAATAGCAATAAATTAGAGCATGAAAAGACAAATGGACCAATAATAATGATGAGGGAATTATGAAGTGAGATTGGAGAAGTTCAATACTTTTTCATTGGTTGGAGCCAAAATTCAAAGAACACTGGGGAATGATGGTCTGATTGAATCTTAGAATGTAATTAAGCTTCTTAGACCTCACTAAAAAACTGCTGAGTTAGGGATATAAATAGAGGAGTCGAAATAGAAATAAATGATTCACCCATTAGAATTACAGCTACAATGGAACCTAGCAGTGGTCAAAATTTTTTCTTTCTTAAGTTGTATTCTAAACATCATCTTATCTCATTCCTACTATAACACAAACAATTTCATTATTATGTATCATCTGACAACATTTTTAAATTACTGAACATTCTAGTCATAGTTAACATAATTTTTAACACTAGAATATCAACCTTGATCAAACTAGGCATTAATGGCTTCATTTGGAATGTTTGATAAATTACAGCCAAATCAGTCTGCTTACATTGCCTAGATATGCAGGAATCTCTGTAGGGTTTTCATCCGAGTCAGGGTGATCATAGTCATCGACATGTCGGCTTCTATCTTCAGCAGCCATCTTCAGGATGACATCCTGAACCTGACCCAGATGGAATCCCGAGAGAGATTCCTGCATGCAGTTTGACAGGAAAACACTGATCTTTTTTCACTTGTCTAGATATGATAGCATGGTAATTAGCCTCCATTCTCATAATTTATCAAACAAAAATTGCACAGATGAGGATGAAAAGTACTAACTTAGCATGGATAGCCATCTGGCTGGAAAGTTAAACAGAGGTGAAAAACAACAGTAATGAAATGGAGTGGAAGACCTCAGTTCATCTCCCAGTCATGTTGCTATTTTTCGCTTCTGTTTATCCAAATGAAAATATTCCACCTATAAAATGGTGAATAATAGAAATAATATCCTTAATGTATTATAGTTACCTTTTTTGGGGGTCTTTTTCTTACTCTGCTCATAGACAAACCACACTTATTACAGAGTGTGAGGATTTTATTAGTAGCCGGATCTAATCTTTTCCTAAATTTTGGTTTCTGAGCAACCTTCCCAGGGACTTCTTTCCTTTTAGCTGGGTCGATGGCATATGGGGATTGGCATTTATCACATTTTGTAGTTTGACCAGTTTTATTACAACTTAGGTTATTAGATTTAGCTGCAAATATAATTAGAATGACTACAATTTGATTATTTCTAAACAAGAATACTTAGAGGAAATATATCTTATCTAACTACCTCCTACAGCCAGACTGATGTTTTCTTTGGATACATCCATTGTGTACTTTTATTGATAAGAGAAAGAGGAGATGGTGAATTTTTTCTTATGCATCTTGTTAAACTTGGGCAATTATCCTCAGATATTTTAACCTAAAAATGAAGTACCAAAAATTGCCTTGATTAATAAATATTTTTTCATCAACCAAACTTAATATATTACCAGTACAGTGAAAATTATGGTAAGAATGGTCACCATATTCTCATGGCAAGCAACCATGGCTTATCAAATCTTCAGGCTGTCAAAACCAGAACTGTGCCTTAAAACAACTCTGATTTAATTTCAAATTCTTTCAAGAAAGCACTAGCACTGTGTGCAGCATAAAAACTTGTAGAAAGTTAGCATTTAAATTATTCCTCTAACAGAAATGTTCACAACATTATATTCTTTTGGGGATTATTTCTTCAAACTTGAGCCACTGATAAATTGACTGGGACAATAAGTTAAAACCAGGATATAAGATACACCTACATGAAAACATGTCAGTTTTATGAAAAGGTTGCATTTTGATAATTAAATTTTGGCATATCATTGCAAATAGATATCTGTAGATTATGAGATTAAATAGCTAAGCACAGCTCTGCATTTATTCGAAAGAAATAAAATGAATATGATCGATTCAGCATCAATATGGAAATTGACGAAAGCCACTATTTGTGGGTGATGTAATATTTAATAATAATCTTTATCTCAAACTTGAATAATATGACAAGGACCATCCTGTTGTTCTTGAGACATTTGGTGATACATTTCTTTGATTGCACGAGGATCGTGTAATGCTGAGGCGAGATAAAGCAAATAATAGCAACATATTAAAAATAACAGTCGAATGGATTTTTGACTAAAACCCGTCATTTATAATGGTAAAGTTTCAAAACAGCGTTTTTGGGAGAAGATATCAGAATTTTTATCAGCACTCATATCTAGAAGTTATGTATGCAAGTTTCTGACGTGAAAATACGGCCATGTGAGCAAATAACAGCCTGGATTGCTTCCATAAATCAGGGCTGTATATCACAGGGAAAAAGGCCGAAGTGCTCTGTGAATGTTTACAGCTAATTTTATTTAGAGAGTGAATTAAATACATTGAGGGCATTAGACAAATCATAGATTTATGGTTAACTAAAATACATCAGTTTATAAATTTTAAGTTCAGAGAATTCTTTCAAAAATACAAAACTAATAAACAGTTCATACAGGATCCATCGTTTGAACTAGAGTAGAAAAATTAACACGAGCTAGATTAAATCAGCGCCATCAAATTTAAAAAAGTCTGTTTTACCTATAATATCTCGTTTTAACTCCCAGCCTCAAAATTACTTCTGAAATCGGGCTTATGATTTCAGATTTTCAAGTATATCAGGTATTAACCTGATGATGGATAAAAACATCTAAACGTAACTCGTAAACACGCGTAGCGTTCCTCAAGTTCATGGTGTTTACAGAAGACAAGCAGAAAGTGTATACGTGTGACGTCACCTTATTGCTTGCGCTCACCCAACCCATCCAACTTTGATTGATACGTTGTAAAATAAAGTGAAAAAGTTATTAACTATCTGCCATATTAATAGAAATATTCTATAGTTATATTTAATTCGCTGTTCGTTCGTCCTTTCTCTCCTTTGGTTTGATAATGAGTATGAAGTTCTGATTCTTAGACTTAAGTAAAGTTAACGTTTAAGTTACAGAACTTAATCATCCCTTAACGCATGAGTGTGGAATACATAGTGTTCTTTTCTTTTTATTTTTTTGTAACCTTAATGTGAGAATAAGATTACAGATTCTGAGGACCGAAGACGAAAATTGACGGCTTCGCAAAGAGTGTTTTGAAAAACAAATTTTTAATTCAATTCACTCAAATCCAGCAATATCTCCGATAAACCATGAATGAAACGTAAATCGTAACAATAGTTACTAGGTGAGGGTGGCTTATCCATATAAAGTAGATTTCGAGAATATTTTTAAAGTACTCCTAAAATATATCTACTGTGTTTAAATACTAGTAGAATTGTCTGTTAATTCTCAGCGGGAGAGGATAGGATCTAGAAATAGTAATAATAGCAATTTTATTTATACAGAAAAGAGTCTAATATCTCTCTATACTCAGCATTGCATTTATTGGTATTATAAACGAATCCTCGAAAAAAAGAGGAAAAATTGAAATGCAGGAAAATACGTCGAAGAACAAATCGAAAAAGGTATCTCCGAGCAAGAAAATTGGCTGAAGTCTCGAGGCAGCTATTCGAGACTTCAACCAGAAAATTTATATTTATGCTCTAGGCTTGCCAACATTTTTAATGCAACGAAACCTGTTAACGTCAAGTAAAACCGGAAAAATTCTCTTCATAACACTGGCTTGCGTAAACTAACGATCTATATTACTATTATGTTGGATTTCCAGCTGTTGCTTAGAAACTTAAACTGGCCGCGCTTCAGAATATCTTATCCATAGTTAGCGCCAGTTAGCGCGCTCAGCGCTACCAAGGGAATCATGATTGTACATTTTGAAAGGGTTATCTGGTACACTGATAGATTAGCAGACTAAGTTCCGTTTAGTTTCTTAAGAAAAAATGAACGCTTGGGTAAAGTTTACACCAGAAGTAATGCTAATAATTCTGGTTATTAAATTTAATATTTTGCCTTTCGCTGATATTTCTATTCTTTTCAGATTGAGAAGGTTGTTAACGTCTATAGGAAAGCCGCGCAGTACCCTGCGGCATTGAAAGCTAAGATATGCAAAAAAGATGGCTCATTTATTGTTATTGTTTCGGATTGGTCACAGAGAAACTTGGAGAGGGGAAAAATGACAAATTTTCGGAGAGTTCATCTCTTAGATAAAGATACTCTTAACCTTATACAAAATTTACCGCCGGTGGATGTTACTAACGAGTATGGTTTGTCATATTTAAACATACATTTTCGATTATCTGACGCAATTTATCATTAATAATGATGACCTCAAGTTAAGGATTTACAGTGTAGTTAACTCTGGTACACTCGTGGATTTATTTACAATACATATGATCCTGTTTCAGGATATGTTCGCGTGTTTCTGAGTCCGAAAAGTGGCAAGCAGTCTTCAGAGATGCAAGTGCTGATGGAAGTAAAACTGAGAGTAGCAAGAAGATCTTTTTAGAAGTATGGAAACATGGTCAGCTTTGGAAAAATTTGGATCTTTCAGCCCTGAATGTTCACGGAGAAGTTTACGCTGATGGTTTGCATATTACTTTCTTAAACTTGGTTGGTGATCTCAGGAAAGATGTATATCACATTCAAATTTTGATAAACAAGAATTTCCCCCTCTTTTGATACGATTGGATGACGGAGCCTAAATTTTGCTGATTCATAAGTTTGTCCATCATTACAACATCCACATTAAAACGATTTAAACTTATAATTGAGCGGTAGTTATCCAGGACGATGATTTACTTAATTGAGGAGCGGCTAGGGTTAAGGAAAGGTAACATTTTGTAATCCTTCAGGCATTATGAAATGAATTCAGTTCTTGAAAATGCTGCCTTTGTTCCACTACTTGCTTTAAATGTCATTATTAGAAGGATTTTAAGCTCAGAGTGCAATCACATCTGGTGCGAAGGAGAATTTTGTACCCAGATGTAAGGGACTCATAGTGTTATAGTTATAGAACTTAGTCATCCCTTAACACATAATTGTGGAAAATATTGCGTGTTCTCTATAATATTGTCTACACTTATGCAAATTTGTGGCGCTGGAAAGTAACTAAATCTCATTCCTCAAAAAATGTTCTGCTTCATGCGTTAATGTTGACTATATATTATTACCATCTTCACCTTTGGCTCTGTAATCCTCAGTGGATTTTTACATGCTCTATGATTAGCGCCCATCCTACTCAATATCTAGTCTCTCTCCAATTCCAAATTCACTAAAGTTTTAGATCTACATCTATGTAAATACCACCTTTTGGCATATGGCAGAGGGGAGGGGTCTTGTTCTTTACCCTGCACTCCTCTTTTCCTGAGTCGTCCTTGACTCTTTCTACTTATCCACTGATTTTACTCTTTGCAACTTAGCAATTGGGAGACCCGGGTTCGATTCCCGGTCCCGTCAGACTTTTTTCAAGTCCATTCTTCCTTAGTAAGCCTTAGCTTGTTTTTTTGTATATATTTCATGATTCTCTCCTCCAAGCTTGACTTTTCCTCCATAGATTCTTCTGGCCACTAGTCTTTCAAAAACTAGGTATGTCTATCAACATTCAAGTTGGGAGACTAGAGGTCGTCTTGATGGTAAATCTATTCTTTTTGAGCTCAACTTTTCTGTAATCTCTCCTTTTTAATAGGTAGAAATTACTATTTTTCTCTGATCTCTCAGTTAATACTTAGGTAAGCCTTAACCAACTCGCAGAGTATTGCTATTGACAACCTAGTACTGCAGCATTTTCTTCATTCTCCCATTGTTCTTTGCAGCCTATTGCACCTTATATTCTATGATTCATTATATCTAGAAACAGAGTTTTATTTATTGTAGTATCTAATTGTGTTTACTCTCTTCATAACTTTTCTTTTAAGGTACATTTGGATGTATAGAATGGTCCCCTTGTGAACGGAGGGTGCTTTATATTGCTGAAAAGAAAAGACCCAAAGCTGCTCCATTTTATTCTGTCAAGCCAATTCCAGAGAAACCTACGGAAGAAAATGATGACAACAAACCTGTTCAGGTATTTTGGTGAATGTGAATATTTTGTTTCAAACAGGCACTAAAAGTTTTGTATAAAACTCTTCAATGAAAGTCTGTGCTTATGCTGTGAATAGTAATCATCATGTTTACTTGTATTTAATTACCCAAAAAATTTATTAATTTACCCAAAGAAAGCCTTTTTTTCGGTGGAGTTTCTTGTGAATGATTCATTAAGATAAATCTAAAATCTGTATCTCTTGAGCTGCTAACGTTTTGGATAAAATTTTTACTTTAAAGAGAAATTTAGATATTCTATTAATTAATTTTTAGGAAATCAGGGATAAAGTGGGATATTATAATTTATTCTTATCTTTTTCTTTTGTTTCTGAAAGGCTCTGGTTTTTAAATTCAGTTATTATTTGTGTAAACCCCTTTCTGTGGCCAACTATATCGTGTGGGACTTGAGGATTAGGGATGGAAACAGGGACAGCTTCAAAAAGTTTGTTTTCTCCTTCTGGCCAATCTGGTACCTCTCCTTACCATAAATGCCATCACCACTACCAACATCTCTTTATTTGGGCAAGAGTCTTTTAGTCTCAATCTCACCCAAATAAATATCACTGTACATTTCACTGTGGCACATATATGTGATGTACCACACCACTGCACCCTCTTCATGTTTATACATCTGCATGTATATGATGGTAGTCCCAGAAGTACCTGACCTGACATAGATTGGAGTTGTTCTTTAAAAAAAATTACTATGGCTGAAAGTTTAAAGTTTCAAGATGCTACGTTGTTTAGTATTTATTTGACAGCCATCAATAGTGAACGCTCTTCATGAATTTGTAAACTGGAAAGAATTGGTCATGGTTATGTGATACAATACTTTCATTTGAAATGTCTCAGTCCAACCTTTAACAAATCCAAGCTGGATTCTACTCTGGGGGAGTCTGTTCCTTTGTTTGCAACAATAAAATTGGGTGGTAGAGTTTAAACGAGGCAGTATGAGCTGCCAAGATGAACATTGCAGTGGTCGACCAAATGAGTTAACCACGCCAGAAATGGAAAAGAAAATTCACAAAATGGTGTTGGTGGACTGTCGACTGAAAGTTTGCGAGCTAGCAGACATGGTAGACATTTCAAAAAGTGCTGACATCTCATATCACATATTAACTGAAAATTTGAACATGAGAAAGTGCATGAGATAGGTGCTCTATTTGCTCACAATGGAACAAAAACACTGTCGTAAGGATGTTTCCGTTGAGTGTTTACACAGTAATAAAGCTGAGTTTATGCATTGGTTCATGGATGAAACATGGGTCCATCACTTCACCCCTGAGATGAAGGAACTGTCAAAACTGGTTGCAAGGGAGAATGGGCTACAAAGAAGGCAAAGACAGTACCATCTGCTGGCAAGGTTATGGCAACAGTTTTTGGGATGCATGTGGGATAATTTTCAAAAAGGAAAAACAATCAAGGGTGAGTATTATGCAAACTTACAACAGCACTTGAGTGATAAAATAAAGAAAAATGGCTGCAGCAGGCAAAAAAGAAAGTGTTGTTTCATCAAGATAATGCACCAGTTGACACAAATCCGTTATTGCGATGACCATAATTAATAAGATGAAGTTAGAATTACTTCCTCATGCATCCTATTCACCAGATTTAGCCCCCTCTGGTTATTTTCTCTTTCCAAACTCGAAAAAAATGGCTTGGTGGTGAAAGATTTGGCAACAATGAAGAGGTGGAGCCTGTGGTTCATGGCTATTTTGAGTAGTTTGATGGTTCTCACTATAAACAGGGTATTGAAGCTATTGAACATTGATGGGAAAAGTGTATTGAGCTAAAAGAAGACCATTTTGAGAAATAAAGATATTTTTTCCCATATCTTTTTTGTTTTCTTTGTTAGGTCAGGTACTTCTGGGACTACCCTTGTAGCTTGAACTCCTTGTCACAACTTGAGCAAATTGCTTGGTTTGTAAATTTATCAATTATATAACTGGGGAAAATTGGCCCGCATCTGAATCTACCAAAGCAGAGAAGTAAAATAATCATTAATTCATTCATTTTTCAGGGTTCTGAATATGATTTTATTGAAGATTGGGGAGAACAGTTGACTGGTAAATCACAGCCTGTCTTGGCTGTGTATGATGTTGAAAAAGATGCCCCAGTAATATGGGAGGAAGGACTTCCAGAAGGTTACTGCCCTGGGCAGGCCACTTGGATTCCAAACTTACAGCCAGTGCTAGGAACTGCTTCAGGAGATATGGATGTAGAGGAAGATGCAGAAGGTGTTGTTGGCATTGCTTGGAAGAGTGAACCACGTCGTCTTGGTTTAATCTTTTGCACAAACCGGGAGGGAATTTTATTTCATGCCAACAGTGCTGGAAAAATTCGTAAGTATTTTGAATGTTAAAAAAGATATAGTGTTTTCCCGGTGTATATGATGCAGGAATATATCTCAGGTTTCAAAAAAAAAAAATTTGGAAACCTGAGAAATATTCCTGCATTTTCAATGTTGTTTCACCTAATACTTCTCTAAATATCATTCAGTATTTGATTGCCATTGCCAGTGGTCCTTAAATTTGAGAGAACTGAAATGATTTATGTTGAACATCATGACTCGAAAACGTACTTGTATTTTGAATGTAGGAATATTATTAGGAACTGGTTGTTCACTATTGTTTCTCTGAATAAAAGGTGTATATTACAATTATGTTTAGCTATGTAACAGTACCAAGGTAATTGCAAAATTTAATGTTTTATGTTTCATATGTAAAAGTTTTGAAAATATCAAACCTAAAGCAGGAATGTAGCAAGGCTTTGTCAGTGGGGAGGGAAGGTTCATAGTCATAGGTTAATGTAAAATTGGCCACAATCCAGGGTCAGGCATCCTTCTACCCCAAATTTAAAAAGAAACAGATAATTCTGTCTTCTAGGAATCACTTTTTGGTATAACAATGTTATCATTTTTATAGGAAGAAGTTTTCTTCTTCCTCTGAAGATTATAGCATTGCTATTGAAATTTGGATCAGGTGATTCCTAGAAGGCTGGTTAATCTGTTTGCTTCCCTTGTTTCCTGTTTTGGTCTCAGAGCATATACAAAATAGCTCGTGAGTTTTTTTAAACTTCTAATTCTTTAACAGCTATGTTCCAATTTTTTGGAACCACAATTTACTAGCTTACCACAATCAAAATGAGTTTTTGAGTAAAATGTAGTTGCTAGGATTGTATGTCACCTTAAAAACATGTTTAAATCTTCAAAGTATGCTGTACATGTTAAAAATAATTAATTATTAAATGAATTTAAATCTTTGAAATTTATGTTTTTTAATTAAATTTCTACTACGATAACCATTCTCATGTACACATGTATTTATTTATCCAAGGATGGTAACTTCTGAAAGGAATGCATTGAGGGACTAATTCGATAAATAATTTACTATACTTCCTGATAGCATGGAAGTATGAACTTGTAGGATTCATAATAGGGCCTAATTGAATATTGTAATTCGCCATTACAGAACTATTCTCTGTATGAGTCTTGGATGATTAAATATAAAATAAACAAATGGATAATGTTTTTATATTTTGCAGACTTTATTTCTTTTACAATGTTTGATTAGGAGTAATGGTCCTACAAAATCAAACCTAGTATGAAAGGAAGGGAAAATTGAATAGACTCATATTGAAAATTCGATCCAAATTAAAACGAAAATAACCTGATATTTTTTTGTTAATATTTGTCTAGAGTCCTGAAAGACCCCACATAAATAATTAAGGAACTCTTTTAATGCAGTAACTAAGGGTCAGACATGAAGTCATTGTGAATTCATGTCTGTTCTGATAGAAATCAAGGGATAGGCAATTTATCTTTCCAAGAAAGAGAATTGGAGGAAAACTCAGGTCAACCAATGTGAAAGTAAAATACCACCCCTGAGGATTGTCAATATTTTTTAGGATAAAGGAAAGGAAGGTAACTTAGTAGGTTGTAAAACCTACGAAAATCCCAAAGGAATAACAAGTGTGAAAAATTGCAACACGACTGGGACCCGAACACGGAAAGTGGGAGACCTGGGTTCGAGTCCCAGTCATGTCGCTATTTTTCACACTTGTTATTCCTTTGGGAATATTTTTTAGTATATATCAGGAGCATGGTCATTAATTCCTTAGGGGAGGGGTCCAAAATTTTTCTACCTGCAAGTTGCCTGTTCTCTTTGTTTGCTAATTTCTTGCTACTCATTCCTTGTTCTGCTTGAAGATAGACCTAAGGGGGGGAATGGAACACCCCCTGGTTATGCCAATGATATTTACCCATTTCTTCATCTATCTCTTCAGGGGAAACTTTTCAATAGTTTCAATTCTTCACAGGGCTTACTCCTAAATTCAAGCCACATGGCTTTTACAGTTACTGTTTCATTGAAGTAAGACAGTCACAAATTTTATAATTTTACTTTTATTTCTAAAGGTGTATTGCGAGGTCTTTCTGGTGGAATTTCTCCTCGTTCACCTAGATTCAGTCCTGATGGTTCTCAGCTAGTCTGGTTGGAAAGATTAAGTGGTGGCACCCATGATGGTAGCATGCGATTGATGCATTGTGCATGGCCACCACCATTTGATGGCCCTATTGAGGTAATTTGAATCTCCACTGAGTCAATCCACCAAACCAATCCAACCCTCACAAATTTCACAATGCCTTCAAAGATGTATTTCTGACTTTCTGCATGTACACCAAATATATGTTAGACTTTCCTTATGTTTTGTCATGTTTATGTTTAACAGGGTGAAGTGCTGATTGATTTTGATACAAGAAATCTTTCTGATGGAAATGAAAAATTTCGAGGAATATTCTGCCAAGCACTGCCAAGGCGTCTTTTTACTAAGGACAATCTTCACTTAATCCTTAACAGTCAACAGGAGACCTCTATGCATCCTTACCTAGTGGATATTGGTAAGTTTATTAATAATATTTTTTGTTCTACGTACTTATTGTGTTTCAATTATGTCAAGCTTTATGTATTTTGCAAATATACTTAAATTTTGATCATTATTATAGAATTAATTTAGTATGAATTTGCTTATGAAATCTGAATATTTTAGCATGAATTATGACCAGTGACATCTCTCAATTTAATTTAGTATTGAAAAGGAGATGAATTTGTATAGAAAACAAAGAAGATGAATTGGTTTAATTTCAGTCAGTCATAACTCCATAAATTCCTTTATTTTGCCTCAATACTTTAGTATTTTCAGTGTTTCATTGAAGTGACCATTTAATACTTAAATGATTTTTTTTATTTACAGAGAAGAAAACTGTCGAAAGAATAGCTATTACCCTTAATGGGAAGGAGTTAGAATTTGAAAGGAGTTCATTGGTCGTACTTGATGTAGTCGATGATTTGATAGTATGCAGACATTCACGGCTTGGGAAACCACATTCATTACTGGTTGCTAGATTGGATGGAAGAGTTGCTTCTGCTATTTCATCGCCTTCGGTGCCGGAAGATATTATTAAACTCCATACTGAAATTTTTCACCTCACTGGAAATGAAAGTGAAGGTTAGTATTATGATTTTATTTGACTTTGGTCTTCATTAATCAACTTTGATTCTATAATAAGTATTCATTTCTTGTTCTTTTAATTTAAAAATGTACATTATTTATAAAGTCTGATGTGAGCTTGCCGTTTGGTGAAAGTTCTGGGATCCATTTGCATCAGTTGTTTCCATTTGTTTCCATTATTTCTTATAATTGGGAAATTTTCAGGTGTATGCCTTAAAATGCAATATTTTATTTCCTTCCCTTACCTTGTGTAAGCATAACTAGTTCATGGGGATTACCTTACTGTTATTAGGTATATCAGCACCCTCATTGCAGTAATAATACACAGCAGTGTAGGTATTGTTGAGTTACAGCCATCTCTCTCCTTGGGTGATCTAAAATTTACTTAATGGGAGGTATTTTTGGATAATTTATTCAATCTTCTCTAGATAAACTATAAATACGAATAAATTGAAAAAATTAATTTACTATAGCCATACTATAAGTTTGAGCTCTTCGACTTCTTAGACAAATAATTGTCCACAAGAAGTCATCGAGGGGAAGGCTGTTATCCTTTTCTTATCTCCTTCCTCTCTTATAAAGCTTCCTGAAATCAAACTGATCTACTGAAGCAACAAAACGAAAAGGTATCAGTGGCAAGTGGAGGATCTCAAATCGATTCTCAGTTATATGTGATTTTTTCTCATGTTTTTATGCTGGCAAATTTCTGTTAAATATTTTCTTAGTTACCTAATTTTCCTGAGAAAATCAACAATCTAATTTAACTTTATTTGCAGATCCTTTCACAGCCATATACTATGGACCTACAGATGTAAAGCAATTACCACTGATTGTCATGCCTCATGGAGGACCACATTCCAGTTTTGCTTGTGAATATTCTGCAACAACAACTATGTTTGGACTTCTAGGTATAACTATTGAACAAAATTTTAAAATCTCACTAAATATCACAAATGAGTCTTTACTAGAATATTTATGGGTTTTTTTGTTTCTGCAAAGAATACAATTTCTTTCCAGCATTGTTAAGGCAATGCAAAAATATGTACCTTATGTATCTACTGCTGATTTGGTGTTGTATTTGCCTTTAATACTTGTGTATTTAATGAAGATATAGTATTTTTTTAAATTATGCTGGACCTCATTATTTCATACACCAAAATTCATTGAATACTCATGATGGAAGGCTACTCTGATGCTACTTGTTTATTTCCCAAAACAACAGTAACCAAAAAATAATGAATTTTACTAATTGCTAAAATCAAAATTGAGAATTTTACCAGAACCAGTATAAATTTTGGTATTGACCTGTCACTTAACAAGAAAATGGTTTTCTTATGTTATATCATTAAGTTTCTCACAGTAATGTATTGTTATTCATTTTTCTACCTTTTTTAGGATTTGGAATGCTAATGGTGAATTATCGAGGTTCAACTGGGGAGTGGGAGCAGACATTGAAGACACTCCCTGGAAAGATTGGAAAAGTAGATGTTGAAGATGTCAGAAAAGCCACATCGGAAGCACTTAAAGCTCTTCCTTTCCTAAATCCTGCTGACATCTATCTTTTTGGTGGTTCACATGGTGGATACTTGGTGACACTTCTCAGTGGTCTCTATCCGGTAAATATTATTGAATAATTCATGAGCGTAGCAATCAATAGAAGATTCTGAACAAAATAATTTGATGATGATTTTGATTTTTGTATTGTAGAATGACTACAGAGCAGTAGTAACTCGTAATCCTGTGATTGATGTAGCATCAATGTGTACTTCATCTGATATTCCTGACTGGTAAGTAAATTTCTGCACCATGTGAATCATTCTAAAAGATGTCAAGGACTGCACTTCTTCTATTGGGATATTATATTGGATAATGACATTTCAGTAATTGATTTATAATACAAGTGTTTTCTGCGATTGTTCTCCCTGATCACTCAGTTCTTGGAATTTCTCGTTGAAAACATACTGTTAATCACATATTTATTCGTAGTCTAATGAGACATTTAATCCTTTATTGAAAAACACAAACAAACATGCCTTATCCAGAATTTGAAGCAAATGTTGCTTAAGAAATACCCTGTCTTCATTCAGATTATGTTAGATGAATATTAGAAAATGAAATACAGAAAGCCATAATTTATATGGCAGATGGCGAGAAGGTGTATATTCTTACCAGTTGCAGACCTCAGGGTTTCTCCTAATCTCCAGCTACTGCCTCAAAAGCAGTTTCATTGGATTAAATGAAACTCTTCAATTGCAGTTAATGGTAACACCTAATTTACTTCGGTGAATCTTTGTTTTCTTCAGATAAATAAGAAATGCTTATTTTATATGTAAAATTACTGTTTTTATTATTCCTTCTGTGAAGGAGGGTAATACACTAAAAAAAATATTTTTCTTTGACTGTAAAAAATTGATTTCATATGAGCAAAGGTAAAGCATGGGCCCAAATTTTCAGCTCTGCCCAGCCTATTCAGAATTGAGCCTGAAAGTAGAAAGAAATTTTTGTTCTGTGGGATATTTTTTATAAATCATTCTGGAATCAGTTGTTTAATTAGTAATTGAGTACATTTATTTTATCTCTATCATTCTTTCAGTAATGCCAGAATATTTTTAGAAATGTTGAAGCTGCTTTAGAGAAAACAGAAACTAAAATATTCCAGTAAATTCTATTAACAAACAAAATGTTATAAAGGGTTATTTTATTTCCAATCTAAATCAGATTAATTCTATACACAATCATGAGTTTTGTGTTACGTATCACCCTACTCTCTGGACATAAATTTTATAGAACAAAGAAGACTGGGCATATTGTCAAAGCATTGCATACCAACTTTTAAATGCCTCCGCTCCTATGCAAGAACCAAAGACTGTTTAAGAAGGAATAATTCTTTCCTTCCTAAGGTATACTCAGGCCTAAGACCAATAGACTGCCAGCTTTTCCTTGCCCAAACCCAGCCCATGGGCCTAGATTTACTCCATGCAAACCTGTAATATAACATGCCAGAGAAGGTGTTGAAAGCTGCTTTAAAAATCACCTAAAAATTTATGTGAAATTTTGGATGTAATTCAGCCTCTTAAAGTATTACTTTAACTTACATAGTGAAAAAATCTAAAAATTCAAGTAACTGTCCCTGTTTCAGGCACTGATGTAGATTCTCTCATCTTAGTGTGAACTACAGGACCCACAAACTCTATAATGATATCATCTTCCCTTTTTATCAATCTGCAGTATCTATAAAACTGCTGTGCATCTTCAACTAGTTATACCCTTATTAACAATTGGCCAGCTACAAAAGCTTTCTTTTGGTCCATAACTCAACCCAGATACTTTTCTTTCTCATTTTTTTGTTATGCCAATTGGCATAATCCACATCAAATGTGTTAAATGTGATGGCATGTTGGCCACTCTCTGGAGTTAATGTTCTGAATAAAGATTTGTGAGAGTACTTTCAGCAAGAAATCTAGCTCATATCAGTTCTCAAAGGAAACACAACTTTGAAGTTGCTCTTGAGAATTTCTCACAAGGAAAATCTCAAGTGAAAAACCACCCTGATATACTATATTTGCCAGTTTTCAGTATCTTGGTATAGGATCAATAATGCTTATGATACCTCTGTGATATCAAGGCTCAAAGGAAAACCTAAAAGGAAGAGATAAAATAGTTTTGAATTTATATTTGAATGTAATTCCCAGTCTGAATTTTAATGCATTAGTTCTTGTATTGGAAGATGGGGAGCATAATTCATACCAAAAAATATTTGTACTTTTGCTTATGCTGATGACTGACATATTATCTGCAGGTACTCTGAGATAATTAATCAAAGATAAGATGTTTTTCGATCGCATTCTGTTCGTAAAATTGTAATTTAGATCAACCTGAAATTTTTGAGTGTAAGGAGAATCTTATATCTCACGATACACCTTTTGATTCATATGTCAAAAAAATTTTAAATTATGATTAAGTGAGAGGTTGTTTGTTGCCTACATTCATAAAACGTTAATTTTTCAACTACAGAGTTATTTAAGGGAAATTGATTCTTAAAGATGAAATGTGCTTGATTATAGCTATGGATGGTCTAACAGTTAATCAATATTTTTTTTCTTCTTGATGCATTAAATATTATATAATTGAATGATGTTGTTAAATTTGAAGGTGCACTGTAGAATCTGGAGTTGGAGAGTGGCATGGGGATGGTAAGCAGTCCATTCATGGTGATCTCGAGGCTCTTTCCCATATGAGAAAGATATCTCCTTTGGTACATGCATCTGCAGTGAAGGCTCCTACTATGATCATGATTGGAAAGAAAGATTTTCGTGTGCCTCCAGCTCAAGGGCTTCTGTATTACAGATGTCTTAAATCTTGTGGAGTTAAGACCAGGTGAGATGTCTTTATTGGTTTTTAAACAATTGAAGTATACGTATTCAAACACCCAATCCAACTAGCCAAATTTCAGCATGTGACAGGGGATGCATGCACATTTCAGTTTCTTTTTCTAGTCATTTACTGGTGTGTATTGTTTGCAGAAAAATTGAATTCTTGAAATTACTACTCCCATTCTCTATTTTCCTTATGATTTCCCAGACTCTGCTGAGCCTATAAAGCAGAAACAATAACACCTAAGATTATGGAGAACAGTTTGTCTCCACATATATGATCAAATTGAACTGTTTTAAGCATTTTCAAGCACAAAGCATCTTTTTACTGATTTATAATAGCCATTCTCAACAAAATGTATGCCCTTTTGCTGTGATTTATCTGCTGCATCTTACATACTGCAAACAGACTAGTGCAGTTTAATCAATAAAAACTAACATTTACAGACTTATTATTGTCTTACTGACAAATCACTCAACAAAACCAAATATTTCAACCCCTCGAGGACAGCTGCCAGGCTCCCTGTTAGCTATTAGGGCTGACCATTTAACTTTTGTGAAAGTGGTCCTGGGTCCAATCCCCAGCTGGAGTCCACATATGCAAAATGCCCTTTGATGTTGTAGCATCTTTAACAATACTACTACAGCATCCTTGAACCATTAAATGGGATAGCCTAAATTGCTATTTAATTTGTCAAGTTTTGTAAAATTTGGATCCTTTGGAATGCCGCAGGTAGTAAAACCACATTAAAACTTACTACTCAATGCAACCTGCTGCTCTCTTGGCGGGGAGGTCTTTTTACCTCATTAATTATTTCATAATTTATTCCTACAGCCTTTGCCTTTGACCTTCTAGTATGCCTTCCTTAAAGCAAAGGTACCCCAACTACTTTCCTTTTAATTTCTGCATATTTCAAAGCATCATGAACAAGTAACTTCAGCTGATTCTCATTCAAGTCATGTCTAAAATATCATTTTGGTTTTTATGAGTTTGGATTTTTCAAAGATCCATCAGTTTGCTTAGTACACAATCAACTTGGTAATTTTACTTTTTTTTGCTGTTTCTATCTGTAATGAAGTTTGTTATGATCTTACTAATACCTATTGGAAATTTTCTGTGTATTATATGATTCTATGCTGAGATAATTTTTCATTGGATTTTTAACCTTCCCTCTTTTCTTTCAGACTCTTGGTGTATGATGACTGCCATTCCCTAAGCAAGGTTCCTAATGAATTAGACAACCTTATCAATGCTGCTCTTTGGTTTATTGAACATCATTTATCAGGAAACGTCAAATCATAATGGAAGCTTTTGTATTGTATAAAATTTCTCCTTTTCTAAGGTAAATTGTACTTTTTTCTACAAAGGGAGGACATTTTTTAATACCTCAATACCTGTACCTTGACAATAGCTAATTTAAAATTTCTCCAGAGATTTTTAACTCAAATTTTTTTAAACCAAATTGATACTGCCAATTGTATTTCATCATGGCCCTAGTTCAGAATAGCCATTGCCCAAGGAATGTATATCATTATTTACATTTAACGTAATACCTACATAAGAATGTTTTATCAGTCATGGTTACTGTTTGGAGATTTTGTGTTCAGCAATTGTTTCAGACAAATTGTATTTAAGTGATTTATATGTTACATAATTTGGAGTGCTATTTCAGATTATAATTTGAGTGTGTACTATTCTAACAGTATTCATTAAAGCTACAACGGTATACCATACTTTATTTTAATGAATTACTAAGAGATACCATAACTTGTGAATATTTAATAAATGTGGAAAATAAAAATTGGAATTTTGGCTGTCATCCATTTGATTAGATGGAATATTTTAGGTGTGTTTTATGGTACCATATACAATTTGCACATGTAAATATCTACAATTTTTCAAGTAGGAACCATTGTTTGCTAATATAACTCTGAAAATGTATGCTTCAAAAAAATATACATCATTAAATAGAAGTTAGAGAATGACAGTATTGTAAATCATGGCCAATATACACGCATTGGCATTTATAAAATTTTATAAATTTATTTACTAGGAAAAGTTGCTTGCATACTGCAAGCTTTGGGACAATTAATTTTCCTGGCTCTTGTTTTGCACAGTCCCAGTTTAAGAAGATGTTCAATTCCTCCTTAAGAACCTTATTGAGAAATTGAACCATTCCAACATTAAACCAAAGACCAATTATTTGGTTATCTTTGCATATTACATTATGGAGTATAGTCCTCTGTAATTACCTAATGTTTCAAGTCTCAGAATGAATTCTGAGTTTCCTATAATTTCCTTATGGATGAAAACTTGGCACAACCTGGCTTCCAACCATGTATCAATTAAGTAGCAGTCTACCTTAAATATAAAAATATTGCCACAAATCCTATCCATGTGTTAAATTATATGTATGTATCTTTTTGGCAAGATTCCCATAAAAGTATTAAACTTGCAGTGTATTTTAAATGGGAAATTTGAACACCTAGGATTGAACCCAGGGTCATTCTTGGCTATGTCAATTCACATTAATTTTTAGAAGCACCTCCAGTAACATGCCTTTAGGGTTCAAGTTGGCGATATCTGAAAAAATAGGATCCAAGTTTCCTATAGATTTTATGCAGAAGAATTTGTAAGCTCCCCTGGCATCAGACCATCGATCAATTTGGAAATGGTTAATCATGAATATAGAGCAATGTCACATTTATGTCACCTATTCATGTACCGAATTATAGATATAAAAACTTTTTGAAAGGTGCCCCAAATAAATATTTAATATTTTCCCCGTATATTTTAAATGGACGAAATCTAACCGTCCTATCATCGAACCGACGGTCATTCTGGGATATTACTTTTCATTATGCGTTAGAAAAACTAACGATATCTGGAACTTAAACTTTGTCATAACGGGAAGCACCCAAAATCAATTTTTGAAACTCCTCACATTGTATTCTAACAGGAGAAGTACCTTGGCCTTGTACTCTTCTACTGATTGGCTGGCGATTTAGGTTGATGTTTTGTTAAGATATTTTCCTTCTAGAAAAAATTCATGGGAACGATATCTGATTTAATACGGGAAATCTTTTGATAAACCATAACTCAAATTTCCCTCTAAAATATCGAAACGCGATCGTAAATGCGATGAATTGTTAAGACAAGTTGTCTCTCTACTTAGATATCCTATCGCTCGAAAGCTTAATTAATTTGCTGAATGTGTAATTTTGATCCCGATAAAATTGATCTTGGTGACCGGCAATGCAAATTTCAATTACTTGAGAGTACGATATCGAGGTTATCGACTATCGCGATCAGTCGAATGGACGCAAACGATATCGAGTATTAAGAATCGAGGTACAAAACGTGTTCGGCTGTGTGGATGGTTGACGTGTGGTTATGATTTTTTTACTTTAGGGTGTAATTAATTATTTATAAAAATGAGCACAATCTTAGATAAAATTGCCGCCATCGAGGCAGAGGTAAGTTCTGTTAAATTAGTTTCCCGTAGTTTTTGTACTAGAGAAATTCTACTAACTGTTAAAATTCTTAGATGGCAAGGACACAAAAAAACAAAGCCACAGCTGGACATTTAGGTTTGCTTAAAGCTCGACTTGCGAAGCTACGTCGTGAACTCATTACCCCTAAAGGAGGCGGTGGAGGAACAGGAGAAGGATTCGATGTGGCCAAAACTGGAGATGCAAGAATCGGTTTCGTAGGTAGGTCATCCCGCGAACCACGGGTTATCTCTTTTAATTTAACTGCATTTATGTAGAAAGTGTATGAAGATTTCACGAATATTTCAAGAATAAATTTCACCTTCAATTATAATTAATTTATAAGGAATATCCTTAGGTTTCAATTTTTTTTGTACTTGATGATCCAAAACAATGCTGTTAATCCGGCAATTTTACCTGTAGGTATCGAGGTTTGAATGTTGGTATTATTTGCCCAGAAAAATATATTTAAAAAAACTTTGCTTATTATCACCTAAGTAAATAAACTAAATTCGCATTGTTTATTATAAAACTTCCGTAAGATTCTTTAATCGAGTTAGAATAATTACTGTATGGGAAAAGGAATTTGGTGACAGATACATGTCTCTGGTGACAATGCTTAATAATTATTAGGTTTAAAACTACTTGGATGAAGATTAAGAATTTATAAGTTCTCTGATCGGCACACTGATTCTACTAGTACTTCGGATTCAACCTCGTACATATTGGTATTCATGAGACACGGAGATTGATGTAGATTAGCAATTAAAATTCCCTCTTTGGAATGGAAATTCAATTTCTGTAATTTCTTCATTCAAATTGTCACAAGTACCGCGCCTGGTGGTTTTCAGTACCTATAATCTTATGAGACTTGGTGTGCTTTATTTCAAAACCTCCCAAAATGTTAATTACAGATTATACTACCTTTCAGTTTTGCCCTTTGATATTGACATTTCGTAAATACATTTGTTAATAGTATAAAACACCTCTTACATGTCCAATTATATGGATATCGGCCTAGGATGAAAGATCAAAATATCACAATTTTTCTAACATACTCTAAACAAAGGTTTCTTCAAGTAATAAGGTGTATTATCTCCCATGGCCTTGTACCCTTTTCCTAGTTAATGTCACTATCAATATGGTAAGTAGGAAAGTTTGAAGAAAGTGACCTTTATTGATTGAATACAAGAGTGATCTGTATAATCCTCTTAAAGATGTCGCAGTGGACAATTAAACCGTTGAACTTTTTTAAATATGGAATTTTTTGCTGTAAATGATTTATAATGCTGAAGAAGCTTGAGAAAGTTGCTATAGTATGTATTAAAAAGGTAAGTTAGGTTGATATGATTTTTTCATCTTAATAATCATTTTTGGTACCTATTATATTACCCCGGCTCATTAAAGTACAGACGCTTTCTCATGGCAACTGCTGGAACTACAGTGTCTTCCATTACATTTTCCATACTATTTGGGTTTGCGTGAAAACTTTTAGGCAGCCGCCTACTATGTCACCTTCAAGTGGGGCAAAACTCTACTTTTGTATGTGTAAATGGTATTAATGACTTAAAGTCAATAAATATATAAATAAATTTCAAAATTTAATTAAGAAACTTGATAACCTTTACCAGAATCAGATTGTAAATTCTCCTGCTAATTTTCCCATCAGCATAGGTAAAGGAAGTGATCCTCCATCTTCCTTTCAGTACTTCCACGACAGAGTCCTCAATCTTTCCCACCATTCTCTCAGTGAGGAAGAAACAGAGCTTCTTGAACTCTGTCTTAAATATTCTCCCCAGGTTCCCCCCACATAGAAACAACTGAAGGACCTTGCAATTGATTGTGAGATTGCTCTGCCTCATGCTTGCGTTATCACAAAATGTTTGTGTTCTAATTTAATTTCCTATTTTTGTAATTCAAAAAGATTCTCCAACAACATGGCTTCTCATAACCTAAAAAGTGATTAGGAAACTTAAAGAAACATTAAAAAATGAGCAACTCATCGTCACGAAAGCGGATAAAAGCAACTGCGTTGTTATTTTGGAGCAAGTAGATTACATTTCTAAGTGCAGTGATTTTATTCTCAAGAACAATGTTTTCCCCCTTCCTCATGATCCCACACCCAGCCATCAGCTTGTCATTAAAAAAAATTATTCAGAAGTCTTTGCTAGTGACTAGTGAAGCCGCCCGAATCATAAATATGAACCCTCAGCCCCCCAGATTTTACAGACTCCCCAAAATACACAAAATTGGAGTTCCCATCAGACTTGTAGTTTTCGGTACATCCTCCCCTTCAAACAATTTAGCGGAAAAAGTGAACGATTTGATTGTGAAATTTTCACCTAAATATGCTATAAAGAACTGTGATACCTCTTAGTGTGAAACTCTTGTTGCCACCCCAATGCAAAATTTATTGTCTTTTGATGTGGTTTACCTGTTTAGGAGTGTGCCAACAGACAAAACTGAATTTTTGAACAGAAGAACTATTGGTATCCACCAATTTGGACTCTTTACTGGTTAATGATTTAATTTCCTTGTTACATGCTTTTACCAACTATAATTATTTCCTCTTCAATGGTAAATTTTACAAGCAAGCTTCTGGTTTGGCCATGGGGTCTCCTATTTCACCCCTGTTGACCGAAATTTTTTTGGACAGTGTAGAAGTCAAATTATTTAATTCTCCTCTTTTTACTCGCTGTATATTTGTTTTTTCATGGTTGAAATATGTGGATGACATATTTTGTATTTTGACTGGTACCACCTGCCAGCTTAATTTGTTCTTTTATCGCTCTGGGTAGATCAGGATAATTCTGAAGATATCAACATTCCAGAAAATCCACCAGAACAGTGCATTAGATTATTATTGTGATCTATCAGTTGGATATCACAGGCAGTAGAAAGCCAAAAATAAAGTCACCTGTGTAATCAAATATTATTAAACTATAAACCGCAATAGTAATAACCCTCAATTAACATTACAATAATAGCAAAGACAATTCGGACTGGTGCCAATAATTACACAAAATAATATTGTGATATGGTCCTTTAACAACAGGTTGAAATTCAAAATTAACTTAACTGAAAATACTTTGCCAATAACTTCTTGGTATAAAACACAATCAAAATTTCTTCACAAAGTGTCCGCGTTGAAATCACTTCCTCAAGATGACTGGCATTACACAAAGTGGTGTAAGTCTCTCCCCTCAGAGCCTCGGACTCGAACTGCGGCTGGCTCTTCCCTCACAAAGAAAGTAATTAGGCCAAAATGCGGAAAACAAAGGACAGTAGAAATTTGTGGGGAATCAAGAGGCAGCCAATAACCTTTCAGGAAATCATCGGAACTGTCCGCAAATGTAGCTAATTCGTGCCTGATCGGTTATTCTTACTCACTGGGTATATAAGAAGCATTCCCTGAGGTCTTTTTGTCGAAGACATTTTGTCAACAACTTGAAAAAGGGCAACTTATCAATGGGCGACTAAAAATTGGCACATCTTTAACGGCCTTAACTCCCTACATCCCTGCCTTAAATTTACCCATGAACTTGAAACCAATCACATCCTCAATTTCCTGGACTTGTCCATTTCCCTATCCAACAATTCTTTCCACTTTTCCATCTATAGAAAACCCACCTACACCGATCATATAATACCCGTTTCCTCAAGTCACCACCCTTCCCAAAAATTTGCTGCTGCTTTCCACTCCCTCCTTAACAGACTCTTAAAAATCCCGCTCTCCCCAGATAACTTTCACAGAGAATTACAAACTATTCACTTCATTGCTAAAAAGAACCGATACACATTGTAGACCATATGCTTGTAAATAAATAAAGGAAGCTTGGAATCCAGTCTGTTTACTCTAATAGTTCTTCCCCTGATCCAGTCACTTGGAGACTTATTCCTTTTCTTGGCAATTTAAGTGTTCAGATATCCAGACTATTACTCAAAGATAAAATAAAAGCAGCCTTTTACAATTCATCCACCCTCAAATTACTCCTCTGCAAGCTCAAAGATAACATTCCCCTTTTAAAGAAGTCTGGTGTGTACAAATTAAGTTGCTCCGATTGCCCCTCTACCTTTCAACTACTGTTCCCCCTCCTCTTCTTTCCTTTTGCCTATAAAAGCCTCCTTCCTTTCTTTTTCCTTGGCTTGAAGATGGCTATTAGTAGCCGAAACTAGTTGCCCACGATTTATATATTGTGGATTAGTAAAAGTTATCTTCTTTGTTGTTCAAAACCTTGGTTTTATTTCAACAATTCATCATGATGTCAAGATTTCACAAAGTAAAGGCCTCCTCAGTGAATTTTACTTAAGAAATTATTTATGTAAGTTCAAATGTGTTGGAAGGTACTTGATTATGTATAGTGCAAATGGCTGTTGATAATTGTTTCCAAATTCATAATTAAGGTTTACTTTTTTTCATCTTTCAGGATTTCCCTCTGTTGGAAAATCCACCCTCTTGAGCAATTTAGCTGGAGTCTACTCAGAAGTGGCAGCATATGAGTTCACGACACTTACAACTGTACCTGGTTGTATTAAGTATAAAGGAGCTAAAATTCAAGTAAGTTTATTGGTAAACAAGTCAAAGCTTTTTGTTACTATAATAATATATAGAAACCTGAAATCATCAATCATCCATATCAGTATTTTCCAACCTTGATGGTCGCAAGTCCCACCATCCAAGTTCTCAAGATAGCTAAGTCCCACCAGGGTAACACAAGTTAGTTTTTGCAGTTGTCTTAATTATAAGTAAATAGCTCATAAATACTTTGTAAATAAATTGCTGTGAAAATACAGGAGGATTTACTTGCAATGAAGCAACAGTTTAGAAAAATAAAGAGCAAAACAGATGAAATAAAATAACATAATTTAATTATCTTTTATCTTATCTTCGTCTTGTAATTTTCTTTAAATACTAAGGTGTTTTAATTAAATTGTAACATTGTGTTTGTTTTAGTTGCTAGATCTTCCTGGTATTATAGAAGGAGCTAAGGATGGCAAAGGTCGTGGACGTCAAGTCATTGCAGTAGCTCGTACATGCAGTCTCATTTTCATAGTACTTGATGTCCTCAAGCCTCTTCAACACAAGAAATTAATTGAGCATGAATTGGAAGGATTTGGATTAAGACTTAACAAGAGCCCTCCAAACATAGGCTTTCGCAAAAAGGACAAAGGAGGAATCAATTTACAACAATTGGTTTGTATAAAAATTGGACTATTTCAGATAATTAAAAATCTTTGAACTTTCTTGTTAGCTCTTTGGTATTTTTCTTATTGTCTTCTTATCTTATTTGAAATAAAAAAAATTAATATTTACAGAGCAAAATGTAAGCAATAGAAAATGAACAAATATTTGTGGAAATGGGCTATAGGTCTTTATTAGTGGCCATAAAAGTTTTAATGCTGAAAAGATTCTAATTCCGTGGTTTAATTTTTGATACCTTCACATTTGTAAACTTTTTCATGCATGCAATTTTTTTTGTGTTTGAAGTTAAATATTTTCAATGTATGTATTTCAGTATTTTTCTTAGTGAATAAATTCTTGAATTACTTTACAATCAAATTTTGAGCCATTTTCATTCCTTGAATGGTTTTCAAACAACAAAGTGTACCATAAGTTTATTGTTTGCATACATCTCTAGAAAATATTGCATTAAAATTTTAGTGATTCTTTTTAATAGTTGAAAATTTGTGGTTGTTAAGAGTTCATTGAAAGATATTTTTGGTGTTATAAAAAAATACATTTCTCTCTTAATACAAACATTTTTTTACTTTGTAATAGTTACATCCATACCTCATTTATTATCATTGTTTGAATAGTGAGCTTTTGAAATCTTTCATTTATTCGGTTTTCTGTAGATTGTCTTGTTTGCTTTATTTAAATGAAGTCTTCTTTATCTTTAGGTGCCTCAGTCTGAGTTAGACTTGGATATGGTGAAAACTATATTATCAGAATATAGAATACATAATGCTGATATAACTCTTCGTTATGATGCTACCAGTGATGATCTTATTGATGTGATTGAAGGAAATAGAGTTTACATCCCTTGCATTTATCTTCTGAATAAAATCGGTAAGCATCACTTCCTTGAATTTTGCATTAGTATACTTGGAACTGATTGAGGACTTCAGTATATTTTACTATAGATCACTGAATAAGGTATTATGAGAAATGGAAGTGATGTTGCTTAATATTCTTAATGCCTGTACATATTGAGGAGAAAACCTTTGTCAAAAAATCCTGGCTGTTTTTTTATAATTGTTTACCTTTTTTTATGATTACAAATAATTTTCTTCATGTAAGCAACTATTCAATTGTGTATAATTTTTGGAAAAGTTTTACATTTTTATCTGAATGCTGTTTTTAGTGCATAATTTTCCATGAAAAATTATTCCTCACTTAAACCATGGTTTAAAATGAATTGTTTCATGAAGTAGCAACTCGGCAAACCGATGAAAAGTCCCTATTCCATAAAAATTACTTTTCATGTTTCCTACCAGAAAATGTTTTCCAAACAATAGAGAGGTACCAGTAAAAAAAGATTATTAGTTTGTGATGTTATAACATTATAATTACCTCAATTGAGTTGCCTAAGCAAGGCCCTTGTTGTTTTCATTTGTTAAGATTACCCTGCCTTATTGTCATTATTGCTGTATTCTCATCAAGTCTCTGGGTATACTGATAGTCTAAAAATATCCTATAACTTCATTGTGAATGGTTTCATTATTTTACCTTAAACATTTCATTCTTTGCAGATCAAATTAGCATTGAAGAGCTTGATATTATTTACAAGATTCCACACTGTGTACCGATTTCTGCACATCACAAATGGAACTTTGATGACTTACTGGAGAAGATGTGGATTTATCTGAAACTTATAAGAATGTAAGTCTCATGAATAATGCAATTATCACTTTAGAGTTGAAGATATTTAGAAAAATTTTAAAGAAAGGTTGTGATTCGCTGAATAGCATGTGTTCAGTAGAGTTTATATGAAGTCTGAGAAAATTCAGTTATATCATTAACAATTAGATTTTCAATAACATCATTAACAATGACATTCTTATAGATACACTAAACCGAAAGGTCAGCTGCCAGATTATGCTGCTCCAGTGGTTCTTCATTCTGACCGTCGTTCTGTTGAGGATTTTTGCAACAAGTTGCATCGCAGCATAGCAAAGGAGTTTAAATAGTGAGTTTGTCTCTCTAGTTTTATCTTATTGATTTTATACACTACTTATTCATGAACTCTTTCTGTGAATTTCAGTTATTTACCATTCTGGATTATTTTTCGATGCAAAATTTCAATATTATTAGTCTAATAAGTTGGTGAATGTGACCTATTCTTCTGATATTATCATTACTGTGTATTTTTAATTTCAGTGCCTTAGTGTGGGGATCTTCAGTGAAACACCAACCTCAAAAGGTTGGAAAGGATCATGTGCTCAATGATGAGGATGTAGTACAGATTGTGAAGAAAGTATGAAATCATGATGCTATAATAATGAGCCTTGGCTACTGTGTAGCTGGCTCGACGAAATTCTAACCTTGTCCAAATCCCTCTGCTCTTTTTCTCACGATCAATTAACATTTGGGAAACTTGAAGATGATGTTTTAGCAACTCACCATGTTAAGTTTTAAGTTGAAGTGGATTAACTAAAACATTTACCAAGATGAATAAAGAGGTATACGTATTAAAAAATGACTTATTTTAATTGATTTTCCTTCCATTCATTAACATAAATCCTTTACACTATTAATTCACTGAGAATCTTTTCCAAAAAATGTCAACATTTTTATGAAAATTATCTGTTTATTCTGTCTAAAACCTGCTAACCTTAGGTGGAAATAAATATGAATAAGGAGAAACTGACATGAAAAAAGTCTGACGGAACCGGGACTCTAACTAAAACTTTAAAAATATGAATATTTTTTAAGTTTTAATTTTGCCAGTGTGTTAGCCATGGTTTTCAAATGGAAGGCTGAAGTTGGAGTATGTTGCTATAGAGAAAAAATCTTGATTTGTAGTTGCTTTCTGAATTCTGCTACTGAAGTTATGATGTTATCTTTAGGTTTAATCCTTAGGTAGCTTATGAACCATTGTTGCACAACCCACAATTCTTGGATCAGAGAACTGTGTTTGGAATGGCCTGTGCTTCAGAGGTATTGACAATTGGTCCTGGTAGACACCAGAAATCTTGAGAACAATAGTAATTTTCCCTGCATTAAATACAATCTTAGTATGTGATATATTTGTATGTAGTTATTTCTGTTGAGGTATACTGTTTATTAGTCGCCCTTATGCTTGCTTATATCCTGATAATATATTTGCTGGTTGATTTGATCCTCAATGATGAGCATCACATCCTTAGTCTAGTCATGTGGAGGGAAAAAAACACTTTAAGGTAGTTAAGCAAAAAAGTTTTGTTAGTAAATGTAAAATAACTAATAAGCAGAGTTTCACCTATAAAGCTTTAAGTGGAAAAGGTTCACACTTTATATTTTCTTGCAAATTAATCTCTCTTTTTTGATAAACATTTTTCTGTTGCAGATGTAGTTTTGTTAGCCACCATATGGTGCCTGCTTTTACACTCCTAACGTATTTTTCTTGAAATGTAAAGCACCAATACTTGTGCTCAGAGCAATCTCATCTGCTAATTCAATTGCATTAGCTTCAATTTTAACTTGGGTGATATTTAAAAAATTCATCATCTTAAGTAATGGAAGCTTAAAGATGTATACTTGTGTTTCTAATGTACAACTTTGAGTTGTGAAGTCAACAGTACTATTGAGCAAGTTAGGGTTTTTTTACCTCCTGTGGGCTACATTACCTAATTTGTCTTTTGCTGAGCTATTTTCTATATATTTAGTTATATTTCTAAATCTTAGTAGCGAATTTAAAATCTTTTGTTCTATTGTTTCATTGTTGCAATACTAAAATACCATATTCTTTGGATGGCTTCTAATTATGTTTTCTTTTTCAAGCTGTAGACTAAAAGGGTTAATGACACTTTCAGAGAAGAAATGGCTTCTGGTCTGCAAAGAATGAGTATTACAGCTGAATGTGGGCTACAGGTTGGACATGCATGTTGTTAGTTAAGTTATATATGACATTAATACTATATATTCCCAAGCTGAAGGTATAAGAAAGTTGACCAGATTCTATTTACTAAAATTACTGGAATGATATATTTAATTGAAATCATCTTTGTTATTGGATAAATCACATAATATGATTTATTTAAATAATTAATAGTGGATATGTATTTTTGAATTTCAGGCATATTTGTTAATTCAAGATTTTCTCATTGCATACAAGGATTAACCTAATCCTGAGTATTTGTAATGGTAATTTAGTCTTCTTTCTTCTGATATTCTTGTATCCTTTCTGCAATTAGGCTTCCATCTATGCTTTCCATTTGCATAAATCTACATAAAACACCATTTTCACTAAGTTCGCTTATTTCGCATGTGATCTCCAGTCGTTTCAAACTTCGTCTCTCTTCATGCTACACATTTTGTACATTGTGCATTCTGTACATTCTAGACTGCCAAGTAGTGATGATGTGCACGTCTTTAGTATCTAGTATATGAAATTTATGTCTGACTAAGTTTTAAGACAACGCCATAATTCAGAATTTAACAAGTACTGGTTCTTCACCATAAAAATATGATACCTTTATATGAAGCCATTTTAAAGTATGTACATACCTAATTATTGGGAATTATATTTATAAATTGTTTTAAATCAATTGCCATNTTAAGTTATATATGACATTAATACTATATATTCCCAAGCTGAAGGTATAAGAAAGTTGACCAGATTCTATTTACTAAAATTACTGGAATGATATATTTAATTGAAATCATCTTTGTTATTGGATAAATCACATAATATGATTTATTTAAATAATTAGGTAGGTATGTATTTTTGAATTTCAGGCCTATTTGTTAATTCAGGATTTTTTCATATTTTGCATTTAAGGATTAATTTAATCCTGAGTATTAGTAATGGTAATTTAGTCTTCTGATTCTGATGTGACATTCTTGTATCCTTTCTGCCACTAGGCTTCCATCTATGCTTTCCATTTGCATAAATCTACATAAAACACCATTTTCACTAAGTTCGCTTATTTCGCATGTTATCTCCAGTCGTTTCTAACTTCGTCTCTCTTCATGCTACACATTCTGTACATTCTAGACTGGCAAGTAGTGATGATGTGCACATCTTTAGTATCTAGTATATGAAATTTATGTCTGACTAAGTTTTAAGACAACTCCATAATTCAGAATTTCACAAGTACTGGTTCTTTACCATAAAAATATGATAACTTTATATGAAGCTATTTTAAAGTACATACCTAATTATTGGGAATTATATTTATAAATTGTTTTAAATCAATTGCCATTCTTCTAAGTCTTACACTTTTATATTTTTATTTAGAGTATAACGATCATCTTATTATTTCTGAATCAAGGAAAACAAATTCGTCTAAATTTCAAGTAGAAATATCATCGAAGTTAGCCCGTGAGTGCCACAGTAAGAATTATGAAAATTTTAAATGTCTTGATTTTCGAAACATCCGCAAGAAGGAGTAGTCATCCCCGGGAGATGGCAGCACTCGTCATGTTTTGTCCTGATCCACTGCACCAGGTATGTTGACGTTGCTTTCGGCATTTTTAGGCGTCACCCTGGACTTAAAATAGGACATTCTCTCAAGACAATTTTTATTGCCGCACCGGTGACTTACGTACTTTATTGCGGAATTCGTTATCTCCGCAGCAAAAAATTGAAACCATAAAATAGCGGATAAGTAGTCTCTTTCTTGCT
The DNA here is from genome assembly GCA_000376725.2 of Ladona fulva. NCBI lineage: Eukaryota > Metazoa > Arthropoda > Insecta > Odonata > Libellulidae > Ladona > Ladona fulva. The sequence continues at coordinate 1,600,523 of KZ308183.1, read as the reverse complement.
CTTTTTCATATATTTTTATGTTAATCATGGTAATTACCAATCCAAATACATACTCTTATGAGTGAAGCGATAGAGGGCAAAGACGATGAATTTAATTTTTTTATTCTCGGGCATCTAAGAAATTACGTAAAATTTGAGTGTCGGCATGTCACTAATTCGGGCAAACAAATCTCAAATTAATCGGCTCGATAACGTTCGCTTATACGCAGTTTTAAGCTTCTTATTTTCCTCCGAACCCAGAAAAGACTGATATTTGTGGGAAGAACAGAGCGCTTCCCTTATATTTTTTCGACTCTGAATTCCAACATTTGAAAACAGGCTGGGTCGTTTTATGGGAAGCAAGAAATAGTCGTGTAGCTGTGGTCATAAATATTATTTAAATATGCGACTTATTTTTTTGGAAAAACATGTCCAAGATAAATACCTCCGGAAGAAATGCTCGTAAATTATAATTGGAAGTATATACTTGTGTATAAATACGGGAAATCGTGTATGTCTTTCATCTCATGCATACGAGTCATACATTTTTAGAGTTTTAAGATATTATTTCCATCATCATTATAGCTGTAGTTCATAATGGAATATTGGAATGTAGCCTAAATTATACTCAACTTTGTGCCAAGTATGGTAAATACAAATGAAACTGTTGCTTGTTACAGAAATGCATCTTTTCTCCCCTAGATCAAAATATTCCGCAAAATTTAGATTACGAAATTTTAATCGGAGTATTAACTGGAATGAAATAAAACAATTTATTTAATGAGAAATCCATTCCTCTTTATCTGTTTACACTTCTCTTGAATCGCTGAGGACCTTGCAGAGGCCAAGAAAACCAATGTCATGGTAGGATGCTATAGTTTTATAGAAGAAGCCTTCAAGCCAAGGTTAAGGTACCGAAATATCCACAGCGGTATAAGTTGTAGTACAAGCAGCAACGAAAAAAAAAAAATCCCCAGTGTTTTCTGTTTAAGTTGGGGCCTCCTCCCAAAATTTACGACTTATTCAAGGCCACGGCAATTTCTAAGGCGTGGAAGGATACTGGAAAGCAAAGAATTGAGGCACGGTTTTTCATCTGGTGCATTGAGAGTTCCACTACGAAAATGTGGTGCCATTGACGGTATCCCAATCGAAATGTGTGTGAAGTATGGTTTTTAATACAGCCCTTGCTTGCTGGCCATTTCAATAGTTGAAATGAAAAGAGAATGGAATGGCATTAAGGTAATCAAATCAATTCTCGCTATCGTTGGTTATTATTTCAGTAAAAGTTTTAGTAATAATAAAACAACCATTCTACATACTGTCTATAATTTTGGTGTGATTGCCACGTCCGATTACTATGGAATTTCAATCTGTTTTTTTCAGTCCGAATCCAATTAATTTTACCAATTTGAATGCGCTATTTTTCGTACAATTGTGGACGAGATTTGTATTTGTTGTGTTTTAAGACAGCGACACAAAGATGGAGCAAACAGCGATCCAACTTATTGAATTTCACCTTAGAAATGTAATCATAAAATTTTCATTCATAAGCTAAATCGAATTTCATGAAAGTTTACGTCAACGTAAAAATGATAAAATCTGCGATAGATTGGATTCAAGGTTTGTCAGATTTAAAGTCGTTTTTCATCATCTTGAGAACACGCGCCAAAATAATTTAAATTAATTAGATCTTGATCCTTGTTTTTGCATCAAGTTGAGATTACGTATTTCCTTTGCAAATATTGGATTGAGAAAATCTTACGTGAAATGTCGTGAATGATTTTGAAAAACTACGAGAAAAATTTACTGAAAATGTTTCACTCTAGATGAAAAAGGACCATTTTGGAATCATGGAAAATCCTATGACTGTATATTCTTGAATAAGAACTTGATTTTCTCGCGACTCCTTAGTATCCTAATATAGTATTATTACAGCAACTGCTCGAAACAAATCTTCCCGCTGATATGTTATTTACTTGTGAAATTGCCTTCAAAAATAATTCTTTTTCCATCGAAAAACTAGTTCTAGGTTTGTAATTCTTTAGGGCCGTCTTATCTATAGCATCAGTGATAAGCAGATGCTACTGCAAGACTATAGAAGGCCCGAAACATTGTAAATAAGTCAAGAGATTACGCCCTACTTCTTGAGAATTGGATTTTGTTTCCTCTTTCGGACTGGGAAAAATCCATGCAATAATATTTTGTCGGAATGGAGCTCTGAAGGAAGAACTCTGTTCTGACTTAAGAGAAAGAGGTGGAGTTTGTTATCCTCGAGTTCCATTTATCGCTCCTACTAAACAAAATGGCATTAAAATATGATTCTGCGTCATAACGTCGTTTCAGATGTCACGCACTTAAATAAGTGTATTAAAATTTCGTAGCATCTATTTTCAAAACCTATAAAAATGTAGAGACATTCGTTCTTGGCAGACTGATCATGCGTCCAATTACCAAGTTAGATTTTAATTGCGAGTATCCGAGAAACTGGTAACTACTAGGTGGAGCTATTTAATTAGTAGACGTGGACGGGGGATCTTTTTTGCAATGAAATATACCAATATTATTTACACCACATTGAATTAATGACTATTATATATCTCGAGTATATTTTCGCCGTTCTATTTGTTTACTCCATGTAAAATGTTTTTAAACTTGTCCTCCAGAAGTTGATAATATACTTTGCGTTTACTGAACGAGTTGGGGTCTAAATAAAGATATTCGGGTGTACGGATGTGGTTTTTCCTTGTTTCCTAAAATCACCGAGGATAGAGACCTTCTCTGCTGACTTTATTAGTGACCAAAAAATCTTAAAAAATAATTCGAAAAGCTTTGAAACTATGGAAATGTTCAAGGTGCTTTAATAGCTTTAATATTTACCTTACATTGGAAGTACTTCGAAAAAATTCGTAACAACTTTTTCTGTATTTTCGACTATTACCAGCCCAAAGGTTTTGATAATAATATGAAAATATTAAGAATTACATACTTATATACGACTTTATTTCGGGCGAAATTGGGACCAAATAGTCTCGTCTTACATTTCACCCGTTAATAAGAGACGGTAAAAAGAAAGAAGGGCAAACAATTTCAGTTGCAATTAAAGTAAAAGGAAACATAGCTAAAGGTAGAGCTAAGTAAAAGGAAACATTAGAGTACAGACATTCTGTTTTCAGATGAAAGGTGATATTAAAGTGTATATTAACTAGTTATGCCAGATCTAACGATGAAAATCGTTGATTACTGAGGTCGTAATAGATTCAGTTACGCACCCAAGGAAAAAGAGGACACAACTGAAACTATGAGGCTAACAAAAAATAGAAAAGAGGACGTACCAGTTTCTTGGACTAGCCCTTTTATTTTAAATGCAATAAATAAAATAACATACTTCACTTCGGGAGTGCTTGCAGGACTGCCGTCTTCACCAGGTGATTGGGCGAATGCTGGAATTAGTTATTCAAATTCGATGCTCCATTGCTAGTCGAAGCAATACTTTTTTCCAGAAATTTCAGTTCGAACAGAAAGATTTAGTTCTACTTAGTAACAGTCGAGATTTGTTTCAGAGAGAGAAGAATACCAGTTCTTAAATATGGGTAGTAATGGAATTAATTTCCAAGCAAACTAGACTCTTTTAGACCCTTGAAAACTTTTTACTAAGCCCCTTGCGACTGCTATTCCCTACTAAATGAATATTTTCTTGGTTTTCCATTACCATGACGCATTAATTAACCATCGTTCTCGAACATAATTTTTTTGATTTGTCCTCTTGATGTCTGAAAGAAATTTTGAGTTCGAACACTAAAAACATGTCAAATCTTAATACGACATTTACTGATAGTATTGTTTTTTATTGAGTCAATAGTTGTTTCCATTCCCATTTTATGGATATGACAATAAAACTAGCGTCGTTTGAGTAATTTTTCCATATTATTACTATCCTTTAAACACTACAAATAAGTACAAACCTGGAGTCAGTGAATGGAGTAAAACAAATAAATAAAATAGCTAACCAATAGAAGAATTACATACATACACCTCGTGCTTCAGATTCTCGCTCTTGTCCAAGTCTAATTTTATACTATAACTATTACTACAAAAATGTGTTTTAAATACAAAGTATGACACACTGAATCGGAATGGGCGGAAACGTAGTTTATGGTCGCTTTGGGTGTCTGCATTTTTCTCTCGGTATCGTGCGTAAGCGTTCTATCACTCTAATAAACGATGCACTCTCAAAGAGCATTGTGCTAATGAAAAAATATCGTCCGCATCTGCGCAATACCCAATAATTGGAGGGCTTAAGAACTAACCTTCCGACGAAGGGAGGGATTATGAAGACCAATCGAACGGACGACATCTGGCATTTTTCTCTAGCACGTCTCGTTTGTATTCCTTCGTAAACCCTCCCCCGCCATGAGGCTATTTCTGTTATTATGAATCCCTATCGTTGTCGGGATGACCCTCATGACGTTTTTATCCGCTCTAGCGACGGCGAGGTTCGTTCTATTTTCGCTAACATCGGAAAAAAATTCTCGTACTTGAGTCAAACCTACGCGTCCCACTCTAGTAGAATTACGCCAAGCAAACGTAAACTCAAGTCTGCGCGTGACAGTGGAGTGTTAATTTTAACCGCGCGTATTTTTTTACCGCGGGCACCGAGGTGGAAAAGAATGTATAATGAGGCTTTATCCATAGCTCCATCTCCCGGGGATGTACAAGATGCGTAAAGCGAGTGCCTCACAAGCACCGCCTGCGCTGCTTCCCTAAATTGGTCTTAAGTATGAATTTATTTGCACTTGCTTGTCCTTGAACTTCTTTAGCGTATGCGGTACACCCGTATTAAATTCATCTCTGAAGAAGTTCCGCGAAAACGCCTGTTTGCATATCGCTGCCTCCTGGCATCCGGCAACATACCCTCGTGTTCAAATAACCGATTCGGAAATTCGCCCCCGGGAAAGTAGCGGGGCAAGTGGACGGTGCACTTGACTTTGCAAGAACTGGTTCTCTCGGGGAGTTCACGCAAGGCCGTGCAATTAAATTCAAAGCGCGAGTGGTTGACTTGATTAAGTTATTTCCCCTCTTAGGAGAACTGGATCACTACAACCGTATAAACGTAATCGATTACTTCCGATACTTAACTTTGGGCTTAACTATATTCTTAAAGCTTCACTCTATGCTTTACTCTTACTTAACTGTTTCCATTGATTTATTCGAGAGCACGTATCAACAACAAGAAATTATATCGGACCATGCTTGCGTGTCCGGATGGCCAAGTGAGTAACATTTTTGCCTTTGGTGAAAGCGGTCCTGGATTCGATTCATTGCGGGCGCCATGATGTAGGCCCAGTGTTTGGAAAACATAAAGAAGCTGCATAAATTAACAGTTTTATTTGGAAAAACCAATAAAACTGTGTTGGAGTCAAAGGGATGATCACGTGTCACCCACTATAATTGCTGCTCGGCTTGGTAAAATAGTAACTTTACGGAGCATAATTTGACGCCCACGCTCAAAAGTGGAAACAAAAAAAGTTTCTCTTCAGTCTTCCTTAAGATTAACCTCAAATACGAATACAAAAACAACAATACATCAATTATAGAAACATCCTTGATCACACTGAGATTGCAATCCGGACCACGTGAAATTATCAAGACGCGAGCATTCCTAGTACGCGGATTGGTTTGGTTTTCATTACAGTACGACATCTGTTAAAGCGAATCTGATTTTTTGTTGCAGATACCAGGAATGCTCGCGGAAAGCCTGAATTTCCGATAAATTTCTGATGCCATTTTTAGCTCACCGACCTGGTTTTTCTATGCCCCGATAACACTCGCAATCCAAAGAAAGCAACTAAGATAACCAACGGATGTGTCATCACCTGAGTGTCCATGTATTCTTTCCGTCCATTCATTCACATTGTAATGCTGCGAATCTGCGTCTTCGAGTCTGCGTATACGATTTACTTGTTAAAGATTTGCTCATGACTTCTAACTTAACTTGATGAGTCAACAATTACGGACGTGTCTCTGGTTATTCTAACGGTTTCGAAGAAATGCTATTGTCACTGTAAACTTATCTGACTTACATAAATGATCAGCCAGACCGTGATGCTGACAACCGGTTTAGATTTAGATTTTAGATTTGAACCCTGCAAGCCGCCAATGGCGTATGGCAGGGGGTGTATTAACACCTTACCTATTCTACCCTATTAGATTCTCTGATGGTATTCGGAAAAAACGACCAGAAGTAACTATCTGTTTTAGCGATTATTTCCTTGTTGTGGTGGCATAGTCGGTCTTTAATAAATTATCTTGAAAATTACTTGGTTTAAAGAAGCCCTTAATTTTTTATCTTTTAACCATGCCTATCCTCTTTTGACATTCGTAAGGCTTAAGGATCATCTGGTTAATGTCCTATTGGATATATCTTTAAAAGAAAAGGCCCCTGAAGAAGCGAAAAGGAAAAAGGTTGACTTCACGCTCATAAAATAAAACGTAGGACGTCCGTTAATTTCAAAAGAACAAGTTCCACGAGAGGTCTTTCCGGCCAACTTCATCCTTCTTTTCTTTTAAGCAATGGGACTGGTTGAAGTAGTCTTTCCTAGGCCCACAACTTTCCAACAAGTTTCTCGTAAGGAGAAAATTTAGGTACATCTCACCGAATCAATAGGAATCAGCTCTGTTTTCTCATACCAAATCGCCCCTTCAATTAGATATGAAACGGCATTCCCTTGAGATAAAGTTAAGATTCGTCCCTGAGAAATGGTAGTTATTACTTCCTCATTTTGCTTATCGTAATAAACATAATGACCATGGCGAACCGAAGCCTTAAAAACTACGCGCAGCAATGTCCCGATAACACAGACAAATTTTAGCTCCTTGAAATGTTTGGGTTTTCAATCCTCATGCGGCAAGTTTAACGGAGTTTTGTAGCTGTTGACTGCTTACTTCCGAAATGAATCAAAATATTCCGGTATTTTATTCTTGTTGCAACAAACGGTAGAAGTGAGATGTCCTCAGATAAATAGATGCGTTAGTCCTAAGTGTTTTAGTAATATATAGATGCGTACGTTCGTAAAACACGAAAGGTTTCTTTCAATTAGTTTAGTAATGTGGTTTATCCCATCTCGAAATAATATCATAATAACAGATAATACTCACCGATCTCTATATAAATGAAGACTTGATTCTTTTACCTAACGATTACAGTCCGGAGCTGCGTTATGGGTCTAGTACGCAGCTCGCAACGCAAAGTACGTACGATAATTCAAAATTTTACATTTTGCGAGCCAACTTCCTACGTCCTACTTCGATGATTGGGTATGCTGGTTTCATGCTTCGCTGCTGATACCAGTAGAAAGCGAAAAATATTAAAGAAAGTCGCAATTAATTCCCATTAAATGGATTAATTAACAACTATAAAATTCCCATCGTGGATATTTTACTTCGAGTCCTATCTCTGAAATAGAGCCTTTGCCATATTTTCAAATACACTGTTTGTCATTTATATTTGAAAACACTGAATAAATGTTCTATGTGTTTTTGTCCAAACCTTTCCGTCTGTGAAAAAATGTGTGTGGATTGGTAGATCCGCAGAAGACTCCGCCGAACAATAAAATTGAAAATATTTTGGCTCTCGGTGTGACTGATGAGTGAGAGATGTTCCGATTTCATGATCAGAATAATCCAGAAGCAACCGAAGAGCTTGCCTGAGTTTGAGCCGAATTCAGAGCTCGTCTTCTACGCGAGGAAATGTATAAATATGGAGGCTCCAAAGGTGTGAAAAGCTATTCCGCGTCTTTTTTACAGTCCACCCGAAATGTTCCATTTTCCTATAAGGAAACTGATTCGAATTCCAACAGATTTTATTATTGCGACCGGTTTAGACTAGTTTTTGGTCGTCAAGGAATGTAAAAGCGGCTAACAAGAGAGGCAGATCATTACTTTGGGGGAATAAACCAATGGAATACGAAAGGTAAAGTGAAACATCCTCAGTTAGGGGACTTTTGTAGTGTGAATTGGTGTACGTTTCTGAGCAGTCCTTTTTCTTTTTAAAGAGGTTCTTCTACGTCTTTGCAGGTTCACTGGAGTCCGGTTCGAACCGCAAATCCTCCACCATAAGCTACCAGAATCTATGGAAAGGGAATGAAGCTTACTAGGTAAGATGAGGAGCTAATAAGTTAACCCATTGTTTTCTTTACTGAGACATGCTGAGTGGCAAACGTCCACGTGAGTGTAGCACAATGACACTATTATCAACTCTTTTCATAGCATTCCATCAGAAGTGACGCAATGAATACCATTTCTCGATATCATTAATTCAGTAATTTTCATATTATAGCCATGAAAGGCAAATGAAAGGTACATTTATTTCTAACATATTTCAAAAAGTAGATGAAAAATATTCCAATCGTCTAGAAATAATTGCAGGATTTCGTATGTTTCGGGATATTTTGGCTGGTTTAGCAGTAGGCTAGAGGAAAAATGCAAGAAATAGTATTCCTTAGTATTGCTCGGAAAATTTTTAAACAATATCTTTAACCTATGTGAAAGCTAAATCATTGATTTTGCTGTACACTTAAGTACTCGTTTGGTATATAGCACAGATATTATTCTAGAGTAATTTATTCAATTGTCAAGTTTTAATTTTATTTTTTTATCGCGTATACTAAAAGTTATTTTTCATCCCATGATCCATTGGTAGAAAATTTGATGTTTTACATTAAGATATCAGAGGGTATTTAGGTAGATTTAAATAATCCATTTGAGGTTTCTAATAGGTAGACAAATAATGGTTACTTCGAGATATGCCAACTTCGTGCTCCTTCAAGAGAAAGTTTTTGTTTAATTTGACTGAATTTTCGATACCAAAGGTATTTATTAGTAGTAGTGCTTAGCGAAAAAATGTACATTTGATGGGGATGTTTAGCGATCTTTACTTTACGTAGTACTGTTTGTAGTACTGATCTGGTTACGTTAGATTACGAGAAAAGTAAGTTTCGATTGTCTTTCATTATTCGTTTTAAGTTAAATTAAGAAGCGTTAACTTAGTAACAAGATTAGAGGAACCCTTGGCAAATAAGTTTATTTCCTGATAAGTACCAATTTAAAATTGGGAATTTTTGTCTTCGTAAGATTTCCTTAATATTTTTTTTCTATATACTCGATAAAAGAGGAGCCCTTGTGTTCTTTGTTGCTCCTTCACAAGTCAATGATCACCACGGCGAACACTGTTCAGGATGTAATTCATAGACCTTCGTTCCCATTATTACCGGATGCACATATATAATTTTTAAATATTAATTACCGAAAAATCGGTAGCGGTATTATTTAACAGTTGTTTTAAGCAGGCCTTTATAGACAGCTTTGTGAGAATGTCAGAGTTCTTGGACACAACTTCCGGCGTCCGGTTTGATTTTACAATTAGATGAATATCTCATGGCATATACACAATCGATTTCTGAACTGAGGAATATTTTTAACTTTTTCAGGGGAGAGATATGGAAATTAAAAGCCTTTCAACTACTCTCAAACTTTGAAAATGACAAAATACAATACTATTTTCACTACCCATAGACTATTATTACTATCATTATCATACTATTTCAATTAAAAGCAAATCAATAACGGAATGCCGACATACTCTGTTGATCATCCTTCGCGGCGTAGAAAGAGAGAGGAGAAAGTATACCCGCATACCTCTTCGTGATTTTATAGTGAAAAAATTTTTCACTTCGTGTCGGACACGGACCTGCATGTCAATCTGAAGTGCTTCATACTGCTCGCCTTGGTTGCAGTCCGAAGTCGGGAATTTGGAATGAGTAAGTACACATCCATTCTGAGCATCTCTTAGGAAGATCCTAATGACGTCATTTTCGAATAAACTGTCCACGCCTCTCGCAGTTCACCATATTTAGCGCTCAGAAGCTTGCACGATGGCGATGAGGTTTAAGTATTCATTCGCCAATGGATATTAAATACCCTCTCCAACGTCTTTAGGAATGGGATTTTTCGTTGAAGGTTTACAAAAACACGACATCTTGCAAATATATCTTGTGGAAAAGCAACTATCCTGTGCAACCAACGATGTCTCAGAAGGATTTCACAGCTTAGCAGATGTTTAGCATCAACCATCATCAACGGTTACTGGATCTCCAGGCAATTAAATTCCTTAACTTCTTTTCCTTTGGTGTCATAAAACGCATAGCTGAAGGCAAGATCACATATGAACATTCGAGCTCAAAAACAATTCTTCGCCTCAAGCAAGGACGATCCTGACAGAAAGTGGTAAACCATAGCTGCGTATTAACACCCACCCTGATAATTTGTACTAACTACTCACACTCCAAGGGATATGATTGAAGGACAAGCATGCTCGCTGTGGTTCAGTCATTCTGTTATTGTAAAGAACGTATATTATTTGAGTATAACGCCTTTGCGCCCTCTCTTAGCTCTGACTTCGAGACCGATGCTATTTTGAAAGGATTTACTAGAATAAAAAGAATTAACACTGCACCGCGAGATCCTCATTAGATAGGGCGGAAAATTTTAGTCTTTAGTTCTAGTAGAATTTAGTGTGCCGTCTGCAGCTGCATTACTTCAAGAACCAACATTCCCACCCAAGATTCGAAATACTTTTCTCGCTTTTTCTTAATACTTGAATAGGGCATATCAACATAGAAATTAACCTACATGTGACGAAGAGTGTGAATTCAAATCTGATTGTAAATTTTTTCCACGTTCTCTGCTCATATTTTACATTTATCATGACAAAAACTTAAATGTTAATTGCATGAGTGTTCATAAGAAAATTGTCTTAATTCCCTCCCACGACAAGTATCTATATCCGTTCCTGACGATTAGATTTCCTCATTGAATGTAGAATACGATTATTTTCGTTAACTAACGTTAGAATACGGTTATTTTCGCTAACGTTTAAGGTTGAAAATCGTTGTCTTCCAAAGGTGAAACTTTAGTCTAGGAAAAATGCAAACAAATGTATTTGATAGGGGAGTGTTGAAAGTAATTGGCTGTAATCAAGGTGATTTAGCCTTACTCGGTGAAATGCCTTAGGGGAAGAAATAAAAATGTTTATTACTTTTCACACTCGGACTTACGGTCGACCGGTTTCGACTTCGTGTCTACTTCAGGTAAAGATGACACACTAGAGTCGAAACCGGTGGAAGTATTGAAGTAATAAGTATTATTTATCTCTTCTGTAATTAAATGGAATAACTGTTGAAGCTTCAAATATCATACTTTAAGGTCGGATTTACTATTAAAAATTTTTCTTCCAGAGCAGGTTAGTACAGAAAGTTTTCTAACCCTCTAGGCGCTTCTTTAGATTATTCTAATAGTATCTGTATCGAAAAATAATGTAAATCTAAATAGGACGTGATGTATAGTTAACTTTTTGAATAGCTTTTGCGAGGTTTTTGACAACTTAAATCTTCATACAATTTCATGCTCTGTAGATTTTATCGCTTGACCGGTGACCAATAAATGGCCTAAGTTCACATAGTAGTGATACCAGCTCTGAATGAGATTATCAGCAATTTTTATATATTAATAGTTTCAAGTATCCAAGATAACAAACAATTTAGTCTTATCGAAAGCATTCCTGCCGAATGAAAAGGGGGCTCGCTCTTAGTTTTAATAGAAGGAATAAATATGCGTCAAACTCTGGTTTAGTGTTTTAACTGAATTTATCAAGGAAACTGTATTTATTGATCCCTTATCTTTATGCATGCGATTACACGTTCGATAACTGTAAACAGTTTTACAGCATTTTACATTCAGGAAAGTGTGCGAGAGTTGTTTCTTTTTCACAATTTTTATGAAAAATCTTGTAGTTTAGATCACTTCACACTAATTCCTATTTGAAACATGAATTTTCACCGAATATCTCTGGATAATGATCATCGATAAAATGTGTATCTAAACGAATGGTATCGATAAATTTACAGTTTGGCGCATGGAATCTTACACATTAAAACCCTTTACTGTAAAATCATGTAAAGTTAAGTTAAAAGTTAGAATTTCAGGACAATATTCCGACTAAAGGTAGCTTAAATTCTAAGGGACTGTGTTTCTATAAAAACAACAAGACATGTACATATTTTAAATGTTATATTAATGCTCGAGCTGAACAATTTGTTGACAATTTAAATAATTCTATAAACGGACCTGAAAATATTCTAGATGATGCAGAAACTGTCAACTGAACTGTCGCTGTACAACATTTAGCGTATGTAATACATTGTGACTGTAACAGAAATTGAAAATTGCCTAGGGCTGACATCACCAGCATCTTTCCATGGACCACAGGGTACTCATCAAGTCCAGGGCTTCCAAATATTATCGATCCTTAGTGCCACATTAGTATTTTACAAGATTTCGTGTAAAAAAAAGCAGACTATCTCAGTTTCATGCTCAGGAATTTTAGAAGAATTTGACACTGGTTTATCTAAACTTTTACAATAATACTTACGATTAGAACAGAGCTATACTTTTGCGTTTGATTTCGGTCGAAATGCTCTTTATTCCAGGAAATGCTCTTTATTCGCATTTCCTCTATCAATTGATAACTGAATAACGTGCAAGAAAAGAGAAGTTAGTTTTCTCCGAGGCAAGAGCCGCACAGAATTGATGGAAGGGACACATCCGGCTCGTGAACAGTTATTTTGGGGGGGCCCTGATGACGACCATTTCCCGGCCCTTGATTCGATTCAAATATGCTTAAGATCGCAGGTCCTCATTTTTTTTTTGACGTATGACCTCTGGATTACTTAATCGACTTTATCTATTTTACTACCCTTTAACTTGAGCGGAGCAAGCAAGCAAGACGCTTATAAGATATTTTAAAATGTATACTTTACCCGAGTGCATTTTGCATTAGGTACACTCATAACATTATTCTATTCCGGTACTCTTTTCTTTTTACCTCGAGATAATTTACTGATTAAAATTTTTATTGATTAAAAAAACTGCGACGTTGTCTATAACTGAGCCCTATTCGACCCTCGGACTTGTCTTATCGACTATGGAGGTTTTTAAGGATAACTTTTTGGACCCCTACCTTAGATATATTATTATAATAATTGATTCTTCCATTCTCCTTTTCCCATGAAAATCAGATTCCGGGTAAGGCCATATGAATCCACGGAAATTAATTAACTCGACGAACCTAATGTTGTTTTATTTTTAATTTTAAACTATTTTATATCTTCAAACAAATGTGGAATTACTGCCAGGCGCTAGTTGAGGGCCTAGCCAAGAAAGGGGCCCAAAAAGTTCGTTTATCCCGTTTTTTAAGGTAAACGATATCTAGGTGGAGCATCATAATAGCGAAAAGCGATTAGTGAATTTCAGCAACAGAGGCCATAAACATTTTGAGACGAAAACATTGCCCCCTTTTTGGGCCTCCTTAACGGCGAGGGCCTCAGCTAGCTCCTACTGCTCCTAATGGTAAAGAAATCCTTGTTGTTGACTTCATCTGGGCGTACGAATGATTTCTTTGACTGATTCTGAATTAATAAAACTAAATTTGAAGCATGAACGTATAAATTCATTAATTCAGCGAATTCTGGTTAATTTGACAAAGAAATCCAAACGTTGCACCTAAATTTGCAATCAACTCTATGGTTGAAACTAATTCTATCCTTAGTATTATTTTTATGTATTTTATCAAATTCAATATAAGATTTCTAAACACAGAACTTACAAAGCATTAGGTTTGGCAGATCTGTCAAACTATTGCACAACTGCGAAGTTTACTGACCTCAAATCACGAAGAAGAATCGTTGCGAAATTTTAGGAACATCAGAATTGAGCTGTTATATTTATATGAATATAAGCAAGGAATAAATGAACAGCAAAGGGGAATAAATGTAAAGTTGTTCGAGGGAATAGTTACTTCTTGACCCAAAAAATTCTCTTGAATCTTCGATGGGTAACAATTGAAATATGTATTTCTTATTTGGTTGACTTGGCACGAGATGTATGACTACATAGTTAACGTCGGTGGATTAAAATGACTTTGTCTTATCTTAATGGATTCCTTATTCGGATATGCTATTTGGAAGTTAATTAATCAGGTAAATTAAGTAAAAAATCAATTCGTACCTCAATGATAAAAGAGAGTAAATAATATGTATGTAAATAACGTGATTATTACTTAATATATTATTTAGGACTTGAGTACTAAGGCTATGGCGATCGGTAGGATTTTCCGTATGCTTAATGATGCGTGAGGCGACTGTTTTATCAGATTTAATAAGAAAGACGTCTTAGTAACGGGAAAAATTATCTGTTCCGAGAACACTGCAGAGATGCTGTAACGGCTGTCATTTTCTGATCTTCCTTTCACTGCGTGTTTGATGACGAACATTTCGTCATGGGGATAAGGTGATGAAAAATTAACGAGATTTTCCTCAGTATATCCGAGCCCCTCTCTCGCTCTAATTTTCGGTTTTAAATACAAGCTAAAGCCTGTAAATTAGGATGATTAGAACGTTGAAAGTGCGTTTCTCTAACGAAATCCGTCTATCGCTGGGAAGGCCGAGTCAAAAGTTTTGGAACGGGAGACGCTGATCTTTATGGCCATCTTTATGGGAAGAACGTGAGATAAACTGCGTGGAATTACTACGCTCGATGACGGTTCAACTTCGACAAAAGAATGTTCGAGAAATGATTTCCTTGCCCTTGAAACAATGTATTTCGATGTCCCGAACGATGAGTCAGAGTTGTTACTCTATCCAATTGTAAATCAGTCGACAAAGGTAGCTAACGTAGCCTAAAGTTCTGGTGCGATTGCTTTCTGCGCAGCGTTAGTCTATTCTGATTTAAAAAACGGCTCACACGGCTTTACATAAACGTTTTTATGTAAAGTTTGCGGTGTAAAAATGACCGAGATGTAAAATTTGTCAATATAACCTTCGATATATATACATACATGTATATTCGGTATGAGTGTGTGGCAAAATGATTGTGTTGTTGGATGCGAAATGGTGGAGAAGAAGATGACACAATGGTGTAACTTGGAAGGATGCAGAATCGGGGAAAGTAAAAATTTCGAATTAAATACGACGAGTCTTTGCATAATATTCTTTCTACATTTACTGTCAGACTTACTACAAATCTCTATTTGACTGGAAGCTCCCTGGTTTATTTTCCAAATCTGTTAAAAAATATCAAAACTATTATGAAACAGAAAATCAAAACAGGAGGAAGTTAAAATAATAGTGATGATTTCAGTGATGATGGAATATTAAAATAAACGCTCTAAAGTAGCTTAAATGAAGTTGAATAAAGAATCCTTTACGGCCACATATTTTGCTCTTTTGACAGCTAGATCTGTTTCGGTCTTTAGAACATTATGGTATAGTAAACCTATTTGTAGTTATTTTGATAGAAGACTAATTTTTTTGTCTTATTTGGTAACAGGCTTATGACTATTACTCTCGCGAGATTATCTAAGATCTTGTGGAGGGTGGAGTATTTATAATTTCAGTAATGTTTGAATTTTAAGCCTTTGAACCATGCTAGCAATATTGGAACCATGTCGGAAATGATCAATAAAAGCGAAAAGTGGAAGTTAATTTAATGCTTATCTTTATTTCGTACTATCAACTGAAAGAACATTTTCGTGTAAAATTATAACATTGACCCTTCATCATAACTTCTGAGATATATTAGTCGAGGAAATTTTTCTCAAGAAGCGAGATAAGTTACTTCAATTTCATTGTAACTTTATCGAGAATAATATATTGAGAGGACATTGAGAGTAATATATGCAACAATAGGAGCTATAACTTCAAGTACAATGATCTCAATTCATTGGTTTCTTATTGTCAAGACTCTAAACCAAATATTTTCTTATTCTAGCTTGTTATAAGGTGTAACAAGGAACACAAATATAAATTCTGAGCAATTTTACTAGTGAATCATTTTTTATCAAGGTCGGGCCATTCTTTTCGATTTAACTTCATCTCTTAATCTAAGTTGACCAAACAGTTCCATATAACTTGCTAAGCTTCACTGTAAAACTTATACTGTGTGTGCCAATCAAATGAAGTCACACTTAGCCGTCAACTTCTCCATCTCGAAACCAAAAATCTTATGATCGTTCAGTTTTTTCTTCTGTAGCTATCTAAGCATCGACTAGCCATCTATTGAGCCATCAACACCTGTTACGTCTAAAATGTTATGGTAAAATGTTTGGTACACACTAGATATTTACATATCAAATCCAAAGAGCATCGGTGACGGTTGATCCCGTGTCCTCAGTTTTCGTGCGAGACTTCAGTCACGTAGCAACGGAGAGTATCGAACGCTTCTCCAGCTATTCGCCTGGAATTTTGATCAACGAAGCCCATATTCCAAGACCTCAAGTTCGGGTCCATACTTACGCGTTGCAGGTAAGTGGATCTTGAGGAATCAATTTAATGCCAAGGAGAGATTGAATTCGCGAAAAACACAGTCCTCGGATGGCCATTTGCCCAGATACTTTCGAAATAGCTCGCAAAGACTTGTCTTCATTACATAACCTTCTATTTGTATATCATCTTCACAGTTTCGCTTCACTTGGCTCATTCAAGGTTCAATGAGGACTCCTTGCATTCGGTCAGGAAATTTGTGGTGGGTGTTTTGAAAAATACCCTCCACGAACGATAACAAGTTTCTGAACTCACGTATTTTCTCTGAACCGTGAAATAATTAGAGAATAAGTGCACTGTAAATAGTAATACTAATGATTTCATCGTAGTACGGAAATTTGGGGCAATTGATCATCATTTTGAAAAAAATACACTTTATTGTCACTAGAGAACGAAAGATAAGGATTCAATTTATTCCATAATCAATATTATTTTTAATTATTATGACTATTATTAATTGAAATTATTTAATAATTGATATCAACGGAGGTACTTGAGGGGTTTCCCTCCCGTCCTAGATACAATGCCGGACGAATTTTATTGTTTTTTCTTACGCCAACTCGACCGTTGCCACCTGTTTCATCGACCAAATTGCGACGTAATATTAAATAAGTAAATGATTACTTTCCACCATCGTAAGCGCTTAATTATGAGTTAATTTATATGAAATGTTGAATTCGTTAACAAATGTAAACAATCTAACGATAAAGTATGATTCAACAATCACTGTTTCATCTTATCTTGTTTTAAATCTAGTAAAGACTAGAAAGATGAAATGCGACTCTTAGAAATGCATATAATCTAGTTTTAAGGCTATGCTGTGCGGTCGATCTGGACACGTGAAACAGACGTAAGTTAAATGTGCGCGTCATAGTTGCATAAAAATAATCTGTTGTGGCGGTAGCTCGACCTTCCCAATGCTACGCTAGAACGCAGATCTTTTTTGTTAATAATACATTCTTGTCCTAACACGATTTTACATGATAATATAATTGTATTCCTCTCGTGCTAACAAAAGCCAGCTATAGAGCGTATGCGCAATATCCTCCACTGAAGGCTTAGGAAGTGGAATGAGTAAACGTAAGGGCAATGACTCTACGATGCTCAAATGAGGAACTTCTAAATTGATTTAGTTGACCGAGACAAACAAAGGAAATATTATATACGTATGAACTTTGTAGATAGACACTAAACTGATTCCAAGACATTAGGCAAAATCCGCAAAACTGGTTTCCAATACGTTGACATAAGCTTGGTGTTTCTACTTGAAAAAAATAAGGTCATTTCGTTTTTTCTATTTAAAATATTTTTTTTAGTTATGCTCTACCAATCATGACACTAGTGATCAAATAGATACGCTTTCCCGAAAAATAGGTACAAAAACTGCTAGAAAGCGGCGAAAATCGTTATTTTTTTCTTTAAACTTTCTTCCTCCATATTTGTCAAATTGGTATTTAATGAAATTTCGTCGTTACCTTATATATATCGAAGACAGTCATTTCGTTTTTTTACCATGGATTTCATTATATTTTCTTCAACGGAACGTAAAAAGGATCGTATGGCTTCCAATCTGATTTATCTTCTAGTCGTAGGAATTTCCCGTTGATTAATCGGAAACCAATGAGGAAGCAGTTTTTCCAGATTTCCTAACCACATGCCAATTTCAATTGTGTTACTTTCGTGGTCCGCGTAAAACTAAAATTCTCTCTTTGAAACTCAGAGTTAATTAGCAGTGGTGACATTTAACACTAGCTTTTATAATTTCTGAAAATCGAATGGTCATCCACTCAAATTTTAAAATATGAAATGATTTAACTAAATATTTCTTAGAGAGTTATTTTTCATTAACTAAAAGATTAAAAGCAGCTTTCAAAAATCAATTTTGTTATCATTCTCGTTTCTAATTCTTAGTTTTCATGATAGTATCCTTTCCCATCCTATTTTTTCCTCCTTCATTGGCATTCGCCTCCTTTACCTCAACTGTTGTGATATTGTGTTTTTCGTATTGAAATGTTTTATTCGATTAAAAAAATTACTAGTTGTTAGTTTTGCTTTATATCCCTCACTTTCTGTTTGTTTCACTACTTCGTTGTTGTGCTTATCGTTTGCAAAATGAGCATTTACCGTTTAAATAAATTAATGAATTTCGTAGATAATCGTGATGTGTTCATGTAAATAAAAAAGCATGTTTTAAAAATAAAAAGTGTACATACTTTCAACAATAATTTAATTCTCGCTCTAACCCAGTTATCATGGTCCGTATGAAATTTTAAGGAGAAAAATAAAGCTTTTTCTTTTTTTGTCTTCGTTTCTTAATAAATTGTCCTTTCTCGTAACAGGCTCATTATGCACGTGGCTCATAGCTATAAAGATCTTGGAAATAAATTGGAAATAGAAGACAACTCTTTCTCATAAAAATACAAAGTTAAATATATATAAATGGAGTAATTCATCTAAGAAAACTTTAATCGGTATTTAATAATATTTGCAAGTTTCTCTAAGAAGATTTACAAGTTTACTAATATTCCATCCCGTTTTCCTGTAAACAAAAGTAATATTTAGTACCAAAATTAGGATAATCCTGTCTAAAAAATCAAGGATATGAATCAAATTAAATGTTCCTATTATGCAACATAAATTATAGCATTGCGTTGTAGTTGATGGCTGTATAAAATTACCCACTCACAAATGTAATTTGATGGCGTGATTTTATCATTTATACCGCATTGTCTTTGAACTTTCTTCCGAATAACTTTCTCCATCATTCGGTGATAATATGAAGAGCATTGAGAATTTCTACTCGTAAATTTTCCTTTATCCCTTTAAAATTTTGATAATCTTTCTCAAAATCTCTTTTAAAGTTTGAAAAATCGCCTCTTCGTTGCAACATTACTTTTTTGAAACAATTTTAATTGCATCAAATCATATTCATAATCCACTCTTTGGTATTTATTTTCCTTAAAATAAAGACCAGGAGTTCCTCAATTGGAAGAAAAAAAAAAAAGTTCTTAACATACCAAATCCATCGAGTATCATTACATTTACATATATACATATTTACATTATTGATTAAATTTTACACTATTTGGGACAGTTTTTGTTCAAATCAACGGAAGCTGGAATGTCGCTATAGGTGTAAAATAGTCGTCTGTCCTAAACCTTTAGATCTTGAAAATATTAACCAGAAAATTCAGCCAAAACTCTGAACAGAAAGAGGAATAAAAGTCAGTAAATTATTTATTCTATTGCAACATTTAAAAAACTTTCCCGCGGTAGCCTATTAATTATTAAATAGTCAAATTATTAAATTAAATAAATAACAATGTAAATAAATATTTAATTGACAGTTAATAGTTAATTAGCTCTCGACTAACGCCGTTTGCTAGGGCATATTGTCCACTTAATTTCGTTTCCTATCTTGTCTTTTAAAGAGGAAGAAATTTTAATTAAACAATTTTCATATCCACATACCTCAGCCAAACTCTAAAGTAAGTAGTACTCTGCAAATATTAATACAAATGCATGTATACACACACGTATACATCAGAGTATAGGAGGTAGAGGAACTGAGCAATCCATCGTTTTATAAATTTATATATCTTAAATTTTTAATAAGTAGATTTCACAATCACTTCCATTCGTTTCATTCCATATTTGGTCCATTGCTGAAAATCAAAATGTTGGTTTAGCCGATAATTTTTTTATTTAAAAGGTACACCCTCAACATCAAATGATGAGTTCAAAACTATTGTTTTCATTAGTACTGCAACAAAACCGCAAAAAAATTAAGCTGAGATACTGATATGTCATGGCACATTTTTTTCACATAAGGTTTCTTTCTTCGTAGATATGAAACGTTAAAATTTCCCTTATGTCTATATCATATGCTTACCTCAGGATTTATCCTAATATTTTTACTTTATTTAATTCCATTGCTTTAAGTAAATGCTTTTACTTACTTCAACTTCAAGCTAGGTTAACCAACGCATTCGTAAAAATAAATTTAGCAATGTTTAATTCGCATTAAATAAATTATTAACGGCATTTCATGTATGGGCTTCTGATAATCATTTTCAGACTAACCTTATAAAGTGTGATCTATAGGTTACTAATACTTTCCTAAATGCATTAATCTCAATTGTAAGCATCTCACGTAACAACTTCTTTTAAAATGACCTGTGTTCGATGATAATCGGTCCAAACTCATATAATTATCATCACTTTACTAAATGATGCTTGGTTAGCTAGGCGTGCTTAAGATCATGACGCTCTTATTTAATCTGACGTTAAGACTAACATACGTATCACGAAGCTACTAAGGTAGCTGCGTTCCTGAAACAGCTCAGACATGGAGCGGGATTTCGAAGGTAGGTTTTACTTTAACTTCCATCTAGTAACAGAGCTATTTTCTCATCATATTTCAAATATATGTAGTAAGTTCAGCAACGACTACGTATTTTTAAAAATTGATGGTGTATTTTATTTTCTGTTGGGAGTAAGAAAATTCGGCTTTTCGAGTACAGAATTTTTTTCTGATCCTATCTCCTTTTTGCTCATGTTGGGTCGCGGGGAAATTTTCATTATATATGCAGAGCCATCTACAGATCCGTTTCAGTATCAGTAGCCATTGGCCCAAGTGGGACGCAGGGTGTTTCTCTGTGCGTTGTTTGACAGGAAAATCATTGGAAATTCTCAGCAATCACAGCTGAAGTGATTAATAAATAGTAAGAGATTATGATGTAGTCTCCCTTGTGCTTTTGAAACGTATTTCTCCAACGGGAGAATATTAATTCTAATTGATAACTCAAGTATCGCGCTCCCGTTAGAACTATAACCTATAATTACCAATCTTTCATCTGCTACGGGATTGGATATTTGATTACCCTCTCGCGGGACATTTTTTACTGGATTTATTGGTGGGAAATTTGCGGAGGTGAAGGGCATTACATCAAGGCAGATACACACTCCATGCCTGTGGGGGCTTGTCCCTAAACTTGGTCACGTACGCCTTTTCCTCCCGATTCAGAAAGGAGAAGTAATTAAGGTTTTTTGTGTCTGGTTGTTTTTTCAGGTCAGTGCACCCTTAAGCAGAATAATCGCTATATGGCAAGCTTTTGTTACAAGACTAAAGAAGAGATATGTAAGTATCGATTTATTTACGTAAACTTCATGGGGGAGTAGGCGTGGATTCTCATACGTATGCACCTCCGGTAAATGTTTACTTTGAAACATTTTATGTCACGGAGGTTATATTTAAGAAACTGAAATCTTGATGATCGTTTATTTTGTTTGATTTCAATGATATTTAGCAATGATAATGGATTATTTATATATAATTTCTTTTTATCTTTAATTCGTGTGATTTTGAAAAAAATGAATAGGTTAATAACCACTTTTTAGAATGATGTCTACTATTTCTTCAGTGTTGATCTAAAAATATTTTTATAGAGAAAAATCAGTAATATCAAAATTTATACGTGCAATGCACGTGAAATTAAATCTTATGATTTTATTTTACGAAATACGATTTGCCTAACATGGTAGATTTCCTTATTTTTTTCCAGTGCATGCCTCCAAACATACGCAATTGTTAGTGGAAGGTTCGGGGGCTAGGCCAGCGCCTGGCGCGGGTCACCGATGGCAACCTCCAAGCAATTTTTCTGAGTGCTGGAAGGTGGTATTCTCTCCCGACGAAAGCCGCGTTGCATGGATTCACGACAGGAGGAAAGTTTCCATAGTTCCTTGGAACAAGTATAAATGCTGCCCGTAAGTATAAAGTTCGACTCAGGAGTATCAGCATCCCATAGGTGTATCGTTTCTCATTCTTCGTTCATTCTTTGAAAAGTCGAGTTTGAGGAATAGCGAAGTAATTCTAACCAAGTGAAAATGTGATACAGTATTTTTTGATACGCGCTTTTAGTTTGGATGCGAAAGGTCTCACTCTCGCTTAGCGGTAACAATGAATAGCTGAGTCGTTTTAGTATAAATTTATAATACCAGAAAGTTGTGAAGGTGGGTAGTAAATATAAAAGTGCTGCATTGAAGTAGATGAAAGAATAGTTTCTGGTGGTGAATTCTGAGTAGCATAGTGAAATTGCACTGTAATAGTTATTTATTTCATTGTTTGTTAAATAAACCTAGATTATAGAGTATTCTAAAAATTTGGAGTGAAGCAAAGTTCTTTATCTTCAAACATAGCCAATTATTAATTCATTTAATCAGCATTGTTTGAGAAGTACTTTTTCAGATCTTGGTAAAAGTGTCATGGAAGTCGACTGTGCAAAAGATTGGAGAAAAAAAAATGAGAAAAGAAATTCATATTTAAATTATAAAATTAATGCATGGGCTGGTCATTGAAGTAATCGCTGTAGTTATTCATGGAATTGTATGTGATTTATTTGAAGGAGGCTTCAGATTTTTTAGGTAGCTGAAAGAATTCAACTATCTTCTTTTTTTCTAATGACCTCTGTAAGGCTACCAGTAACACTGTCATGGTTTGGACCTTCACATTTTCTTTCCAAAACCTCTTCATCCTCTTTCCTGGTTTTTACCTCTGGTGCTTCTTTGTCCTCTTTTGTCATTCAGTTCTGACCTGTTGGTTGGTTCATGTTTATTTCACCAGTTCGTATCCTTTAATTAATCTTGGTAAGCAATATTTGGTGGAACGCCATCTTCAAAATAATATACAATGATTTTATTTGTACTGATCCACAAAGTTTTTATTAAGCATGACCAGGTTTCAATGTATTCACTTACTCATTAGGTGGCTCAGAAACTAAAACTCTTTCTCTTCACTTTCATCCCAATCTTAGTCAGTCTGTTCTTGGTTTAACAACCCACTAGGTTCCCAATTTCCTTTTTGTTTCACCTGAAATCTCCCGTACTCCCTTGGCCATTCTTTCCATGTTTGTTTTAATCACTCATCCAGCAAATACAGCTCTTTTAAGCCTAACTTTTTCCAATATCATCCTCTTTCCTGGCATACTCATCCTTTGATCTTTTTCCCATCCTTCAAGTCCCATTTTTGGTCTCAATATTTTCCTCAGGATTTTGCTCCAGCTCTTCTTCCCCATGTTTTCCTTGCTTTTCTTTTAGTATTTGATCTTTGCAAATGTTTTCTTTTAGTTTACACTTCTCTGGTCAAAAGGTGGCCATCCTCACCATCTTTACCCTCTCTTTTATTCAGCTATTTCAATATTTGTTCAAATTCTCATTGTAGGCATGATTTATTTATGATTTTAAAAATTATCAAGTAAAATACTTAAAGGTTAAATGCAGCTGCTAATTATTCTTGCAGTGAATGTGCTATAGCTGTGCTTCATGCAATATCGTAATTAATCCAAATAATTTGTGTTAATCATGAATTGTTCAAATTCCTTACTATGCCATGGTAGTTTACCTCTGAATTATGTATTTTATATTGGATTACAGAGTGTCTTGGTGAGGCTAAGGTGGCTGTCATTTTAATTTGTTTTTCCACTCTACTGAGTATTCTTTCCATTATGCTCTGCTTTGTGTTTCTTAGCACAAAGTTTTCTCAGGATATCAGCCAGGTCACTATGATATTGTATAATTATTGCATATTGATAAAGTCAATGAACTTTGAAGCAGTGACCTGCTTGATATCCTGAGAAAACTTGGTGCATCATCTTTCCTGGTAAAATACCAGATAGTCTCTTTCCCTATAAATTTATTTTTGCTATAACCCTTCCTCAAATGCTGGTTTGGTTTTGAAATTTTTGGGTGATTTAAACATATTTCAAATAAAGAAGTTTGATTTAACTTCTAGTCTAGTATTTTCATAAAGCACAAAACCTCTCTAAATTTTTGCAGGCTCTGGCAGAATAACCAAGACTGCCAAGGAAATATACTGCAAGATTCACCTACTGTTATAACTGTTGAGGCTGGATCTCCTGTTATTTCTATTGTATTTGGTTGTGGCCAAAGATATAAGGGACCAAAGTCATCAGAAGAAAACAAAAAATGTGGTCTTGTAAATCACTCTCAGTTTGCAACAGAAAACAACTACAAAGGCCCTTGGAAGCGTTTCAACTTTGGGCAAGGACTGATACTAGCTACAGGTCATCAAGATGGGAACATTCTTATTTGGGATGCAAGCACAGGTAATTTTCAATTTCATATGATAATAAGATTACTATTAAAGTCATATGTAGGACATCAAATGGCAATTCCTTTACTCTGATTACCTTTCTGATTTGCTAAAAATATAAACTTAAAGTTTTGCTATGGTGTCAATTGATTTGTGAACTGTTTCAAATTTGACATTCCTTCTGAACTAAAGTTTCAGGAATCATAGACTGGATTTCGGTTTTAGTACTGTTTTAGTACTCTTTCAGAATTGATCTGCTTTATCACTTTGAATATATGATGCAAGTCAGTGAAAAGTAATTTAGTAAGTTGTATATCTCACCTTAGGCTTTAAAAACTTTCATTTTTTTAAGTAATTTAGGACCCTATCAATTACATTACCTTTGAAGGGATACTCAGAGTCACATCTTTATATCATTCATTGATATGCAGAGCAGATTGCTGTAGTGCCTCAATTTCTCTTTTATTCTCTTCTTCTATTTATAAAGGTAAATTTTATTTGAACAGGTCAACTTCGTGTAAAATTATTGGACCACAAGTATGCTGTGAAAGATTTGTCCTTCGCTCCAGATGGGTCATTGCGCCTGGTTTCAGCTTCGATGGACAAAACTTTGAAAGTATGTTCATTTGAAATTTTTATTCATCAATGGTTGCGCTTAATTTCACATCCCGCTACATTTTAATATTTATGCCACTGTTTTGTTTTTATGCTGCTCCCAGGTCTGGGGGAGTTACACCAGCATTAATAGATAACTACTCTGAAACCTGTTATACAAAATTATGCTTTAATGGTTTTAAAAAGAGTATTATGAATTAAAAATAAAGGAAATAATATAATAAAACCACTTGATATTTTAAGCATGTTCAAATGACATAACAAACTGAAATAAAATCTGAGAGACATCAATTAAAGCCTTTTTAGCCACCTTGTTGGGATATTTCTAAGTAAAGGATTATGCTCTCTCCTGTTAGATTTTACAAAAGAACCTTGACAGTATAGAAACTGCCTAATAAGGTATAGATTTTTTTATTATGTTGAACTTTTACATTTTGCAGCCCCTGTTCTACCACTAGGCATGTTGATGAGGAAACTATTTCCTGAAGAATATTTTTTTACTGTTAACTGTATAAGAATATATTGTTTGTCTATATTTTTCATTTTTCAATTTAGCTTTGGGACCTGGAGGATGATGGGAACATGTTCAAAACTCTGCATGGATCTCACCAAATGGCTGTGGTAGGGTGCTGTTGGTCCCCTGATTCTACAATGATTGCCTCGGTGGGCCAACCTAAAGATGTAAGTTTCTTTCCTAGAGATTCCCATAGCTTAACAATTTCAGTAACTATCATTACACACATTAATAATCAAACATAGCATACCTTTCAGTCCATCTTTTTAAATCCATTCAAGTGAAATCAGCTACTCATATGAACCATTTTCCCCTTACCATTAAATAACAAATTATCATTGAACCTTATTGGTGTTTTCATGATACATCAAACATTTTCCAAGCTACTGATATCAATTCATACTTTTTGGTCGAAGTTCATTTGTACATCGCAGTAATGATTATTGTAATGATTCATGGAAGTTATTATCAAGATATATTCAGTTTTGAGTGCCAATGAGGTTTGCTGGTAGTTTTGTTGTATTTTGATGTTAGAAGTATGCATGATTTGTCCTTTTTTAAATGAGAATTGAAGTCTTGAAGGAGGTTTTCAGGTATTTTACCATTCTTCTTTTATTTATAATTTTGTTGATGTCAGTATATTTTACCTACTCTACTTTATCTTCTATGTTTTGTATTTATACTACAGTGGTACCTCGACTTGCAAACCACTCAACACACGAATTTTTCAACATATGAACTTTTTTCATACTCCATTATGACCTCTAGGTACGAATTTAATTCTGACATACGAACCATGGTGCTTTTATAATCCCTGGTACTGTAATATGTATGCACAAGCACATATAGGTGACCATGTAATAAACCTCTCCTTGGTGGAATTTATTGTCTAATTTGACAGAATTTACATGCATTGTCTTTATCTTCCTCTAATATAGTAGAAAACAAAAAAAATATACTGTTATTCCTGTAAACTTTTGTTTCGAGAAAGATGAAAAAGCTATGGAGATAACTCTTAGAGAGAGGGACCCCTCCATGAGATTTACTAATTCCACTAGGCTCATCTCGTTTTCATTTTATGTGCAATATTTAAACTGATTATTCTACCAATGTGCTGGAATTTAGGCAGGAAATATCCCCAAAATGATCATGTTGTCTCAGGGTTTAGAATCCAATCGGATTTCGCACTTAGCCTTGAGCATCGTTTGTTTTACCTTGGCATTTTCAAGATTCTTCTTGACTATGTAATTTCATAAATGCTCAAAGATTATATTTAACTACATATGGCTAAAAATGATTTAAATAATTAAAACCACATTCCTTTTTTCCTCGTCCCTCAGTGATCGCATTGCAACCTGCAGATGTTTAAATACATAACTTTTTTTTTCAAAATTTCCATGACTCCAGTAATCGATTTACTGTAAAATACAATAGTAAACTGGGTTTTGAGGTACCAACTCTGGTCCAGAATGAATTAAGTTTGTAAGTCAAGGTACCACTGCATGAATTTTGTGTGTGTATTAGTGAAAAAGAATTGATACTATTCTGATTATTAGATTCTTAGAATATTTTAACTTCGGCAAATATTTTACATAATTAATTTCATCTTTTGCAGTTTTCATGATTTAAATTCCTTGGCCGGACTTCATGGAAAGACATTCTACAATGACAAAGACATACTTAGTAATATCCACAAAATGAAAGTTTATTACGTATATCAGGTATGACCTGATGAGGGTTTGTAGCTGAAACCGGTCACAATAAACTTATATTTTGTGGATATTACTAAGTTTGTCTTTGTCATTATTGATACACCTATTGATTTTCTTTGGGTGAACTATGTAGTACATTATGATAAAGGAATGCATTTTATTATTGCAGGCTGAATAATTTCCATTGTATTAAATTTTCAATTCTAACTTCTATTATTTTTCTTGTATTTGTTTGAAGGCATGCAAAAATCAATTGGAAAACTGCAAAATGTGAATCTGAGTGCCCCCCTACACACTTCTGCTGTATTTCTCTTCTCTGTTGTAAAACTTGAGAAGAGATCCAATTTCTTTGTAATAATTAGTATATCTATTTATATTGTTGAAGTAAGAGAATCAACTAACCAATAATTAGTGCGTAGGGTTCACAATTAGATATCTGCTTACAAGGATTGATTCTCTCTTTTATTGTGATATTTAACAACTTAATGCCCCAATGAATTTGTGAAAAGTTATTACCTATGTATTACAATTGTGACTGTAAACATTATTTACCAAGAACGTGTAGCATTATCTTTATTATTGAAGCTTAACACGGAGGTTAAATTGCCTTGTAAAACTTATTTTCTGAAAAACTAAAATTTTTCTTTAAATTTTACTTAAGAAGAGAACTCAGAATTTTGTAGACCATTTAATAGAAGAAAATTTTCTAAATTGTTTTTAAATTATGTTGCCTTTATAGAAACTGAAATGAAATGAAGAAAATTCTGAATCCTGAAACAGTAGAAAAATTCATTCATAGATGATTATTTTTGTCTTTAATATGTTTTTATAGTGAGTCAAAATTTACCATGATCAAAATAGGATAATTGCTTGAGCTACTTAATACTTCATATAGAGTAGGTTTTTGTTAGCACATCAGTTCTTTTCTATTTTGAATTAAACTTTATAAGTATTTTTAAATTATGTGAAAATATTTGTTCTTAACCATGTTAATTCATTATTTTTTATTTTATCAGAAATAATGGTGTGGGCAAAATTATGATTCTTACATACATCTGGATTATGGTTTCCTAAGCTACATAAATATTGGTATGAATGCTTTTGAATTACTCATCACTACGTTATTGATAACATGAAAGAAGAGTCACCTTCAACCCTGTATCACTCATCTTTTTGCCATGTTACAACCTTGCTTGATGATCATTGTCCAGGTCTTGATAGTGATAGAAATTCAGGCATTTCTTCTAGTTAGATGGAGGCTTAAGTATTGGAATTGGGATTTTAATGTTCTTTTTCCCTATAATTAAGATAGTAAAGCAATTCACTCTATTATTTATTTGCTATTATCATTTATTTTACCAAATTAAATAGCTGACTTCATTCTTAGCAATTTTTATTCCCATTAGAATTAACTTCCACGTGATCCACGTTATTGAATCCCTTAATAAAATTTCAGTTTGGAGAGAAACATCTGTCAGTGGAGCAAACTCATGATAAGAGTTGTAATGACTCTGTCAAAGCATGAGCTGTATCCAAGTTTCAATTTTTAAGTTTCAGTTTTCCCCTTTTGTTTGGTTGAGATAGTATACTATGATCGATCGAGTTTGTTCATTATCTTAATTACACCTTAATTATAGCAAAAACAAGCAAAATTGTAGCAAAGGCAAAATTCTCACATAAAAGATGCATGGGTGATTTTTAACCCATATTTTTGGAAAAAAAACGTGTGCCTAATATGTTATTCAGTAAACGTGATCTGCTGCTCCTTTAAAGTTGCAGGTTAAGAAAATTGAGATTATTTTTGCAAAAAGGGTTTAAATGTTATGTATTATTCATTCAATGAGAGGTTACACACCTATTTAACAACATCTTCCTATAGAATTCTCAAAAACTACATAACTAGCATGTGCGGATAGGTTTCGATTTGATTGGTAATTAAATCTGATGATTATGATTCACATTTTACTTAAGAAAGGAATGTTGAGATTCTATGCACTTGTCACTGGCATTATGTCTTTATAAAAAATAATTATGAGAAGCCTTATGAGACTATTTGCTACTCCATAATCCAATTATGTTATAAACATTAGAAATAAATTGTAGCGTTGAACTGTAATTTTGGATAACAAATGTATACTTTGAACCATATTCTTGTCACAGATATGTACTAAGCTCTTCATTAATTAGGAACGGAGATATTTCCATTTCCTCAATTCTTTTCCAATGGTTATTGTTTCAGAGATTGAAAATAGATGTTCAATTGAAGGGTACTATCATTGGTACATTTTTTCTATAATAGATTATTTGCATTCCATACGTCCCTGAGATACCTGTTTCCGTTGCTTGAGACTTGTACAGCGTTGTGTGAATAGAGGAGTTGCCTAAAGTCTGACGGCAGGATAAGCTTGATACACTATCATAATGTCTCATTTTCTACAACTCAGTTCTTCCATTGGAGCAGTATTTCTCAGTCTGTACCCATTGTAGTTTACCAAATTACTAGTTAACCATGTAAGTATGACTACAGTAGAACAAAAGTTGATTGATATTTTATAAGAAGGTGAAAGTGTTTATAAACTATTATGAGATGTCTGTTTGATTCTGTGATTGAGAACTTTCCTAAATTTGAATGAGATTACAACTTATTAGAGTGAATAAGAAATTTTGCTGAATATCTGCTAATATTAATTTGTTTTCTGAATAGACTCGGACTTACAGTGTTTGGGGATGATTACTTTTAATTTGAAAATTGATATTTATCTTGTTTTCTGTATACCTTAAAATTGTTTCCTCAGTAGAAGCCTTTTTACTGTGTTACCAATGGTGAAAATTATTTTTTGTTTATCAGAGATTCTGTTCAGATATTTGTCTCTATTTCTAAAATATTGCTTCTGTTATTTTTTATTCAACCTGTGCTGCTGATTCAAAAATCATCACCAATGTGAGTCTGGGCCTATGCAGCTTTAAAATATGTGCTATTGCCAAATTCTTGAGTGGTGATCCAGTCTTTAAGGATAAAATGGAGCAGTGATAGTATATGAAAAGATTCTTATAAATTTTAAAATCATTTATTTAATATATGATTTTAAAATGATATATGTGACATATGATATATGTAATGTCATGTATACAAACCACTCAAGTATTTAACTTTGAAGGGATCTTTATTTATTGAACATTTGATAGTGAATTCCACTATTTCTTAAACAAATACAGATATTTCTCAACCTACGTAATGGACCTACCTAGACTCATGGCATAAATCAAATTTTATGAAGGTAAGACTTAAGCTACTTGGTATATTGAAGTTTTGAAAGTGGCATGTCAATTGTTTCTGAGTTAGTGTTTTCCTTATGCTTTTCAGCAATAAGAATTTGCAATGTAAGTCTGGGATAACTTAAGTCAATGTTACGTAAGTTGGGAACTGTCTCAACAAAGAAAATGTTACTCCAATCATTAAAGCTCTGATACATCATTTAAATTTGCCAACATGCTTACCCAAGAATATCTTTGCCCAAAAAAAATTTAGTTTGAAATTTTTTGGTCTCTTTTTTTTAATAGAATAAATGCTCCAAATAGGTGAAATTTGTCTTCATTTTATACTTGCTTATCTTAATATTTTTGTTTGATTTTTTTTGTTTTTGTATGACTTGAGAATAACTTGGAAATAATTCTAAAGAGTATTAAGTTATTGCTCAAATCTGTTTCCAAAACCATTAATTTACATCTGAATTTTCTTTTCAAAGCCAGGTTTAAATTGCATTTCATTAGCTATAATAGTTTCATTGATCATATGTTGCATAATTTTATTATTATCGATTTTTACATTAAAACTATTTTGGCCATCTAATTATCTTAACCATCAGTGGGCCACTATATCTATCCTAGATGTATGTGTGAAAACTGCCATGAGCCAATATATTTGCCCACTCTTAACTTGCTCAGATGCTATTGTCTGTTAGAGTTGGTAGTCTTTGTAAACACTTATCCCTTATCTCTGTTTGTAATTTGCATTCACCAAAGAAAATCTCATGATAATTACCTTATCAAGATATGTTCATGTTATCTACAACAAAAATAGAAAAACATTAGTTTCTATTTTGAAGTACCTCTATGCCCTCCAAAACACTGACAGTTTTTGCATATACCACCTGGTAGAGTTTGCCAGTTAAGCTTTCAGACTATAAATTATTGCAAATTCTACTAATTCAAATTATACATAATTCTTCTAATTCAAATTTATGTTGAAGATAAGCATGAAAATAAAAATTTCATGATTCTTTTTAGAATCAATGGGAAGAAGAATTGGTAACTTTGTCATTTATGGCTGCCTGTAGTTAATTTGAGGCCAAATATGTATTGTACCATCCAGCTGGAATAATGACGATAAATAACTAACTTTCCTCAAAATTCTATGCACAACTTTAATGCATAACAACTATCATGAACAATTTGGTGTCTATTAGACCACCTTGGTCTTTAGGTTGCAATAGATAGTTTAGAAATGTTTTGCCTAAGTCAAGTATTTCTATTTTTCTTCATAGATAACATCTACAAGTTCTTGGAAGTGAAGACTCAACTTACTTATTGCTGTGTAAGGAATATAATTCTCTTATGTGCAAAATTCTTCCAAAATAATCACCTTGTTTCTATTTTTGCCCTATTTTATCACATAATCTATATCATATAGGAGTTATTTTTTATGTGTATATTTTTGTGTAAAATGAAGACTCGTAAAGAAAACCACCTTTTGCAATGATCAAAAGGAAAGTCGATCTCAGATATTCTTGGGATTCATAGTTGAGATTTGATTGAAGTGCAATCTACATTAGAATGGATGCTGATTTCTTATAATTGGATACCTTTGAAGAAATGATGATATTCACATCTGTAACTTTGAAACTTGTGACTTTGAGACTTCTGTGGATGTAATGTGGAAACATTTCCTTCCCTGTGATGAGAGGTGTTGTTTAGGAATTCCCACTTGTCCTTGACGTCCTTATCTCCTCCACAGGTTCACTGAGTTGGTAGCCCCGTGGCTTTCAGCACTCCATAGTAGGCCAGCAAGCGTTATGTAGAACAATTGGCAAACAAAAAATACTTGGTTCCTTGTCGTGATGGTGATGATGGTATGCTTATACGGCGTGAGAAAGATGTCTATTGTTTAATTATTCATTAATTCTTTGGCAGTAAATCATTTTAAGGTCATCACGTAAAAAAATTAAAAATTAATTCCTCAAAATTTTTTAAGCGAGGCTCATTAATAAGTTGCTTATGACATTACCTGTCTTTGCCTGTAAGAACCTATGATGCTCATCTTTTTATATGATAGAATTTTTATGGTGTCTATAGCTAAATACTGCTAATAATAAGATAAGATGTAGAATTATCAAAGCATGACAAAATATGTACTTATATCTAAGGTATCCCTCTCAAAATTAGTAATATCTGATCTCTACAAGTACTTGATAGGCTGAATGCTTCCATATCATTAGTATAAAGGGTGACATAATTATATTTTATCCTTATTAATTCTTATAATTATTCAAAAATACTCTGCACATATCATTTCCATCAGGCTGATCTCAAACCTAAGAATGAGTCCCTTTTTTGATATTTCTATTCCTAAATAATTTACCGTGGCATTTACCAGAGTTTATAATCCACTATAATTAATTATTTTAGAATAATATCTAGAACATAATATCAATTTTATTATGTGCAACTAAAAGTTACTATATATAAGATGGGTATTGCTATATTTTAAAGGTGGTGATATAAGGTGATTTTTTATTTTTGCAAAACAGATCATCCTTCATCCTCAGCTAATTTAATTAATATTCTAAATGACTAATAAGATGTGAATCTACGTTTTTTCAATTCCAAATATATTTTTTGTAATATGCATTACATCGTGTAATGCAGGACTGCTTTAAAGAACAAGCAATAGCTTGGATGTGAAGTAAAATAACAATATATTTAGTATATAGTTGAAATGAGTAGTGACAATACTGTTGTAACATCATTTGTTGTCTTCAGTATTAAAATGTCATCACCTTATGTGCCTGTTGACCAAATTATATCTTGGCTGTATAACCTGCCTGTAATGTCTACTGATTGATCAAATTCCATCATTCTTAACTTTTAATATGTATTTTAATAGTTCTTCCTCTGCCTTATTGAAATTTATAATTTTTTGATGAAAGAGATGTACACCCAGGATTTTGGTCAATTTTATTTTCATTCATCATTTAATTATTTCATTATTAATGATTATTATAATTTTAGGAATTAGTTTATTCCATCTGCATTAGTACCCTTCAAACACAGCCAGCTTCAAAGTCATTCTGCAACCCATGAATCCAATTTTTGCTTGAAATATGCCATTTGAATTCTACTGGTATTTTGAAGAAGTGATCAAATTAAGTTTCTTTATTAAATTTAAGTAATTTAAATAAATGTACAATATTTTTAAGGAAGAAAATGTTTAATTACCTTAGAGCCCCTAAATGTATAATATCCAATAGTTTAATTAATTTAATTAGTGGGAAAATAAAATTCACTAAGTAAAATTCCACAGGAGTATATTTATTATCACGACCGGTTTCGAACAGAGTTAGTTCATCATCAGGTGAGTAAAGAAAGTAAACCAAAGCATATATAGGCAACATGAGCCAATAGGAGAGGAAGGTGGGGCTAGGTCATCAAATGGAAGAAGAGGTGNTTAGTTAAGGCTTCTTCTATAGATTATAATTTAATTAGCATATTTAATGATTCACTTATTAAAATTAGTTTTTATTTAAATTAAGGTACCTGAGTTAATTAAGGTTTAAAAAATGTAGCTTATCATCTTTAGAAAATTACCTCTTATTGTTAAAGAATCTTTAAAAATAAGTAGAAAGTAGTATAATTTAACTAGGTATCAACTAACTTATTGTTCCTGAGAATGCGATATTTTTGCAGTGTAGATTGTAACTTCAAAAATTAATAAAGTATAAAGATTAAGTTGCGTCTGATCTCTTAAATTGTAAAACATATTAAGGAGAATGTCTTGATATATGAGTGAAAGATGGGCATCAACTTTCTTGCAGTCAAGAACATACCATTTTCCATTCTTAGACTGTGGTCAGATTTAGCTTGTCAGATGTTCGGTCATCGTCAATTCATTAACGTGGATTGGAGGGAGTGGAAACTGATGAATGACACAAAAACAACTGAATGATACCTGAGGTGTCAAACAACTGCAGTTTGCTTTGTCCAAATTCTCTTCTGCCTGCCCTTAAGGCTGAATTCCTTATGGAATGGAGGAGAGAGCTCTTTCCCTACTTCGCAATGAGTGCCATACACCTTACACTCCAAACTCGTGGGGCCTGGGACCTCTCGTGGACATGGTTGTGATGAGAGAACCCGATCCCAGCTCCCAACGAGCATGGGTGGATGTGGAGGCAAGGGCATCTGCCGTGCTCAGTTACCGCTCATGGCCCACACTGCAGGCTTGTTTTACAACCTCTTCTTCACTAAAGTCTGGAAATCATTTATCGTTCATCAACAGCTTTGCAGTCATCCTAAATTTACTTAAGCTGTATTTCTTTTACAAAATATACTTAACAGGAACTTTTGCTAAATTAATAATTTAATTGTAATTGTAATTGACTAATTTAGTTGTAATTTTCATCCTTTTCATGTATTTGCTTTTCAAAGTTCCTGTTTCAAGTTCATTGTTGCAATGTTACTCACATTTGCTTAATTAATTGCAGAAACAACATGAATTCATTTTTTTTATTCATTAGCTCAGTTCTGTGGATGCAATTCACCACATTACCCACTGAAAAATAAATATCACTTTTCTGCAATTATTTGCTATATAAGTTTGTGAATTAAATTTCAAATCATCATTAATATTAAATAAATTGTCATTGAATTTGTTATCATGATTCTATCTTCAATTTCATTCATCCTTATGGTGAATTTCATCATCCTGGTCAAACTCTTTTGGTTATTTGTCTAACTCCCCTCTTTTTCTTTGTTACATTATCAACTAGGCAATAATTTGGAATGCTAGCCAGGAATACAAAATCAAGTGGCGCCTGGAAGGTCACCAGCACTCTGTGGTAGCTGCACAGTTTACTCCAGATTCTGCTCTTCTTGCCACAGCAGCATTTGATTCTCGGGTCATCATATGGGACACCCATACCGGTAATTTAGTTTAAGGCTGACTTAAATAAAGCTGTCTATCCCATATCATTGATAGGTAGAAAATCATGGCTCCAAATGTTTAGACTAGAATTGTTTTACATTGAAAATTGGATGGAAGGAATGACTATGAATATGAATTGTTTGTTCTGATTCAGATTCAAGAGTTATAATTTTTCTGTTCAGTTTTCATCCCTGATAAATTGATGGTGTTTTTCAGTTTTTTTGGATCTGGTTAAATGCCCTGATCGAATCTAAACCAATTCCTAAAAATAGGTTTCAATGATTGTGGTATTAATATATCATCTACTGGTACCTCTGTATAAAGTCATTATCGTTGTAAAAAACATGATTATCCGCTGTTATGAAATAATGAAAAATTAATTCTTTTATGAATTTTCGGATTAAGCTTTATTTGAAGCTTAAAATTAGAACTTTCATTTAGATAGTGGAGGAATTTATTCAAGGTATCTATAGGAGCAAAACCTTGTCAAAGGTTTTGGTGCTAGTTTTAAAAGCTTAGCTGAACCTGTTTCATTCTAGGTATGGCAGTGCGGATGCTTTATCATCTCTTTCCGCCTCCACGCCCAATATTCGCATCAGGTGCAAATGGAGCATGGGTTAGAGGAATCTCTATCAGTAGAGATGGGAACTATCTTTCCACCATTGCAGATGATGGGTAAATCTTTTTTTAATTAAATATAAATGTTGTTTCCTTTTCTTATTATTGCAAATACGTCTTTTAAAAGTTAAAATTTAAATGATGCCATTAAGTAAAGTAATATAGTAAAGAAATGCTGTTAATAAAGTCTGTATAAGTTAAAGTACAGCATCAATCTTGCTATAACTTCTTTAATCTTTGAGAGAAATAATTCATCTAATCTAATTTCAGTAAATATTGTTTGAAATTATTTTATTTTACTTTTTCAACTCAGTTTATTCAATAATTTTCTTTATTTAAGATATGTACGCTTCTGGAATTTACTGAGTGGTGAGATGGACCCTGAAGCCATTGCTATTCGAGATGATGAAATGCTGAATTGCAATTTTTCTCCTTCGGGTAACTGCCTTGCTGTTGGGTATGTTTTCTTTTAGATTTCATCTTTAGCATTCATTTTCTGTATTTTATGACTAGGATGCATTGAAAAATGAGATTTTCCCCAGTTTTGAACCGTAAAATTCAAGGATAAATATTCCATACTTTCACTGAGTGTTTAGGGAGGATTTGGATAACCCTTAATAATTGTAGTTAGAAAATCAAATCATTTTATGTTTTATTCTTATAAGTATCCTTTCCCTTATAGTATTTACCCTATATTAGTTATGCTGACTGCCTAAGCTATGTTGGAGGTGCTTCCTGGTAGGTCATTGTGAATATCATTGTGCCGTATCTTAGCCGATGCGACACTTTCATAAGTTCCCGCCCAGCTCCGCCGAATGGGAGAGAGAGAAGCAGGGTGGGAAACCTTTCTTCCGCTCTGTCAAAACTTGGTTGCAAAGATTTGGTTGCTAAGTTTGGTTGACAAGTTTGATACTAGTCATCCCACTAGCCATGCCGCTAGCGTGCCGCTAGAAGGTTGAATCGTTACTTATATAGTGGTCTGCGGATGGATACCCTTCTACCTGGAGTGATCAAATTGGCGGGAGTGCATTCGATTGGAACACCATGCTGTACTTTCCCTTCTGCTACCACATCTGGTGATTTGCCCCTGTTCCCCC